>JAEOAD010000009.1:12707500-13195000 GCA_036365145.1 Orientallactaga sibirica
CTGCAAAGCCAAAGGATCTCGGTTTGATTCTCCAGGACCCACGTAAGCCAAATGCACAAGGGGGCGCATGCATCTGGAGTTCATCTGTAGTGGCTGGGTGCCCTGGCACGCCCATTCTCCCCACCCTTCTCTCTCTCTCTCTCTCTCTCAGACAAATAAATTAATTAAAATGTATTTTTAAATTTTTTAAAAATGCTGTTATAGAGCTGGAAGAATGGCTTAGCAGTTGGGTGTTTGCCTGCAAAGCCAAAGGACCCAGGTTCGATTTCCCAGGACCCACGTTAGCCAGATGCACAAGGTGGTGCATGCATCTGGAGTTCGTTGCAACGGCTGGAGGCCCTGGTGCACCCATTCTCTCCTTCTCTCTCTTTCTGTCAAATAATAAATAAATAAAAATATTTTTAAGGGCTGGAGAGATGGCTTAGCGGTTAAGGCATTTGCCTGCAAAGTCAAAGGACCCAAGTTCAACTCCGTAGCACCCATGTAAGCCAGATGCACAAGGGGGTGCATGCATCTGGAGTTCGTTTGCAGTGGCTGGAGGCCCTGGCATGCCCACTCTCTCTCTCTCTGCCTGCCTATTTCTGAATGTCTCTAATAAATAAATAAAAATAAAATATTTTTTTAAATATTTTTAAAAATAGAGTTATGAAAAAAAAGAAAAACATTTTTAAAGGACCAGGCATGGTGGTGCATGCCTTTAATCCCAGCACTTGGGAGGCAGAGATAGGATTGCTATGAGTTCGAGGCCACCCTGAAACTACAGAGTGAATTCCAGGTCAGCCTGGACTAGGGTGACCCTCTACCTCTCAAAAACTAGAAAAATTAAAAAGTAAATAACCAAAGGGCTGGAGAGATGGCTTAGCATTTAAGGTGCTTGTCTGCAAAGCCAAAGGACCCAGGTTCAAGTCCCCAGGACCCACGAAAGCCAGATGCACAAGGTGGTGCAGACATATGGAATTCACTGGCAGTGGACTGGATGCCCTGGAGTACCCATTCTCTATCTTTCTCCCTCTCTGCCTCTTTCTCTCTCAAATAAATAAATAAATAAATAAATAAATAGAAATAATAATAATAAATTTTAAAAATTAAGAAGTTAAAAAGTGATGTAAATACCTATTAGCAATGTTTAGCAAATTGTTTTATCTTATTGCTTTTTTCTTGTTTCAAAATTAATTGCTATTGAGCCGGACATAGTGGCACATGCCTTTAATCCCAGCACTCAGGAGGCAGAGGTAAGAGGGTCACTGGAGGTGAGTTCGAGGCCACTCTGAGACTATATAGTGAATTCCAGGTCAGCCTGGGCCAGAGTGAGATCATACCTTGAAACAAAAGGGGGGCGGGTACTGGAGAGATGGCTTACGGTTAAGCACTTGCCTGTGAAGCCTAAGGACCCCTGTTCAAAGCTCAATTCCCCAGAAACCATGTAAGCCAGATACACAAGGTAGCACTTGCATCTGGAGTTCGTTTGCAGTGGCTATAGGCTCTCTCTCTTTCTCTCTCTATCTCTATCTCTCTCAGCCTCTTTCTCTTTCTATTGCTAATAAATAAATAAGTAAAAATTTTTTTAAAAAATGATGTTGTTTCTTATATTATGTCAAAAATAATATAATTATCTTTAAAATCTTTGAGTACACTAAAATACTAAGTATCAGCCATCTGGATTGTATAAAACTACAATTTCTAAGCTGGCCGTGGTGGTGCACACCTTTAATCCCAGCCCTCGGGAGACACAGGTAGGAAGATCACCATGAGTTCAAGGTTACCATGGGCTAGAGTGAGACCCTACCTCAAAAAAAAACAAAAAAGGGTTGGAGAGATGGCTTAGCAGTTAAGGCAACTGCCTGCAAAGCCAAAAGATTCCAGTTCGACTCTCCAGGACACACGTAAGCCAGATGTACAAGGGGGCACATTCATCTGGAGTTCGTTTGCAGTGGCTGGAGGACCTGGCATGCCCACTCTCTCCCTCCTCCCTCTCTCTCTCTGCCTCTTTCTCTCTCTCAAATAAATAAATGAAATATTTTTTAAAAGCTACAGTTTCTAATTTACAAAGAACTAATTTGTACAATAAACAGTAGAAGGAAAAATGACTATTTCAAATTCTACAATTAGTTTTAAATAAAGTTAACTTACCCATTGCTACATAGGATTTAAATCGTGTAGACAATCTGTCCACAAAGGCACTTAAGATTTCCAATCCTAATAATGATACCTATAAATAGAAAGAGAATTTAATGAATGAAAATTACTGATGCATATGCTGAGTAAATAATTATTAATATTCAGAAATCTTCATATGTTACCAAGTTTAAAAACAAAAGCCGGGTGTGGTGGCACACGCCTTTAATCCCAGCACTCGGGAGGCAGAGGTAGGAGGATCGCCAAGAGTTCAAGGCCACCCTGAGACTATAGAGTGAATTCCAGGTCAGCCTGGGCTAGAGTGAGACCTTACCTTGAAAAACCAAAAAATAAAAATAAAAATAAATAAATAAAAATAAAAACAAAGACTGAAGTATTCAGAGATAGTCATAAGGTTTCTCAAATGGCTCAACAATGACATTTATTAATATTTTTAATATTTATTAATATTTTGCTGGGCATGGCGGCTCATGCCTTTAATTCCAGCACTGAAGAGGCAGAGGTGGGGGATCACTGTGGGTTCAATGCCAGCGTGGAATTGCAGTGAGTTCCAGGTCAGCCAGAGCTAGAGGAAGGCCCTACCTCCAAAATGAAAAATTGTTAAGCAGGCATGGTGATGCATGTGGGAGGCAGAGGTAGGAGGATCGCTATGAGTTCAAGGCCACCCTGAGACTACAAAGTTAATTCCAGGTCAGCCTGGGCTAGAGTGAGACCCTACCTTGAAAAAAAAAAAAAAAAGATTAGAAACGGGGAAAAAAACACTCCTACTTTAACAAGAAAAGCCAATAATAAGCCAGGTATCACGCCTTTAATCCCAGCAATTAGGAGGCAGAAGTAGGAGGATCACCGTGACTTCGAGGCCACCCTGAGACTACATACTGCATTTCAGGTCAGCCTGGGCTAGAGTGAGACCATACCTCATAAAAAAAGCCAATAATCTACAAAATCAAGACTAAAATGACTATTTCAAATTCTACAATTAGTTTTAAATAAAGTTAACTTACCCATTGCTACATAGGATTTAAATCGTGTAGACAATCTGTCCACAAAAGGCACTTAAGATTTCCAATCCTAATAATGATACCTATAAATAGAAAGAGAATTTAATGAATGAAAATTACTGATGCATATGCTGAGTAAATAATTATTAATATTCAGAAATCTTCATATGTTACCAAGTTTAAAAACAAAAGCCGAGTGTGGTGGCACACGCCTTTAATCCCAGCACTCGGGAGGCAGAGGTAGGAGGATCGCCAAGAGTTCAAGGCCACCTTGAGACTATAGAGTGAATTCCAGGTCAGCCTGGGCTAGAGTGAGACCTTACCTTGAAAAACCAAAAAATAAAAATAAAAATAAATAAATAAAAATAAAAACAAAGACTGAAGTATTCAGAGATAGTCATAAGGTCTCAAATGGCTCAACAATGACATTTATTAATATTTTTAATATTTATTAATATTTTGCTGGGCATGGCGGCTCATGCCTTTAATTCCAGCACTGAAGAGGCAGAGGTGGGGGATCACTGTGGGTTCAATGCCAGCCTGGAACTGCAGTGAGTTCCAGGTCAGCCAGAGCTAGAGGAAGGCCCTACCTCCAAAATGAAAAATTGTTAAGCAGGCATGGTGATGCACGTGGGAGGCAGAGGTAGGAGGATCGCTATGAGTTCAAGGCCACCCTGAGACTACAAAGTTAATTCCAGGTCAGCCTGGGCTAGAGTGAGACCCTACCTTGAAAAACAAAAACAAAACAAAAAAACAAGATTAGAAACGGGGAAAAAAACACTCCTACTTTAACAAGAAAAGCCAATAATAAGCCAGGTATCACGCCTTTAATCCCAGCAGTTAGGAGGCAGAGGTAGGAGGATGACCGTGACTTCGAGGCCACCCTGAGACTACATACTGCATTTCAGGTCAGCCTGGGCTAGAGTGAGACCATACCTCATAAAAAAAGCCAATAATCTACAAAATCAAGACTGGGTTTTTTGTTTTGTTTTCTTTTGTTTTTTGTTTTTCCAAGGTAGGGTCTCACTCTAGCTCAGGCTGACCTGGAACTCACTATGTAGTCTCAGGGTGGCCTTGAACTCAACAGCGATCCTCCTACTTCTGCCTCCCAAATGCTGGGATTAAAGGTGTGCACCACCATGCCAGGCTGCATTTACCTCCCAATTGAGGGGAACAAACACCCACCTAGAAGCAGCTTATGGGAGGAAAGGGTTTATTTCAGGCTTATACATTCCAGGGGAAGCTTCATCAAGGTAGAACAATATGGCTCATGTCAGCATACAACTACAGCATAGAGAGAACCAAACTGCCAAGGCTCAAGCTGGCTCTAAACACAGAGCAGTCTAGACCCAAGATCTGCCCCTAGTGACACACTCCCCCTACTGAAGACTAAGTAAGAAACAATGAAAAATACCTGAGGCTATAGGGAGGGGACAGGTACATACAAACCACCAGCACAGCAACCAAGCAAGCACCTTTACTACTGAGCCATCCCTCCAAGACTGTTGTTCTTGAATGCAGGAGAAAGCTGAGGTTGTAGTATAAAACCAGCTATGCCAAAATCTTAACAAAAAAAAAAAAAAACATCGGAGCAATAGACCACAAGTAACAGGAGGAACATGAGGCTACAGTACAAGTGGATAAGACCACCTCAGCTGTATTTAACAGAATCTCAAGTCCATGGAGGCACAGCGGACTGTGTACCTACTTGCATGCTCCACTCTGCACCCACCTGCAAGCCCCTACTCCACCAGCCTCCACAATTAAGACTGAGGGCTGGGCAGGAAATTGGGTAAAGTAAGCCTTGGTGGTACAGGTCTGGGGGAGGGGACTCAAACACTTCTCTAGTACCCTAGTCCTCTGGAAAAAAAAAAAACTTGAAGTAATGAGGAAAGATCCAACACTTTTTCCTAGGGCACAGGTATAACTCACTGTTGGGCTAGAGAGATGGCTTAGTGGTTAAATGCTTACCTGCAAAGCCAAAGGACCCAGGTTCGATTCTCCAGGACCCATGTAAGCTAGATGCACAAGGTGTGTATGTGTCTGGAGTTCATGTTCAGTGGCTGGATGCCCTGACATGCCCATTCTCTCTCTATCTCTCTGTCCTCCCCCCCCAAATAAATAAAAAGATAAAGTATAAAACTCACTGTTGTGAGAAAGGGAAAAAGATTTAAATAATTAAAACCTCCAAGTGGCAAAGCCCCACTCCAAGACTCAAGGGCAAAAATGCAAAGGGCCTCTAAAACTGAATCTGAGCCAAAAAATCAAGAGAATGACCCACTCCTCACAGCCAGGGTGGCACCTACAGAAAGAGCAAGAGCACTGAGGAAGAAGGCACAGACAAAGCAGAGAACAGAAAACGCTTCAGGACACGGTTGAGCAGACACCCAGAAGAAAAGCTACCATCAAACTAACCCAGGGATTGAGAATCAGAAGCAAATCTGAGAAAAGGCAAGTGTAGCAACTGCAATATGCAAATCTAACTCTAGTCCTGACTACACTGATTACACAGTTCCTTTACACTATAAGCTTAGCCCAAAAAGTATGCCATTCCCAAACATAAATACTATGTAACTTAGTCTTAAATTTGCTGACCACATTCTGGCTTTCAACTAAAAAGTATAAGGCACATGAAAGAGCAAAGGTGGGATTCCAATGTCAAGAGAACAGGCATCAATAAAGACAATGAAAAGGTTCAAAAAATAAGCCGGGTGTGGTAGCGCACACCTTTCATCCCAGCACTCAGGAGGCAAAGTAGGAGGATCTCCAAGAGTTCAAGGCCATCCTGAGACTACACAGTGAATTCCAGGTCAGCCTGAACTAGAGTGAAACCCTACCTCAAAAAACAAAAACAAAAATAAAAAATAGGGGCTGGAGAGATGGCTTAGTGATTAAGGCGCTTGCCTGAGAAGCCAATGGACCTCGGTTCGATTCCCCAGTATATACATAAGCCAGATGCACAAGGTGACGCATGCATCTGGAGTTTGTTTGCAGTGGCTGGAGGCCCTGGCATGCCCATTCTCTCTCTCTCTCTCTCCCCCCCCCCGACTCTGCCTCTTTCCCTCTCTCAAATAAGTAAATAAAAACAAAATTATTAAAAATAATAAAAAATAAAGCCTAAGGCCACCTTGTGCATCTGGCTTACATGGGTCCTGAGGAATCAAACGTGGGTCCTCAGGCCTCTTATGCGAACACCTTAACTTAAGCCATCTCTCTAGCCCCATTTGACTTTCTTTACTAAGAGTTTGGCTATTTTCTTTTAGATTCTACACATAAATAAGCTCATGTAGTATTTGTCTGTGTTGGTCAAGGGTCTTACAAATGCAGAGTTTCAGGCCAGATGTGGTACACAATGTGAGTTTGAGGCTACCCTGAGACTACAGAGTAAGTTCCAGATCAGCCTGGGCATGGGGGAGACCCTACCTTGAGAAAAAAAAAAAAAGCAGTTTCCCACTGAAACATCTCAAATACACCTTCCAAGGCTCATGGTTCATTGCGGAAGAGGGGGCAGAAAGAATGTAAGAGCCAAAGGAAGAGTAGGACTCCTTACAATGTGCTCTTCCAGACACAAAATGGCCTGGATATCCATGACCTCACAGTGCCTGACACTACCTACACAAGACCATCATAATAGGAGGAAAAGATGATGACATCAAACTGAAAAGAGACTGATTGAGAGGGGGAGGGAATATGATGGAGAGTGAAATTTCAAAGGGGAAAGTGGGGTGGAGAGAAGGACGTACCATGGGATATTGTCTACAATTATGGAAGTTGTCAATAAAAAAATAAATAAATTTAAAAAGCAGTTTCCTTTCTTTCCGTGCCCACTAAATGTCCCTGCATATCTCATTTTCTTTATTCACTTGTCTGCTTGATAAGCTGTATTCATATCTTGGCTATTGTACTTAATGCTTCAATGAACACGAGAACGCAAATCTCCTTGATAGTGAGACGTTTGGGATTGTGATATATGGTAGGTCTATTTTTAGTTGTCTGAGGAACCCCTATAGTGTTTACTATAGTACCTATGCTAATTTACATTCACACCTACAGTGTGCAAAGATTTCCTTTACTATTACTCCTCACCAACACTTACGAACTTTGTTTTTGCTCCTGTACGGGGAGGGAGCAGCACGTGCATGTCCCTGTGCGCCTGCAGTGTCGTCCGGGGTGGCGAGAGACAAGCTTGGCTGTCCCACTCCACTGCTCTTCTGGTCCTATTTGAGCTTGCTGTTTTTCACAAGCCCAGGGGATTCCCAGGTCTCTTTGCTCCCCTTTGTGGAGCACACATGACCACACCAACCTGTTTATGTGGGATTTGGAGACTTGAACTCTGGCTCTTTGTTTCAGGAACCCTCATGCATTCATGCATGTACTGGAAGTGCATGGAACTGCTGAGCCATCTCTCTCTAGCCCCACTTGTAAACTTCTGACTTTTTTGTTTTTGTATTTGGGGCAAGGTCTCATGTAGCCCAGGCTGGCTTCAAATTTCCTATGGGTAGCTAACCAAGACTGGCCTTGAACAACTGATCTTCCTGCCTCCTTCTCCCAAGTGCTGGGATTACAAGCATGTACCAACAGGCTGGGCCCCTTGATATTTTGGTAACAGACATTTGTATGTGCATATTCGTGTACAGGGGTGCACATGTCTGTGCTAGTGTATGTGGAAGCAAGAGGAGAACCTCAGGTGTCATTATTCTGTAAATAATGTAACTATTTACAGTATATTAGGTATAAGTAATTTTTTTTTTTTTTTTTTTTTTTTTTTTTTTGGTTTTTCAAGGTAGGGTCTCACTCTGGCCCAGGCTGACCTGGAATTAACTATGTAGTCTCAGGGTGGCCTTGAACTCACGGCAATCCTCCTACCTCTGCCTCCCAAGTGCTGGGATTAAAGGCGTGCACCACCACGCCCAGCTTAAATTTTTAAATTTAATTTTATTTATTTATTTGAGAGCAACAGACAGAGAAAGTGGCAGAGAGAGAGAATGGGTGAGCCAGGGCCTTCAGCCACTGCAAACGAACTCCAGATGCATGAGCCACTTTGTGCATCTGGCTTACGTGGGTTCTGGGGAATTGAGCCTTGAACCCAGGTCCTTAGGCTTCACAGGTAAGCACTTAACCACCAAGCCATCTCTCCAGGCCCTGATAAGTAATTTAGAACTTATTTAAAGTACATGGGAGGGGACTGGGAACATGGCTCAGTGGTTAAGGGTGCTTGGTTACAAAACCTGCTATGCCAGGTTCAATTCCCTAGCCATCCATGTAAGTCAGACACAAAAAGTGGCACAAGAGGAGGGAGGAAGGAAGTAGAAGAAGAAAGGGGAGGGGGAAGGAGGGGAGAATAAGTGGGTTAGTTATAGGAGGATGTGTGGTGGCATATGCAAATGATATAACACCTTATTTAAGTGACTTAATATCTGTGAATTTTAGTATCCAAGGGATGGAGAGTTCTGGAACTAATCCCCTGCAAAGCCTAAAGACCCAAGTTCAACCCCACAGAACCCATGAATGCCAGGTGCACAAGCTGGCATAAGGTGGCACAAGCGTCTACAGTTGGATTACAGTGGCTAGAGGCCCTAGTGCACCAATTCTCTGTCTCCCTTGCCCTCATGAAAGAAAGAAAGAGAGAGAGAGGAAGGGAGGGAAAAGAAAAAAAAAAAAAGAAAAGAGCTGGAGATGGCTCAGTGGTTAAAGCACTTGCCTGTGAAGCCAAAGGACCTAGGTTCAGTTCCCCAGTACCCACTTAAACCAGCTGTACAAGGTGCCGCATGCATCTGGAGTTTGTCTGCAGTGGCTAGAGGGCCTGGTGCACCCATTCTCTCTAATTAATTAATTTCTTAAAAAGAGAGCAGGAGAGATGGCTTAGATGGTAAGGCACTTGCCTGCGAAGCCTAAGGATTCATGTTCTACTCTACAGGTCCCACGTAAGCCAGATGCACAGTGATGCAAGCATGCAAGGTCACACATAAACACAAGGAGGTGTACGCATCTGGAGTTCAACTGCAGTGGCTGAAGGCCCTGGTACACCAATTCTCTCTCTCGCTCTCCCAAAAAAAAAAAAAAAAAAAAAAAAAGAAAAAGGCCAGTCTGTTAGGCTTGCCTCAATAAAAAAAAATTGAATGGCCAATGCCTTTGAGTACATAAAAAGGCATGGAATAGGGCTGGAGAGATGGCTTAGCCGTTAAGGCGCCTGCCTGCTAAGCCTAAGAACCCGGTTCCAATCTCCAGGTCCCACGTTTAGCCAGATGCAGTGACGCAGGGCGCAATGCTGCACTTGTCCACACGGGGGCGCACACATCGGGATTTAGTTCACAGCAGCTGAGAGACTGCTGGCACGCCCATCTCTGTCTCCCCTCTCTGTCTCTGTGTCTCCCTCCAAAAAATAAATAAAATAATAAAAAATTTTTTAAAGGCATGGAATAAACGGAGGAACTCCTCTAAATTAAGAATACAGACAATTCCGGGGTGTGGTGGCGCACACCTTTAATCCCAGCACTGGGGAGGCAGAGGTAGGGGGATTGCCTTGAGTTCAAAGCCACACTGAGACTACATAGTGAATTCCAGGTCAGCCTGGGCTAGAGTAAGACCCTACCTCAAAAACAAAAAAGCCAGGCACGCCTTTAATCCCAGCACAGGGGTGGAGGTAGAGGTAGGATGATCACTGTGAGTTCGAGGCCACCCTGAGACTACATAGTAAATTTCAGGTCAGCCTGGCTACAGTGAGACCCTACTTTGAAAAACCGAAAAAAAAATTTTTTTTAATTCAAACTTTCCAAAAGTTCATACAGGTTTCACTATGAAATCTGCATCATAATTCTGCCTTTGAGGTATTAAAACAGCATATTCTCTGGATACATTACTAAGAGGAATCACTTGATCAAGGGAGGCTTCTGCCAACATTTTAAACCAACACTGCCACCCGGAGACTGAAAAGAAAGTCACAGTTCTCAACCAAGGAAGGGACTAATGACAAAATCTTCACCTGGTCTCCCTCCCTGGCTACATTACAACCTGCCTGCTAACTGACTCAACATCTACTCTTCCTGGAACCTCATCCTTTTCTTTAATGTTGCAGCAGGAACTAAATCTGATTTGAAGTGCATGGTTACAAATCTGAGTCCATCCATGACTGTGGTAAAACAAGACAACACAGAGTGACTGCTATCTCCTTGTCAATAAAGGAGATGCAAATAAACTGTGCCCTGGGAGTTATGTTTGTTAACGGCCAATGCAACCAAGAACCTTTATGAGGAAGCCCTGAGGATGCTTTAGAGATGAAAATCAAAAACTTGGAGGCAGAACAACTAAGGAAAAAAAAGAAGAAACCGGAGATAAATCATCAGGGACCTGCAAAATAGGAGGTGGAAAAAACTAAACCCTGACATCAAAATATAAGACTAAACCAGGCATGGTGGCGCATGCCTTTAATCTCAGCACTCAGGAGGCAGAGGCAGGACTGCTGTGAGTTCGAGGCCACCGTAATACTACATAGTAAATTCCAGGTCAGCCTGGGCTTGAGGGAACCCCGTCCCGGCCCCCAAAAAAAAAGACGAGGACTAGTTGTAAAGAAGACAGGATCCAGCGGAGGGAAAAAAGAAAGGTGGCGGAAGGGGATTATGATCATGGTATACTGTTTATATGGATAGAAGTTGTCAATAAAAAGTTTTTTTAAGCCGGGCGTGGTGGCGCACGCCTTTAATACCAGCACTCGGGAGGCAGAGGCAGGAGGATTGCCGAGAGTTCGAGGCCACCCTGAGACTACAGAGTGAATTCCAGGTCAGCCTGGACCAGAGTGAGACCCTACCTTGCAAAAACCAAAAAAAAAAAAAAAGTTTTTAAAAAAAAAAAAAAAATTAGGAAAAGATAAAATTGACATCTTCAACTTAAAAACTATATCCTCATGTCTTAAACCAGGGTTGCATAGTGGGAGGTGTAAACTTAAACGTCATGGAGCCTTTGGCTGTATGTTTTGTCTTTTTTATTTTATTCTGTTTTGTTTTTCCAAAGTAGGGTCTCGCTCTAACCCAAGCTGACCTGGATTTCACTCTGTCGTCTCAGGCTGGCCTCGAACTCACGGCGATCCTCCTTACCTCTACCTCCCCGAGTGCTGGCATCAAAGGCGTGCGAGCCACCATCACCGGGCTCCTGTTTTGTCTCTTTTTATTTTTATTTTCATTTTTTTAAGTGATGAATATAGCCTATCCTAGCGCCAAGTCGTGTCACGGAATCGCTGCATGGGTCAGCTTCCGATGGGAAGAAGAAAAGACGCCTTTAAGGGGCCCCACCCACCCCATCCCCGCGGTGGGTGTGGGGGAGAGGCGGAAACTTCCCCAGGCCGCGTCCAGCGCCCGGGATTAAAGGGACAGCGACGAGTGGACGGAGTGCGGTCTGTCCGTCCAGCTGCGCTTACCCGGTAGTTGCTCGAGCCCACCCAGGCGGTGAGCGCATCCACGATCTTCGCCAGGCGGCTCGGGTCGTCCTCCAGATCGGGGATGGCTCCGGGCTCGCCGAGGCACAGCAGCACTTCCTGACCGGCCTGCAGTCGGCTGCCCACGTCCTTCTGCAACACCTGGGCGCACAAGTCGTCGGCGCCGCGGGGCTCCATGCTGGCGCTGGCGGTGGCGGTGGCGGTGGCGGCAGCGCCCGCCCGGGACCCAGCAACTTTCTCCGAGCGCCGCCCAGACGCCGCCGCCGCCGCGGGTCCCCGCGGGGAGAAAGCCGGCGCGGGATAGGCTCGCCAGCCTGAAGTTCCGCTTCCCGGGGATGCTGCGGGCCCCACCAGAATTAATGAAAAATCAATAAAGAACCCCAAAGCGGACGCCCCGCTCGCTCTCAAACTACTCAAACTCGGCGCCTTACTCCCCTACACCCCCGCCCCCGCTTCCACTTTCCAGCCCGCGGCCGCCGGCGACGTCAGCGCGCGCGAGTGACGTCAGCGCGACACCGCCCCAGCGCCCCGCTCCCCCTCCCTCCGCGCGCTCGCGTGACGTCAGCGCGACACCGCCCGACGCCCGCTCGCCCCGCCCCCACGCACGCGCGCACGCGCACACGCCGCAGCCCGGGGGGCGGGCTCGGGACCCTGTGGCGGCGGCTATGAGCGATCTACCTTTTTTTATTCCTCCACCCCCACCCCGTCCACACACACACACACACGCGCGCGCGCCTCGCTCCCTGGGAAACTCTGGAGAGTCTCTCCCCATAAGGTGCCACGGGCGTCCGTCCTCCGGCCGGGTGCAGCTTCCGGTCGTAGCTGTTGAGTATCCGCGGAGCGCTTCCGGATTTGATTTCTCTCCACGTCCATCATCCATCCTTGAGAAAAGTTGCTGGGACTTGGAATCTTCCCTTGCCTGGCCCGGCCCGGTTGTCTTTCTAAATCCAGCCGTCCCCACCCCAGCCGCTGTGTAATAACTTTTTTGTTGTTTTAAACTTTCATTTATATGGAGGATTTTAAGCACATGCCGCAAGGGTTTTGTTTTGTTGTTTTGGCTAATGTATTAAGCGTTAGTAGTTGCACATGAGCACCAGGAAGTTCCCCGGCACTGACTTCCGCCTTGGGCGATTGTAAATTCACTTTTTTAAAGAAAATATTTTGCTTTTATTTATTTGACAAAGAGGAAGAGATAGAGAGAGAATGGGTGCACGAGGGTCTCCAGCCACTGCAAAGGAACTCCAGATGCGTGCACCCTCTTGTACATCTGGCTAACGTGGGTCCTGGGGAATCGAACCTGGGTCCTTTGACTTTGCAGGCAAACACCTTAACCGCTAAACCATTTCTCCAGCTCATAATTTCACTTATTTATTTATTTATTTAATTATTTTTGGTTTTGCTTAGTCCGGCGTGACCTCGAGCTCGCTTTCTAATTAAGGATGGCTTTAAACTCCTGAGCCTCCTGTTTCGATCTCCGACGTTCCCTAGCACCTAGCACCCCTAGGTGATTTGATTTGGTTTGGTTGAGACCGGGGCTCCCTGTGCAGCTCACGCTGTCCTCAAACTCTTGGTCCTCTTACCTCAACCTCCAAAGTTACAATTTGATTTTTTTATTAATATTATAATTTCCGTATTTATTTATGAGAGGGTGTGTGAGGATGTGCAGGTCAGAGAAGAGCATTCTTTGAGGCAGGGTCTCTTACTGTGCCAGACTGCAAAGAGAATGTCAGACTACCTGGCCCTACATGCCTCCCACTGTCCTAGGACTGTTGGGATCACAGATGTATGCACCACTTAGCAGCCAGCTTTATATAGGTGTTTATATAGGTGCTTGGGGACTTGGACTCTGGCCTGCAACTTTGAAAGCAAGTACCTTTAATCACTGATCTATCTCCTAAGCACCTCTAAATTGATTTCTAACATGGTCCTATAGTTTTCCCTTTTAGGAACTTAGGTAGCTCCACAGAGTCTTCATTCTTTTCCTTCCTTCCTTTCCCCCTTTTTTCTCCTCCCTCCTCCCCACCCCCCACAACATCTGAGCTAGTACTCAGTATAGCTTCTTTCTCACAGCAAAATGTTTTCATATGCCCCGTGTGGTGGTGCATGCCTTTAATCCCAGAACTTGGGAGGCAGAGGTAGGAGGATCATAGTGAGTTCAAGGCCACCCTGAGATTACATAGTGAATTCCAAGTCAGCCTGGGCGAGAGTGAAACCCTACCTCAAAAGACAAAGCACACCCAAACAAATGTTTTGATATTTTATCCCCTTCCTGTCTTATTTTTATTCCTTTGAGAGGCAGAGGCAGATAGAGAATGGGCACACCAGGGCCTCTAACCACTGCAAACAAACTCCAGACTCATGCGCCACCTAATGCATCTGGCTTACACGAATATTGGGGAATTGAATCTGGGTCCTTAGGCTTCAGAAAGCAAGAGCCTTAACCACTGAGCTATCTCTCAGGCCCTTGAGGGCCTCTGATAAGAGTGGGCATCATCCCTGAGCAATATGGTGGAGGAAGAGTGCATTCCTCTTTGAGATGAGAACCTTCTTTTGTCTTCAGATCATCTGCTTTCAGACTAACTTCTCATTCTTCAGTTTGCACATAGCTGACTATGGCTTCCTTTACTACCCATTCTCCTAATCTCTTCTTGTGTCTATTTGTCTATATTCTCATGTTCTATTTTTAGGAATTTAAATGTGAAATCCACCCCCCCATAGGTTCATATGTTTAACACTTGGTCCCCAGCTGGTTAGAGCTGTTTTGGAAGGTTGTGGAACCTTTTCTCTTACTGGAGAAAATGGAAAATGTCCTGAGCATGGGCCTTGAGGTCTTGTATAGCTCCAGACCCATTTTCTTTCTTTCTTTCTTTTATTTCTTTTATTTATTTATTTACTTTGGTTTTTTAAGGTAGGGTCTCACTGTAGCCCAGGCTGACCTGGAACTCATGGCGATCCTCCTATCTCTGCCTCCTGAGTACTGGGATTAGAGGCATGCACCACAATGCCTGGCTTCCATTTTCTTTCTTTTTTTTCTTAAGTTTTCAAGTTCAACCTCTGGAACTTGGTACCAGAGCTAATCTCTTCCTGAGACAGCCCCTAGCCCTAACCAACCAGCTGGCCCTCTGGTTCACCTGAGCCAAAAGACAGCCCACCACCCTAAGGTTAAAAATACCTTTACAAACTGGGCCATGGTGGCACACGCCTGTAATCCCAGCACTCGGGAGGCAGAGGTAGGAGGATCGCCATGAGTTCGAAGGCACCCTGAGAATACAGAGTGAATTCCTGGGCTAGAGTGAGACCCTACCTCGGAAAAAAAAAAAAAAAAAAAAAAAACCTTTACAAGGGGAAGGCAGGCTCTCTGATCATTTGAGAACTTCCAGCTGTGGGTGAGTTTTTGCCTCTGCTGGGCCTGGGCTGGCTTGGCCCAGGCCCAGCCTGGAGGACCCCCTAGCCCTTACTCTCTGCATGGGCCATTTATCCCCTCCAGCTCCCCACATGGCACGTGCTCCTTGAACTTTTTTTTCTTTCCATGCTTTTCCCCCAGATCCCTATCTGGTCACATGGACTCCTGACCTACACATAGCTCGCATGGGCTTTTGGGCTCTACATGGTGTACTTCTCTTCTCCCCATTTTATCTCCCCTTAACTCCCAGCCTTCCCCTTTCTGTACTCCTTTGTAAAACCTGAATAAAATCTGATATTTTAAAAAATTATTCTCAGGCTGGAGAGATGGCTCAGTGGTTAATGCGCTTGCCTGTGAAGCCTAAGGATCCAGGTTCGATTCTCCAGGTCCTACGAAAGCCAGATGCACAAGGTGGCACATGCATGTGGAGTTCGTCTGCAGTGGCTGGAGGCCCTAGTGTGCCCATATTCTCCCTCCCCCTCTCCATCTCTCTCTCTCAAATAAATAAAAATAAATATTTTTAAAAATCATTTGCTTGAGCCGGCCATGGTGGCACACACCTTTAATCCCAGCACTCAGGAAGCAGATAAGAACTTGGGGTTTGGGGTTTCAGGAAGCACCCCAGAACTCCAATTTACCCGTTACAGTACCTCAAAAAAAAAAAAAAAAAAAAAGACTCCCTCCTGAAGAGAGGAGACTCAGAAGATGAAGTACCAAGAACTAAAAATGTCACGGGAACACTCCCCAAGGTGCTAGAAGCAGTACACAACTATTAAGTGGCAGACTGACCAGTGTGGTATAGCAGTTTTCTCTGAATGAAACATTCCTACCTTGGGGTGGTGGAAGGCTCAGGAGACTCGAGAGGGCTGCACCTGTGGGAAAGAAGGTTACAATACCTAGGGTTATATAAAGGATAAACAACTGCCCGGGGAGACCTGGACCTGCCCTTCAGAGTTGCCTGCAAGTGGTTCAGTGTGCTTGTGAGAGGCAGCCTCCCTGAGTCTTCGCCTAAACTGGGCTGGGCTTTCTGATGATGCAGCTGCCTTTGAATCACCCACACTCCTGTAAACAGCGCCTCACCCTGCTCTGTAAGTGACTCCAATAAACTCATTGGTTCACCAAAATTGGTTTTGGTGCAGTTGTGCTTTGGTCTGTTGTGTGTGCCCTATCTGGGGTCAATAGACTGTGTTCATGTCTCTCCAGGAAAAAACTTTTAAACGACAGTTGTATAGAAAAAAGAAAATGAGGGCTGGAAAGATGTCTTAATGGTTAAGGCACTTGCCTGCGAAGCCTAAGGTCCCAGGCATGCCCATTCTCTGTCTCTGTGCCCACTCTCTCTTTCTGTCTCTCTCTCTCTCTCAAATAAGTAAGTAAAATAAAATAAAACTTTTTTTTAAATGAGCTGGGTTTGATGGTCCAGGCTGACCTTAATCCCAACACTTGGGAGACAGAGATCAGGGGATCACTGCCATGAGTTCAAGGCCACCCTGCTAAAATAAGACTTTTTTTAAAACAGCTGGTGAGTTCCAGGTCAGGGGCCTGTTCAAGGCCACCCTTACATGGTGACACCCTACCTCAAAAAACCAAAAAAAAAAAAAAAAAAAAGAAAAGAAAGAAAAATGAGCAGGCCATGGTGGCGAATACCTTTAAACCCAGCAATTGGGAGGCAGAAATAGGATCCCTATGAGTTCAAGGCCAGCCTGAGACTACATAATGCATAGAAAAGAAAAAATTAAATGGGGGCTGGAGAGATAGTTTAGCAGTTAAGTGCTTGTTTGTGAAGCCTAAGGACCCCAGTTCTAGGCTTTGATTCCCCAGTGCCCACGTAAGCCAGGTGCACAAGGTGGCACATGCATCTGGAGTTCATTTGCAGTGGCTAGAGGCCCTGATGTGTCCATTCTCTCTCTCTCTGCGTCTTTCTCTGTCTGTAGCTTGCAAATAAATAAATAAAATAAAGAAGGCAAATCGTGGCCAAGAGAAAATTATTTTTAAAATAATAATAATAAACCAGGTGTGGTGGTACACACCTTTAATCCTAGCACTCGGGAGGCAGAGGTTAGTGAAAGTATCCAACGTGGTAGATCTGGAGTGTAAGGGAAATACACAAGTGGTAAGTTTCGAGACCAGAGGAAAATGATACATGTAATTAAAGTGAGAAGTTACCCCAAATGATAAAACAGAGGCAAACAGAAAAGTCCCCCCAGACCAAGAAACAGTATTATGCACTCCGCCCACCCCCAGCCAGGCTGCAGTGAGGGGAGGCCACACTCAAGGGTATCCTGTGGCCAGTTCGAGGAACCAGAGACAGGAAGCAGGCCACCACCTTCATAATGTAGTAAAACTGTATTCTTGGGCTTTTTTTTTGTTTGTTTGTTTTGTTTTTCTTTTTTTGCAGGAACCATCATCTACAGCAAGGGGCAGTTGCTGCAAACCAACACCAAGAAGCTGCTTCTCGCTCAGGAGAGAACGCTACGCCTCCTCCTGGCAGTTTCCGGGGGTACTCTACACAGCCAGACAAACTTCTCTAGTAATGAAGTATAGAAATGATCCCTGAAAGAAATGTATTCTTTCATCAGATTCAACTATGTAAAGGGAAGACCCAATTGGCTTCTCTATTTGAAGGGAGGACCCAAGAGCCAGCCCACCCAGTTAGTATGCTAGGCCATGGGCAGCAGGGGGCGCTGTAACAGGTTTTAGGTGAGTCTTGTAGATGAGTCTTTTTTTTTTTTTTTTTTTTTCCCGAGGTAGGGTCTCACTCTGGGTGACCTGGGGTTAACTATATAGTCTCAGGGTGGCCTCGAACTCACAGCAATCCTCCTACCTCTGCCTCTGGAGTGCTGGGATTAAAGGCGTGTGCCACCATGCCCAGCTTTGTAGATGAGTCTTAATCAGACACCAGTTTCATTCATGCCAAGGGACGGTTGGCATGTGGGGTGGCGTCTCCTAGTTCTCTCTGGGCCTCAATTTCTTTATTTTATTTTATTTTATTTTATTTTATTTTATTTTATTTTATTTTATTTTATAGAGAGAAATTGGCAGGTAGAGAAAGAGAATGGGCATACCAGGTTCTTCTAGCCACTGCAAACAAACTCCAGATGCATGCACCTCCTTGTGCATCTGGCTTACTTGGGTCCTGGGGAATCGAGCCTGGGTCCTTTGGCTTGGCAGACAAGCACCTTAACTACTAAGCCATCTGTCCAGCTATTTTTCCTGTGAGTTCCCAGGGATCCAACTCAAGTCCTCCTGTTTAGCTCTTATCTGCTGAGCCAACGCTCTACCCCTCAATTGTTATATTTTATGCATATCTTTCAGTAATACATAATTTTAGGACCCTTTTTCCATAAATTAAAGGGGTGTGCCACCATGCCTGGCTAACATGAGCTTTTGTTTTGTTTTGTTATGTTTTGTTTATCGAGGTAGAGTCTCACTCTAGCTCAGGCTGACCTGGAATTCACTATATAGTCTCAGGGTGGCCTCAAACTCATGGCCATCCTCTTACCTCTGCCTCCCAAGTGCTGGAATTAAAGGTGTGTGCCATCATGCCTGGCCATGAGTTTTTTTTTTTAATGTAATTTTTTTTAAAGTTAAGGACAAGCTGGACATGGTGGCACATGCCTTTAATCTCAGCACTTGGGAGGCAGAGGTAGGAAGATGGCTGTGAGTTTGAGGCTAGCCTGAGACTACAGAGTAAGTTCCAAGTCACCCTGGGCTAGATGAGATCCTACTTCAGTAAGAAAGAAAGAAAGAAAGAAAGAAAGAAAGAAAGAAAGAAAGAAAGAAAGAAAGAAAGAAAGAAAGAAAGAAAGAAAGAAAGAAAGAAAGAAAGAGAAAGAAAGAAAGGAAGGAAGGAAGGAAGGAAGGAAGGAAGGGAAAAGAAAAAGAAAGAAAGGAAAGAAAGAAAAGAAAGAAAAAAAGAAAGAAAAAAGAAAGAAAGAAAGAAAAGAAAGAAAGAAAGAAAGAAAGAAAGAAAGAGAGAAAATTAAGGACAAGGAACTAAAATGGAAAAGGGGTCCTAAAACATTATGTATCACTCAAAAATGTATATATGAACATATGAAATCTAACAATATGGGGTAGAGGGATGGCTCAGCAGATAAGTGTCAAGCATGAGGGTCTGAATTGAATCCCTTAGCTCACACACACACACACACACACACAAAAGCTTTTTATGAATGGTTTTCTTGGTGGACACTAGTTGAAATACGGCTTCAAGCTAGAGGTATGGTATTTCTTTCCTAGCTCTTGTCTGGAAAACAAACTCCCGAGTCAGAACAAAGCCAGCTCAGACTTCCCACTGTTATCACAAATACCAAATAGGTCAGGAAATCAGTCTACTGTATTTAAATCATCGATTTCAGTCTTGTTGCCAGTGCCAAAAGTCTTAAATCCCGGTACTCAGGAGGCAGAGGTAGGAGGATCGCTGTGAGTTCAAGGCCAGCCTGAGACTACATAGTGAACTCCAGTCAGCCTGGACTAGAGTAAGACCCTTGGAAAACCAAAAACAAACAAACAAACAAACAAAAAAAACACAACAATACTTGTGTCCAGATATATTTTAGTGACTGATCATGAAAGAATGTAGATATTTCCTGTATCATTTTCTTCCTTAAAATTCCTACTTAACCTTATCATTCCTTTTTTTTTTTTTTTTTTTTTTTTTTTTTTTTTTTCGAGGTAGGGTCTCACTGTAGTTCAGGCTGCCTGACCTGGAATTCACTATGTAGTCTCAGGGTGGCCTCAATTTCATGGCCATCCTCCTACCTCTGCCTCCCGAGTGCTGGGATTAAAGGCGTGCGCCACCACGCCCGGCTCCTTCCCATTTTCTGAGGCAAAGTCCAGGGTTAGCCCCAACCTCACCATATAGCTGAAGCTAACATTGAACCCCTGATCCTCCTGCTTCCACCTCTGAATTTCTAGGAGTTCAAGCCCTGTAACCTCCATGCCCATCTTCCTCTTTCGTTTTTGACAATTCAGAGAAAGGCAGATCCTTAGTGGAAACAAAATTTCAAAACAATACAGCATATTATATAAGCAGTGTTTATTATTCTGATAGTTTATCTAAAAGGTTTTTCCCCCTTTGGAATTTCCCTTCCCTAGTTTGGAAGATTATAGAAGCCAGACATCCAGGGTGTGACTCATGGACCTGAAATTACAAAAGAGGCAGGGGCCTCTGGAGTTCGTGTGCAGTGGCTGGAAGTTCTGCTGTGCCCATTCTCTCTGAATACATATCTGCCCTCCCCTCTCTCTCTAATAAATAAAAAAATAAAATATTTAAAAAAAAAGAGGAGCTGGAGAGATGGCTTAGCAGTTAAGATGTTTGCCTGTAAAGCCAAATGATCCTGGTTCCAGACTCCAGGACCCACGTAAGCCAGATGCACAAGGGGGCATATGTGTCTGGAGTTTGTTTGCAGTGGCTTGGAGGCCCTGGTGTACCCATTCTCTCCCTCTCTCTCTCTCTCTCTTTCTCCCCCTTTCTTTCTGCCTCTTTCTCTCTCTCAAGTAAATAAAAATATATTAAAAAAAAAAAAAAGTGGCACACGCCTTTAATCCCAGCACTTGGGAGGCAGAGATAGGAGGATCACTGTGAGTTCAAGGCCACCCTGAGACGACATAGTGAATTTCAGGTCAGCCTGGACTAGAGTTAGACTCTACCTCAAAAAAAAAAAAAAAAAAGAGAGAGAGAGAAAGAGAGATGCTTAGTAGTTAAGGTGTTTGCCTGCGAAGCCTAAGGACCCAGGTTGGTTCAATTCTCCAGGTTCCACGTAAGCCAGATGCACATGGTGGCACATACATCTGGAGTTCGTTTGCAGTGGCTAGAGGCTCTGGTGTGTGCCCATTCTCTCTCTGCGTCTCTCTCCCTAATAAATAAATAAAAATATAATCTTTTTTTTAAAAGAGGCATGGGCCTAACCTCTGGGCCTCAGCATTCTCATCTCTAAATTGGGGTATAACACCTTCCACATGGGGTTATTTGGGGCTTAAAAGGTCCGCACATGACAAGATCTGACCCTGTGGGAAGACCAAGACTTCCTGAACAAGCTACAATTTGTGTTTTTCCTGTTCTCCTCGCCTCCAGGATAACTTGGCTTCTCATGGCAGTGACCTGGTAAACACAGTAGGGTGCAACAGCAAGTTCAGTAAGTGTGCTCAAGGGCATCTAAACTTGTAAGTGGAAACAGTGCTCTTGCTGTTCCCTACTATTACACTGTTAAAAACACAAGTGTTGTCTGAGGAGCAATGTGCACTTGATGAAAATGACCACATCACTCAGTACTTAGGTGGATCCAGGGGAATCTTGAATTTGAAGCCAAGCTGGGCTACATCATGAGACCCTGTCCTCAGTCCCTCACCCCCATCATCTTCCCACCTCCCTCATCCCCCTCACCCCTGAATCCAAAAGTGGGGATGTCACTCAGTTGTGGAGTGCTGACCTGGCATGTGCAAGGCCTTGGGTTAGATTCCCAACATCACAAAAGGAGTGGAGTTAAAATGTTAAAAAGCTGAAATAGCCGGGCGTGGTGGCGCACGCCTTTAATCCCAGCACTCGGGAGGCAGAGGTAGGAGGATCGCTGAGAGTTCGAGGCCACCCTGAGACTACATAGTTAATTCCAGATCAGCCTGGACCAAAGACAAACCAAAAAAAAAAAAAAAAAAAAAAAAAGCTGAAATACACTCAGGACTTTCTACCATCTTGCTCCATTCTTTTAGCCTCCCTCTATGTCTTGTGGTGCTAAATTGCTTGTCCTTCAAGTAAAAGGTACCTTTTAAAAATTTTGTTTTTGGCCAGGCGTGGTGGCGCATTCCTTTAATCCCAGCACCTGGGAGGCAGAGGTAGGAGGATCGCCATGAGTTCGAGGCCACCCTGAGACTACATAGAGAGTTCCAGGTCAACCTGGGCTAGCGTGAGACCCTACCTCAAAAGACAAAAAAAAAAACAAAACCAAAAATACAAAAAAACAAAAAGCCTTTTGTATTTATTTGAGAGAAATACGCACACAAAGAGAAAGAAAGAAAAAATGAGCAACCCAGGACCTCTTGCCACTGCACAGGAACACCAGACATAAATGCCACTTTAAAATTTTTTTTTAATTTAATTATTTGCAAGCAGATAGAGAGATAGAAGAGAGGCAGACAAAGAGAGAATGGGCACACCAGGGCCTCTAGCCACTGAAAACGAACTCCAGATGCATGTGCCCCTTGTGCATCTGGCTTATGTGGGTCCTGGAGAATCAAACCGTGATCCTTTGGCTTCACAGGCAAACACGTTAACTGCTAAGCCATTTCTCCAGCCAGTAAATACCACTTTTTGTGTGTGGCTTTACATGGTACTAGGGAAGTGACCAGAGGCCGTCAGGCTTTGCCAGGAAATGCCCTTTAACCCTAAGCCATCTCTTCAGCCCCAGAAATAAATTTTTGTTCTTCTGACCAGTTTAAAAATGTGTTGTGGTGCTAGAGAGATGGCTTAGTAGTTAAGGCATTTCTCTGCAAAGCCTAAGGACCCAGGTTCGATTTCCCCAGGACCCACAGAAACCAGATGTACAAGGTAGCACATGCATCTGGAGTTCATTTGCAGTGGCTGGAGGCCCTGACATGCCCATTCTTTCTCTCTTTCTTTCTCTTTTTCTCCCTCAAATAAATAAATAAAATAAAATTAAAAAAAAAGTTTTGTGACAAAAAATTATCCGACAACTCCTATAAATAAATTCTTGCCCCAGATGCCTGTGACTGGATCTTTGTTTTAAATGGCACGTTTCCATTGGCCTGAGCAGTTTCCTGATAAGAAATAAGTGCTGAGAAGTCCACGTTGTACTCTGGTTTGTTTGATTTTCCATATTAGTCATCTACTGCTGAGCAACGGATTACCTCAGTCTTCATGGCTTTAAACAATGTCTTACTTAGTATCTTTCAGACTGTTGTGGGGTGGATGGGGGTGGGGGAGGACAGAGGTTGAGAGGCTTCCCAGTGGTTTTGCTCCGCTTCTTTCATGAGGTTAACAGTTAAGATGTCAGCCAAGGCTGTGGTCACCTGAAGGCTGCATGGAGTTCGGAGGACCCACTTTCAAGATGGCTCCTTCACATGGCTGTTGTCAGGCGGCCTTAAACTATGGATCTCTCCTTGGGCTGTCATGTTTGTCTTCATGAGAGGACAGCTGTCTTCCTTCAAAGGGAACAAATCAAGAAATATCAGTGATGGCTGGAGAGATGGCTTAGCAGTTAAAGCGCTTGCCTGCAAAGTCTAAGAACCCAGGTTCAATTCCTCAGGACCCACATAAGCCGGTTGCACAAGGAGGCACATGCATCTGGAGTTTGTTTGCAGTGGCTAGAGGCCCTGGCGCTCCCATACTTTCTCTCTCTATCTCTCTCCTCTTTCTATCTCTCTCTCACTCCTCTCTCTCTCTCAAATAAATAAATAAAATATTTTAGCCGGACGTGGTGGCACATGCTGTTAATCACAGCACTTGGGAAGCAGAGGTAGGAGGATCGCTGTGAGTTTGATGCCACCCTGAGACTACAGAGTGAATGCCAGGGCAGGCTGGGTTAGAATGAGACTCTACCTCAAAAAATAAACTATCTTGAACATTTAAGTTTGGCCATACAGGCCAAATGACTGAATGGGTGCAATAGTGGCATGTCTGCTCTTGGGGTAACCAACTGCTCCATAATTGGACTGAAAGCCCTCTCTATGGGAGGGAATACATACCTGGTACTGAAAAACCTAAGCAAAAGTCTATGGCAGGAGAGGTCATGAGCCTTAGGGGTATAAAGCCTGCTCTTGTCTGACTAAATGTATATATTATTCCCACCAAGCTGCCCTGAAAGCACTATGCTTAATGTTCATATTCACATATTAATGCTACTCTCACTTCTGGTCAGAGAAGCTTCTCTTTTCAGATGGCAATGACCACTGGGATGACCCAAAAGGCAACATAGTGCTGAGAAGAAGGGATGGAGGAGTGCCTAGCACTGAAACACCTCTGTCACACCCTCCAAGGCTCAGGGCCCAAAGGAAGAGGGGTGGATAGAATGGAAGAGCCAAAGGAAGGGTATGACTTCTTACAATGCAATTGTCCAGACAGAAATTGGCCTCGATATCCATGACCTTGCAGTGCCTAGCAATACCTTCGCAAGACCCTCAAAAATAGAAGAAAAAGACGATGACATCAGATTACAAGAGAGACTAATGGAGAGAGGGAAGGGATATGATGGAGATTGGAGTTCTAAAGTGGAATGGGGGAGGGGAGGGAAAATATGTGTTTTTTGTATGTAAGTATAGAAGTTGTCAATAAAAAAATAAATAAATAAAAATAAATAAACTATCTTAATAAATAAAAAATAAATAAATATGAGCCGGGCATGGTGGCATATGCCTTTAATCCCAGTGCTTGGGAGGCAGAGGTAGGAGGATCGCTGTGACTTCCAGGCCACCCTGAGACTACCTAGTGAATTCCAGGTCAGCTAGAGAGAGAGGGAGACCCTATCTAGAAAAACCAAAAAAAAAAAAAAAAAAAAAGAAAGAAAGAAAGAAAGAATGAATGAATGAAAAGAAATGTGTCGTAGCACATGCCTGTAATCCTAGCACTTGAGAGGTGGAGGCAGGAAGATCAGGAACTCAAGGTCATCTTGAGCTACATAGGGAGTTGGAGTCTGAGGTCAGTCTAGGCTACATAAGACCCTATTTCATACCAACCCAAAAACATGATGGTCAATCTCTAGTTGTCAACTTGACATGATTTAAAATCACCATGCAGGAGCTGGGGAGATGCCTCAGTGGTTAAAGATTCCTGTTTACAAAGTTTGATGGCCTTGCTTCAATTCCCCAGTACCCACATAAGCCAGATGTACAAAGCACAAAGTGACACATGCATCTGGAGTTCATTTGCAGCAGCAAAAGGCCCTGGTATGCACATACTGACTCTCTTCTCTCTCTTTCTCTCTCTCTCCCACCTTCCCTCCCTCCCTCCCCTTTCCTTGCAAATAAATAAATTAATAGAATATATATTTTAAAATATTTTATTTATTTATATGCCCAGAAAGAGAAGAGAGAGAATGGGCATGCCAGGGCCTCCAGCCACTGCAAACGAACTCCAGATGTATGCGCCCCTGTGCATCTGGCTTATATGGGTCCTAAAGAATCAAACCAGGATCCTTTGGTTTTGCAGGCAAATGCCTTAACTACTAAGCCATCTCTCCAGCCCCAAATAAAAAAATATATATATATTTTTGGTTTTTTTGAGGTTGAGGTCTCACTCTGGTCAGGCTGACCTGGAATTAACTATGTAGTCTAGGGTGGCCTCGAACTCTCATCGATCCTCCTACCTCTGCTTCCCAGTGCTGGGATTAAAGGCGTGCGCCACCATGCCCGGCCCAAATAAAATATTTTTTTTTAAAAGAAACACTAGTTGAAACATGATGGCAGGAGAAAACTTGGAATATCTCTTAGAAATCACCTCCTGACCAACATCAGGTGGACAACAGCAGCAGGAGAGTGTGCCAAACACTGGCAAGGGGAAACTGGCTATAATACCCATAAGCCCAGCCCCCAACAATACACTGCCTCCAAGAGGCTCCAACTCCCAAATTGCCATCAGCAGGGGACCTAGCATTCAGAACGCATACGTTTATGTGGGACACCTGAATCAAACCACCACACAGTCCCAGCAAAAAGTCAACACAGGCCGGGCGTGGTGGCGCACGCCTTTAATCCCAGCACTCGGGAGGCAGAGGTAGGAGGATTGCCGAGAGTTCGAGGCCACCCTGAGACTACATAGTTAATTCCAGGTCAGCCTGGGCCAGTGAGACCCTGCCTCGCAAACCAAAAAATCACACCTCCAAGGCTCAGGGACCATTGCAGAAGAGGGGGGCAGATAGAATGGAAGAGCCAAAGGAAGGGTATGACTCTACAATGCAACTGCCCAGACAGAAATTGGCCTGATATCCATGACCTTTTACCACTTGGGAGAAACCTTGGACAGCTGTAAGAGAAGACCTGAGCACATCAAAGGACTTTCTTGGGCTTTTGGTGCCTGGTCTGACAAAATGCTCATGGGCTCCATGAATTCTGGGCCTCTCATTTTGGCCTTGAAAAGGGCCTGGGCACCTCTGGGATGCTTTGCAGCCCTCACCTGCATTGGCTCTGATTTCTTTTTTTATTTTGGAAAGCAAGAGATCCATTGCTGCACTCACTCCACATGGAGCTCTGGAGGGAGCAAACAGGGAAAAATTCCACCCAACAGTGTTTCATGTTTGCTTCCCAAGCCACAGGCACTCTGCACCAGGCTTGGGTAGACCAAAGGCCACATTCCACAAGTCTATTCACCCTGGAACTGATGACCAAGTGGAACCCTCTTCTTTTTTTGCTGGTGATTAATTTAAGTTTGTGTGACTTTGAAAAAATTTTATTTATTAAATACCCCTCTAGGTTATTGCAACCAGTGAGTTTGACGCCACCCTGAGACTACAGAGTGAATGCCAGGGCAGGCTGGGTTAGAAATGAGACTCTACCTCAAAAAAATAAACTATCTTGAACATTAAGTTTGGCCATACAGGCCAAATGACTGAATGGGTGCAATAGTGGCATGTCTGCTCTTGGGTAACCAACTGCTCCATAATTGGACTGAAAGGCCCTCTCTATGGGAGGGAATACATACCTGGTACTGAAAACCTAAGCAAAGTCTATGGCAGGAGAGGTCATGAGCCTTAGGGGTATAAAGCCTGCTCTTGTCTGGCTAAATGTATATATTATTCCCACCAAGCTGCCCTGAAAGCACTATGCTTAATGTTCATATTCACATATTAATGCTACTCACTTCTGGTTAGAGAAGCTTCTCTTTCAGATGGCAATGACCACTGGGATGACCCAAAAGGCAACATAGTGCTGAGAAGAAGGGATGGAGGAGTGCCTAGCACTGAAACACCTCTGTCACACCCTCCAAGGCTCAGGGACCATTTCGGAAGAGGGGGTGGATAGAATGGAAGAGCCAAAGGAAGGGTATGACTTCTTACAATGCAATTGTCCAGACAGAAATTGGCCTCGATATCCATGACCTTGCAGTGCCTAGCAATACCTTCGCAAGACCCTCAAAAATAGAAGAAAAAGACGATGACATCAGATTACAAGAGAGACTAATGGAGAGAGGGAAGGGATATGATGGAGATTGGAGTTCTAAAGTGGAATGGGGGAGGGGAGGGAAATATCATGTGTTTTTTGTATGTAAGTATAGAAGTTGTCAATAAAAAAATAAATAAATAATAAATAAACTATCTTAATAAATAAAAAATAAATAAATATGAGCCGGGCATGGTGGCACATGCCTTTAATCCCAGTGCTTGGGAGGTAGAGGTAGGAGGATCACTGTGAGTTCCAGGCTACTCTGAGACTACCTAGTGAATTCCAGGTCAGCTAGAGAGAGAGACCCTATCTAGAAAAAAAAAAAAAAAAAAAAAAAAAAAGAAAGAAAGAAAGAAAGAAAGAGAAGAAGTGTGTGGTAGCACATGCTTGTAATCCTAGCACTTGAGAGGTAGAGGCAGGAAGATCAGGAACTCAAGGTCATCCAGAGCTACATAGGGAGTTGGAGTCTGAGGTCAGTCTAGGTTACATAAGACCCTATTTCATACCAACCCAAAAACATGATGGTCAATCTCTAGTTGTCAACTTGACATGATTTAAAATCACCATGCAGGAGCTGGGGAGATGCCTCAGTGGTTAAAGATTCCTGTTTACAAAGTTTGATGGCCTGGCTTCAATTCCCCAGTACCCACATAAGTCAGATGTACAAAGCACAAAGTGACACATGCATCTGGAGTTCATTTGCAGTGGCAAAAGGCCCTGGTATGCACATACTGACTCTCTCTCTTCTCTCTCTCTCTTTCTCTCTCTCTCCCACCTTCCCTCCCTCCCTCCCCTTTTCCTTGCAAATAAATAAATTAATAAAATATATATTTTAAAATATTTTATTTATTTATATGCCAGAAAGAGAGAGAGAGAGAATGGGCATGCCAGGGCCTCCAGCCACTGCAAACGAACTCCAGATGTATGCGCCCCCTGTGCATCTGGCTTATGTGGGTCCTAAAGAATCAAACCAGGATCCTTTGGCTTTTGCAGGCAAATGCCTTAACTACTAAGCCATCTCTCCAGCCCCAAATAAAAAAATATATATATATATTGGTTTTGCGAGGTAGGTTCTCACTCTGGTCCAGGCTGACCTGGAATTAACTATGTAGTCTCAGGGTGGCCTCGAACTCTCATCGATCCTCCTACCTCTGCCTCCCGAGTGCTGGGATTAAAGGCGTGCGCCACCATGCCCGGCCCAAATAAAATATTTTTAAAAGAAACACTAGTTGAAACAAATCTCTTGGAATATCTCTTAGAAATTTTCTTTTGTTAAAAAATATTTTAGGCCAGGCGTGGTGGCGCACGCCTTTAATCCCAGCACTCGGGAGGCAGAGATAGGAGGATTGCCATGAGTTCGAGGCCACCCTGAGAATACAGAGTGAATTCCAGGTCAGCCTGGGCTAGAGTGAGACCCTACCTCTAAAAACAAAACAAACAAACAAAAATTTTAGGAGACAGGTATGGGTAGTGCTCACCTTTAATCCCAGCACTTGGGAGGCAGCAGTAGGAGGATCGCAGTGAGTTTGAGGCCACCCTGAGACTACATAGTGAATTCCAGGTCAGCCTGGACTAGAGTGAGACCCTGCCTGGGAAAACCAAGAAAAAAAAAATTAGGGCTGGAGAGATGGCTTAGCAGTTAAGGCATTTGCCTGCAAAGTCAAAGGATCCAGGTTCTATTCTCTAGGACATATGTAAGCCAGATGTACAAGGAGACACATACACCTGGAGTTCATTTTCAGAGGCTGGAGGCCCTGAAGTGCCCACTCTCTCTCTTTCTCTCTCTGTCTCTCTACTTTTTTTCTCTCTCTCAAATAAATAAATAAATAAATAAATAAATAAATAAATAAAATATATTAAAAAATATTTTGCTGGGCATGGTGGCACACACCTTTAATCCCAGCACTTGGGAGGCAAAGGTAGGAGGATCGCTGTGAGTTCAAGGCCATCCTGAGACTACATAGTTAATTCCAGGTCAGCCTGGCCAGAATGAGACCCTATCTCAAAAAACAAAACAAAACAAAAAAAAAAAAAAATTTTTTTTTTTTTTTTTTTTTGCCAGGCATGGTGGCACACGCCTTTAATCCCAGCACTCGGGAGGCAGAGGTAGGAGGATTGCCTTGAGTTTGAAGCCACCCTGAGACTACATAGTGAATTTCAGGTTAGCCTGAGCTATAGGGAGACCCTACCTCAAAAACTAAAATATATATATGACAAGTAGGGGGCTTGGGAAATGGCTCGGCTGTTAAGGTGCTTGCCTGCACAGCCAAAGGACCCCAGTTCAATTCCTCAGGACCCACGTAAGCCAGATGCACAAGGTGGCGCATGCATCTGGAGTTCATTTGCAGTGGCTAGAGGTCCTGGAGCACCCATTCTTTCTTTCTCTCTGCATCTTCCTTTCTCTCCTCTCTCTCTCAAATAAATACATAAATAAAATATTTTTTAAAATATAGCTGGGTGTGGTGGTGCACGCCTTTAATCCCAGCACTAGGGAGGCAGAGGTAGGAGGATCGCCATGAGTTCCAGGCCACCCTGAGGCTACCTAGTGAATTCCAGGTCGGCCTGGACAGGAGTGAGACCCTACCTCGAAAAACAAAACAAAACAAAACAAAACAAATCAAAACAAAACAAAACAAAAAGGATGACAGGAACAGGAAGCTGGTGTCACACTGTCATATCCACAGGGCGGAAGCAGAGAGATTGAATACTGAGTGCTCAGCTATCTTTCTCTTTTTCATACAGTTCAGGGCCCCAGCCCATGAGATGGTGCAGTGCAGAGTTAAGATGGGTCCTTCCACCTCAATTAATCTTATCTAGAAAATCCCAGAGGCTGAAGAGATGCCTCAGTGGTTAAGGCACTTGCCTGTAAAGCCTAACAACCAGGGGTTCAAATCCCCAGTTCCCAGGTAAAGCAAGCTATACAAACTATAGCATGCGTTTGGACTTCCTTTGCAATGGCTGGAGGCCTTGGTGCTGGGATTAAAGGCGGGTGCCACCACGCCTGGCTTGTTATATTTTTAATACCACATTGCAAATGAGGCATGGGTTAGTAGTTAAAAAGAGATTTTTTTTTTTATACAAAGTGTCCCTATATAGCCTCTCATTACTTTCTCTTGTCCCCCTCCCCCTTCCACTGAACCCCTTCTTCTCAACAAAATGATTTGCAGTGGAGTATTCTTGAAGTGGGAGGGTTGATGTGAGTTATTTCTGGAATCCTGCTGGTCACACATTTGGCTTGATCTCTACATACTTCTATGCATTTGTTCCCAGAAAATAATGTGTGTTAAAATCCTTTATTATCTGAATATGTTTTCACTAAACACATTTTACTAAAATACATATTTAGGGCTGCAGAGGTGCCTTAGCAGTTAAGGTGCTTGCCTATGAAGCCAAAGGACCCAGGTTCAATGCCCCAGAACCCATATAAAACCAGATGCACAAGGGGGTGCATGTGTCTGGAGTTCATTTGCAGTGGCTGGAGGCTTCTGCTCATGCCATGATTTCCCCTGCAGTCATGAAACAATACCCACTGTTACTTAACACCAAAATGATTTGGGGTTTTGATTTTTTTTGGGAGGGGGGGTTTCGAGGTAGGGTCTCACTCTAGCCCAGGCTGACCTGGAATTCACTCTGGAGTCTCAGGGTAGCCTCAAACTCTCAGCGATCCTCCTACCTCTTCCTCCTGAGTGCTGGGATTAAAGGTGTGTGCCAGCACACCTGGCTTGGTTGTGATTTTTGAAACAGTGTCTCACTAGATAGCCCAGGCTCACTTTGAACTTGAGATCCTCCTGTCTCAACCTCCTACATGCCACCATATCTGGCTAACACAAGGAGAAGACGAGGAGGAAGGAAGAAGGAGACAGAAGAAATAATTTAAGTCATATTAAGAAAGGAAACTTGAGCCAGCAATTTTGCCACACACATAGAGGAACTTGGATTTGAGACAGCATGTGTGGGAGAACAACTCCTCAGACGGCTGTGATGCAGAGGAGGTTTAAGTGGGCTTCTCACACTCCCTGTTTAGTTATTAAGGTTTTCAGAGAAGCCCTGTGCTAGGTAGTAACTTTGCTCCTGTCATAGGACATAGCTATAAGAAATTATATACTTAGGGCCTGGAGAGATGGCTTAGCAGTTAAGCGCTTGCCTGTGAAGCCTAAAGACCCCAGTTCGAGACTCAATTACCCAGGACCCACATAAGCCCGATGCATAAGGTGGTGCATGCATCTGGAGTTCGTTTGCAGTGGCTAGAAGCCCTTGGTGCACCCATTCTGTCTCTTTCTCTGCCTCTTTTTCTGTCTGCCTGTCACTCTCAAATAAAATAAATAAAAATAAACAAAAATAAAAAATATATATATTAGAAATTATATATATTAGAAATTTTACACACACACACACATGGCTAGGAGATAGCTCAGTGATTAAAGGTGCTTGTTTGCAAAGCCTGCTAACAAAGGTTCGATCTCCCAGTAGTCAGATGCACAATGTGGTACATGCATCTGGAGAGGCAAGATGCCCTAGTGTACCTGTTTTCTCTCTCTCTCTCTCCTCAACCCCTCTATCAAATAAATAAAAGTATTTAAAAGAAGAAAGAGAGTCGGGTGTAGTGGTGCACGCCTTTAAACCCAGCACTTGGGAGGCAGAGGTAGGTGAGTTCCAGGACACCCTGAAACTGCATAGTGAATTCCAGATCAACCTAGACTAGAGTGAAACCCTACCTTGAAAAGCCCCCCTCCAAAAAAAAAAAAAAAAACAAAGGAAAAAGACAAAAGAAATGATAATATACAGTAGGAAAAGATGGGCTAAGAATCTTTTCTTTCTTTTTTTCTTTTCCTTTTTTTCTTTTTTGAGGTAGAGTCTTGCTCTAGCCCAGACTGACCTGGAATTCACAATGTAGTCTCAGGCTTCAACTACATAAGAATCTAAACATATATGGGTTCTGGTTGTCTTTGTCTCTTTGTGTAATTTTTGTGTGTGTGTGTGGCAGTGTCTTGCTATATAGCCCAGGGCTGTGATCACAGGCATACTCCACACCTGGCTTATTGTGTTTTTACATGACTCACATAATATCGCTCGTGTCATATAACTTCACTCATGTTTTTGTCTGTGTATTGCTTTATAAAGACATCTCATGAAGATGTGACGTGCTTTCAGCATCTTTCGTAGCGTCGGTTACCAGACGGATGTAGCTAAGATTGGCCCGAGTGTTCATGTTCCAAGCCTGGGGAGAAGGAAACACAGTGTCCTGGCCAAGATTGCTGGGCGCTCCCCCGGGAGCTATGTCTCATGGTCTTCTGGCTGCCTCCACTGAATTCTTGTTCTCTATTCAGCAATTTGATCTCTACCCTATCATCAATCCATTCCTTCGTTTTCATACCAAGAATGGTTCCTATTTACCCAAGGTCTTGAGTAGGTGGCGGTCTACCATGAATGTTTACACAGGGGCAACCACACATGCAACTGAACATCAAGCAGCAGACCCTCATTTTCATTGTGCTCCACCCAGCTTTCTGCACTCACTCCTCTCAGAGCAGAAAAAACCAACAGTGTGAATAAACAAATTCTTGCCATTTCCTTCTATAGAGCGTTTAACTTTATCAAGCTTGTACTTTCCAAAGAAGAGAAATTTTAAATTATTGTTTTATTTATTTTATTTATTAGAGACAGAGAGAAAGGGAGAGAGAGAGAGAGAGTGAGAATGGGCCCACCAGGGCCTCTAGCCACTGCAAACAAACTCCAGATGCATGTGCCACCATGTGCATCTGACTTACGTGGGACCTGGAGAATCGAACATGGGTCCTTAGGTTTCGCAGGCATGCACCTTAACCACTAAGTCATCTCTTCAGCCCTTGTTGTTTTTTGTTTTTCCAGGTAGGGTCTCACTCTAGCCCAGGCTGACCTGGGATTCACTTGATACTCTCAGGGTGGCCTTGAACTCGTGGCAATCCTCCTACCTCTGCCTCCTGAGTGCTGGGATTAAAGACGTGTGCCACTACACCCAGCTTAAATAAAATATTTTTTTATTGTTAAGTAAATGTTAATGTTTTTAATGTTTTTTTATGTTAAGAGTTTTTACATTCTTCTCATATAGCCCTTTTCTAACAGTGCTAGAATAAATTCAAATTACATAGTCTTCTATGTAAGGTTGTTGTCAGGGCTGAGGAGACGGTTTAGTGGTTAAGGTGCCTGCCTGCAAAGCCAAGACACCTAGGTTTGATTCCCCAGGACCCAGGTAAGCCAGATGTACAAGGTGCTGCATGTGTCTGGAGTTCATTTGCAGCGGCTGGAGGCCCTGGTGCTACCTAATGGTGAGAATGCCTCAGCCTTCACCATGCTGAGAAAGCCCATCAGAATTGGTTGGATAGGGCTGGAGAGATGGCTTAGCAGTTAAGGTGCTTGCCTGCAAAGCCAAAGCTTCCCCCAGGTTCAATTTCCTAGGACCCATGTAAGCCAGAAGCACAAGGGGGCACAAGCATCTGCAATTCATTTGCAGCAGCTGGAGACCCTGGCTTGCCCATTCTCTCTCTCTCTCTTTCTCCCTATTTCTCTTTGTTGCTCTCTCTCTCTCAAATGAATAACGAAAAATAAAATTATAATAAAAAACCAGAAAAAAGAATGTTTATAAAGGATTCACGATTCAAATATCACTTCGCCCTGTGCTCATTAATATTTACATTCACTTATGCCCTACGTTGTTCTTCAAAGCCAACTAAGATCTGGGTTGGGTACTAGGGATGGGCCCCAATGCAATGGATCACCAAGGGTGGCTGGAATGTTACTGCCTGAAGGTTAATTCCTCAGTTGAATCAGGTAAAGATTGGTCCTTTAAAAAAAAAGAGAATAGTAGTGGCTTGGCTACCTCTAAAGTTCTTTTCCTAGTGATAAACCCATTTAACAATCAAATTATACCTGGGTTCAGCTGAACAACAGAGGAAGCATGTGAAACAAGGTAGTAGTGGGGCGTTGTAATTTACAGATCCATATACACACCTAGCCCTGTCCTTACCAAACCATAGGAATCCCCAAAATAGACCTGGAGTCTAGAGGCTTCTGGGATGGGTGGAGTGCTAATGGCACGAGGTGCACATGTCAGGGATGCCTAGGACATGTGTGCACATGTCAGAGGCACACCTGTGTGCACATGTCAGAGGCACACCTATAAACTGACTGCTGGATGGAGATTGGAACTCTTTTCCTCAGGAGGGCTTCAATCACTCATCACCTCTTTTAATAAAAGAAGCCTCTGCTCTTATGAGTTTCATGGACAATTCCATTGGCAAATAATGTTTTCAGTTAAAAAATGCTTTTGTTGGCTGGAGAGATGGCTTAGAGGTTAAGACACCTGCTTGCCAAAGGACCTTGGTTCAAATCCCCAAGACCCACGTAAGCCAGATGCACAAGGGGGAGCATGCATCTGGAGTTTGTTTGCAGTGACTGGGAGCCCTGGTGTACCCATTCTCTCGCTCTCTCTCTCTCTCTCTCGTTCTGCCTCTTTCCCTCTCTCAAATAAATAAAAATAAAAAATATTTTTTAAAAAATGCTTTGTTTTCACAGTAAATGGGTGAGTCCTAAAGTGGTCAGGAGTTTTCTAGAATATAAGAAAGTCCCAGATCTCAAAAATCTTTTTTTTTTTTTTTTTTTTTTTTTGAGGTAGGGTCTCACTCTAACCCAAGCTGACCTGGAATTCACTATGTAGTCTCAGGGTGGCCTCCAACTCACAGTGATCCTCCTAGCTCTGCCTCCCGAGTGCTGGGATTAAAGGCGTGCGCCACCACACCTGGCTCAAAAATTTTTAAAAATTTAATTTATTTATATTCAATTTTATTTATTTGCAAGGAGAGAGAGAGAAAGAATGGGCATGTGACAGGGTCTCTTTCAACTGCACATGAACTCCAGATGCAAGTGTCACTTTCTGCATCTGGCTTCCGTAGGTACTGGAGAATTGAACCTGGGCCATCAGGCTTTGCAAGCAAATGCCTGTAACCACTGAGCAATCCCTCCAGCCCCATCAAAGATCTTTTATAATTTTTTTAATTTTAATTTTTTTAAACTTTTTTTTTGGAGAGAGACAGAGAGAGAGAGAAAGAGAGAGAGAGAGAGAGGGAGGAAGACAGAGATGGGCGCGCCAGCAGTGTCTCAGCTGCTGGGAACGAAATCCAGATGCGTGCGCCCCCTTGTGGTCAAGTGCGGCATTGCGCCCTTGCATTACTTTGCATCTGGCTGAACGTGGGACCTGGAGATTGGAACCGCTGGAGATTGGAACCAGCGTTCTTAGGCTTAGGAGGCAGGCGCCTTAACCCCTAAGCCATCTCTCTAGCCCTTGATTTTTTTTTTTTTGAGGTAGGGTCTCACTCTGGCTCAGGCTAACCTGGAATTCACTAGGTAGTCTCAGGGTGGCCTTGAACTCACGGTGATCCTCCTATCTCTGCCTCCAGAGTGCTGGGATTAAAGGCGTGCACCACCACGCCCGGCCTCTTTAATTTTTTTTTAATATGAAAATTTACTACTGTGTTTTCATCATGAAAATTTATGATCTTGGTCTCTCCTTCTTGCCTTTGTACAGGGCTAAAAGAGACACATTGGGTCCTTTAACAACCTTGAAGTGGACTGCGGGAACATCACCAACAGCATGACCTTTGTGACCAAATCCAGCAACCAGGACTTCATCATTGCCCTCAATGAAGTTCAAGCAGCCACCACTGGGCATAAACGCTGTGATCTTGCCATTATTGACGAACTGGACACAAACACACTTCGGGATGGCAGAACTGGGCTGCTTAGCTTCAGTACCTACTTTTTCCAGCACAATCTCCTTTGCATGAGAAGCACCTCCGAAAGGGTTGGCCTACAGGGCAGTGTCCAGGTGGGACTTCTTGTACTGTTTTTTTTTTTTTTTTTTTTTTTTTTTTGAGGTAGGGTCTCACACTGGCCCAGGCTGACCTGGAATTAACTATGTAGTCTCAGGGTGGCCTTGAACTCATGGCAATCCTCCTACCTCTGCCTCCCAAGTGCTGGGATTAAAGGTGTGTGCCACCACATCCAGCTTCCCTCCCTCTCTCTTTCTCTCTCTCTTTTTGGTTTTTAAAGGTAGGGTGTCCCTCTAGCCCAGGCTGACCTGGGATTCACTATGTAGTCTCAGGGTAGCCTTGAACTCCTCTCTCTGCCTCCCAAGTGCTGGGATTGAAGGAGTGTGCCACTATGCCCGGCTTTTTAAAAAAATTTATTTATTTGAGAGAGAGAGAAAGAAATAGAGAGGACGCGCGAGAGAGAATGGGTGTGCCAGGGCATCCAGCCACTGCAAACAAACTCCAAACACATGTGCCACCTTGTGTATATGGCTTACATGGGGAATTGAACCTAGGTCCTTTGGCTTTGCAGGCAAGCACCTTAGTTACTAAGCCATCTCTACAGCCCTGAGCTTCTGTTCTTAACAATGGAATATATAAATAATTTATTTTTATCATATTCACCTCCCATTACCATCCTGAATCCCCCTCTCACTCCCACTAACCCTTTTTTCTTTTTTCCCAACTAATCCACTTTCTACTTTCATGTTGTGTGTGTGTGTGTGTGTGTGAGAGAGAGAGAGAGAGAGACCCACTGAGCTAATTTAGGGTTGTTTGCATGAGCATGAGTGGAGGGTTATTTACTGTAATTTAGGCAATTTAGCAGTGGCAACACCACTGAGGAGTAGGACTCCCCCCTTCCCTAGTGACCATTAACTGCCAATGGCTACTATGGGAGGAGTGGGGTCTTGTGAGCCCCACCCCAGCCACAGTGGGATGTTGTCAGGCCCAGTCTTGTAGAGGAAATCTCAACCATTGTGAGTTGAGGAGTCCAATGGCCACGTTGTGCCTAGAGGACAGCGTTCCACAGCACTCCTTCCCATCATCTGGCTCTTAACCGTCTTCCCGTCCCCTCTCCATGAAGTTCCCTGTGCACTGGACGAGGAGTATAGACGTTTCACTTAGGCCTGAGCTCACAATAGTCGCTTAATCTCAGAACCATCTTCATCCATCCCTGTTTCTTTGTCCTTCCTCACTCCTGTCCCTCCTTCTCCTCCTCCTCCTCTCCTGCTGAGCATGAAACCCAGGCTCTTGAGCATACTAGGCATGCATTTCACCACTGAGCTATGCCTGCCCAGCCTATCTGAGCTAACAAGCTGAATTTTGTTTTTCACGGATGACCAAAAAGGTTCTGACTAATGCAATCATAATGGCTTAATGACATCCTTTAAAATGTGATTAAAAATGTATAATGTCAGCTGTCTTCCAACTCAAATGAAAGGAAAATATGAGAAAAAAATTAAAATTATATAGTTTGCAATAAGGAACAATTTTAGAATAGTAAAATCTCTCAGATAATGAAAACAATAGTGAGGAAATCTGAAAAAAAATCTGTTTGGAATTTCTAATTTCTTTCTTTTCTCTCTCTCTTTCTTTCTTTCTTTTTTTTTTTTTTTTTTTTTTGGTTTTGTGAGGTAGGGTCTCACTCTGGTCCAGGCTGACCTGGAATTAACTATGTAGTCTCAGGGTGGCCTCGAACTCTCGGCGATCCTCCTACTTCTGTCTCCCAAGTGCTGGGATTAAAGGCGTTTGCCACCACGCCTGGCTTCTTTCTTCTTTCTTTCTTTTGTTTTCTTTCTTTCTTTTTTTGATTGTTTTTGTTTTTTGTTTTTTTGAGGTAGGGTTTCACTCTAGCTCAGGCTGACCTGCAGTTCGCTATGGAGTCTCAGGGTGTCCTCGACTTCACAAGGATCCTCTTCCCTCTGCTTCCCAAATGCTGGGATTAAAGGTGCGTGCCACCACGCCCATCTTTCCTTTATTCTCTCTCTCTTTTTTTTGGGGGGGGGTTGGGTTTTGAGGTAGGGTCTCAGTTTAGCTCAAGCTGACCTGGAATTCACTATGTAATCTCAGGGTGGCCTCAAACTCATGGTGATCCTCCTACTTCTGTCTCCCAGGTGCTGGGATTAAAGGCGTGCGCCACCATGCCCGGCCTGTTTGGAATTTCTAAAACTGGTCTCATACCCTGAGTGGTTTTTCTACCTGCATCTGAAGAGTAGGCGGGAGACCTCTGTGAAGGCAACTGCAGTCTATATGTCTAAACTTCACTAAACTGAAGAATAAAGTGGGGACTGGAGAGATGGTTTAGTGGTTAAGGCACTTGCTTATGAAGTCTAAGGACCCAGGTTCAATTCTCCAGGTCCCACGTAAGCCAGATGCACAAGGTAGCACATGTGTCTGGAGTTCGTTGCAGTGTTTGGAGGCCCTGGTGCACCCATTCTCACTCTCTCTCTCTGTCTCTAATAAATAAATTAAAAAGTAGAATAAAGTGAAGCTACATTTCCATTAGTATCTCAATTACAGTTGTAAACTGTTGAGTGCCCCCTCCATAGAAGTACTCGTCCTCTGCTCACACACTCCCACCTTTTGCTCAGGGTCCCCAGGTGTTGTCTCAGGCTGGAGACAAGGTGGTTCCCCCTCTTCTCCTACCTATCATTTGTCTCCTCAGCTGCCTCCTGGGTTCTTTAGAAGGTGGAGCCATACTGGAGGAAGGGAGTAACTGGCGGAGGGCCTTGAGGTTGGAAAGCCCAGCTGCATTTTTTGTTTATTTGAGAGAGAGAGAGAGAAAGAGGCAGAAAGAGAGAGAGAACAGGCGTGCCAGCCCTAAAATAAAATTTAAAAAAATTAACTCTTTTTTAGCTGGGCATGGTGGTGCATGCCTTTAATCCCAGCACTCGGGAGGTAGAGGTAGGAGGATCTCTGTGAGTTCAAGGCTACCTGAGACCACACAGTGAATTCCAGGTCAGCCTGGGCTAGAGTGAAACCCTACCTTCAAACAAACAAACAAACAAACAAACAAACAAACAAACAAACAAACAAACAGGCTGGAAAGATGGCTTAGTGGTTAAAGAACATGCCTATGAAGTGTAAGGACCCCAGTTCGATTCTCCAGGTCCCACATAAGCCAGATGCACAAGGGGGGGCCACATGCGTCTGGAGTTTGTTTGCAATGGCTAGAGGCCCTGGTGTGCCCATTCTCACTCTCTCTCTCTCTCTCTTTCTCTCTGTCTCTAATAAATAAATAAATAAATAAATAAATAAATAAATAAATAAATATTTAAACAAGAATAATAATAATAAAAAAAAAAGCTGGGCGTAGTGGCGCACACCTTTAATCCCAGCACTCAGGAGATGAGCCAGGTATAATGGTGTGCACTGTTAATTTTAGCACTCAGGAGGCTGAGGTAGGAGGATCACTGTGAGTTCAAGGCCAGCCTGGGTTAAAGAGAGCCCCTATCTTGAAAACAAACAAACAAACAAACAAACAAACAAACAAACCAAAAAAAAAAGGTGAATGATATTCCTGAGTATGACATCTCAGATTGTTTTCTCTCTTCCACACACATACATACTCATGTACACATACATGCAAATAGACATGAACACATGCTCGTACATCACACATACACTTACTACAAATGAATACCAGATGCTTGTGGCATCTTTTGCATGTAGCTTGAAAATTGAATCTGGCCAGCAGGCTTTGCAAGCAAGCACCTTTAACCACTAAACCATCTTCCCAGTCCCCACATGGCTTTTTTGTTTGTTTGTTTTTTGAGGTAGGGTCTCACTCCAGCCCAGGCTAACCTGGAATTCACTCTGTAGTGTCAGGGTGGCCTCGAACTCATGGTGATCCTACCTCTGCCTCCCAAGTGCTGGGATGAAAGGCGTGAGCCACCACGCCTGGTTGTGTGTGGTTTTTTTGAGGTAGGATCTCACTCTAGCTCAAGCTGACTGACCTGGAATTCACTCTGTAGTCTCAGGGTGGCCTAAAACTCAAGGCATTCCTCCTACTTCTGCCTCCCGAGTGCTGGGGTTAAAGGAGTGTGCCACCACGCAAGGATCCCACTTGGCTTTTCTTTCTACTTATCAATGATGTAGTAATGGATGGGCGTGGTGGCGCACGTCTTTAATCCCAGCACTTGGGAGGCAGAGGTAGGAGGATCGCTGTGAGTTCCAGGTTAGCTTGAGAATACAGAGTGAATTCCAGGTCAGCCTGGGCTAGAGTGAAACTCTACCTCCAAAAACCAAATAAATAAGTGAATAAATAATAATAATAATAATAATAATAGTAATAATGTAGTAATGGTCCACATAAAAAGTATACAACAGTTATGCAAAAGGCAAAAAAGATGATTTATCTGGCCATGGTGATGCACACCTTTAATCCCAGCACTTTGGGAGGCAGAGATAGAAGGATCACTGTGAGTTCAAGGCCAGAGACTACAAAGTGAGGTCCAGGTAGGCCTTAGATAGTGAAACCCTATCTCAAAAAGAAGGAAAAAAAATGATTAAGTGGCTTTTGAATATATTAGACAATTTGTTTTTTTTTTAATTTATTATTTTTTATTTTTGGAGAGAGACACAGAGAGAGACAGAGGGAGAGGAAAACAGATAGAGAATGGGCGTGCCAGTAGCCTCTCAGCAGCTGCGAACGAAATCCAGATGCGTGTGCCCCCTTGTGGGCAAGTGCAGCATTGCATCCTTGCGTCACTGCATCTGGCTAAACGTGGGACCTGGAGATTGGAACTGATGTTCTTAGGCTTAGCAGGCAGGCGCCTTAACCGCTAAGCCATCTCTCCAGCCTGACAATTTCTTCATTTATGCATGTGAGTATGTGCATGTTTGCATATGAGGATATATGTGTGTGTAGATGTATAGGTAAATGTGTGTGGATGTGTGTGTGAAGACAAGAGGACAAGCATGGGTGTCACCCTCAGGAAGGCCATCCATCTCCTTTAAGACAGTGTCCCATTGGCCTGGAGCTCACTACTTATGCTAGACTGGCTGGCCAGCAAGTCTGAGGGAGCCTGCTGTCTTGGCCTCCCCGGGGCTTGGGTTACAGACATGTACCACCACAACCAACTTTTTTTACATGGGGGATCAAACCCAGGTCCTTATGCTTGTGTGACAAGCCTTTTTACCAAGCGAGCTATGTCCCTGTTAGACCATTTGCTAATAGAACTATGTAAGGTTGATCGTTATCATGAGTGGGGCCTTGATGCCTTACAGCTCTGTGAAGTTAGATGTTATCTTGTCTAAACTGGTAAGGTATCATTGCCTTCTCCCTCTGTGGTGCAGAAAATAATCCAGAGGTCATGGTTTTCTGTTTAGCAGAATACAGACCAGTTTCAGACCTGACTATCAGGTTTCAACCTTCCTTTTCCCATCGACATATAGTTCTCAGTTTCTCATATCCTCGTTGAACTCTTTTCTCTTCCAAAGAGAACTGGTGCGCCACTGCAATTGAACTCCAGACGTGTGCACCACCTTGTGTGCATGGGCAACCTTGCGTGCTTGTGTCACCTTGTGTGTCTGGCTTACGTGGGCTCTGGAGAGTAGAACATGGGTACATAGGCTTCGCAGGCAAGCACCCTAACCACTAACCATCTCTTCCATCTCTTCAGCTCTTCTTTCTCTTCTGATTTCTTTGTTAATGACTTATGTGACACTCACTATATGAAAATCACACTTTTTCTTTTTTTTTTTTTTTTTTTGGCTTTCGGATGTAGGGTCTCACTGTGTGCAGGTTAACCTGGAATTCACTATGTAGTCTCAGGCTGGCCTCAAACTCATGGCAATTTTCCTACCTCTAACCTCCTGAGTGCTGGGATTAAAGTGTGCACCACCACGCCTGGCTCAAAATCACACTTTCGATAATGAGATGTTGTGCACTTTCAGTGCAATTACCATAGTATTTAATTATGTGGATAAATGCACTTACATATAGCTTGCCATAACAAAATCTATCGCTGACAGTGAATCCCAGTGAAATAAAACACTGCTAGGACTGGAGATATCCAACCGTTGAGAGAGTGCCAACGTGGTATGTACCAAGCCCTGGGTTCAGTTCCCAGCACTGCATAAAACCAGACATGGTGGCACACACTGTCATCCCACGACTTTGGAGGTGGATACATACTGGAGAATGCTGTTAGTTTTTTTTTTTTTTTTTTTTCGAGGTATGGTCTCGCTCTAGCTCACGCTGACCTGGAATTCACTATGTAATCTCAGGGTGGCCTTGAACTCATGGCGATCCTTCTACCTCTGCCTCCCAAGTGCTGGGATTAAAGGCGTGTGCTACCATGCCATTGTTAGCTTTTTATTTCTAGCCATCGCTCCAAGGACCATCATTCATTCTTAGTGATTCTTATCCCGTTGGCTCCCTCGTGTGGTTTACAGACTATATGACACATTGCAAGACAAAGCTGCAAAGATTCCTTGAGCTCACCATGGTCTTTGGTGCGGTCTGAAGGTGCTGAGAAAGGGAAATTTCCCACCAACAAAGGGAGCCTTCTGGAAAGGAAGCTGTCTTTTAGGAGAGTGGATTAAGAGTTGTGAAGTGTCATGACGGGTGCGTGCATCTGGAATTCGTTTGCAGAGGTTAGAGGTGCTGGCACGCCCATTCTCTGTCCTTCTCCCTCTCTGTTTCTAAATAAATAAATAATAAAAAAAGAGTAGTGGGGCTGGAGAGACAGCTTTGCGGTAAAGGTGTTTGCCTGCAAAGCCAAAGGACCCAGGTTCAATTCCCCAGGAACCATGTTAGCCAGATGCACAAGGGGGCGCAGGCATCTGGAGTTTGTTTGCAGTGGCTAGATGCCCTGGTGCTCCCATTCTCTCCCTTTCCCCTCTCTGTCTCTTTCTCTCAAATAAATAAATAATTTTTTTTTTTTTTTTTTTTTTTTTGGTTTTTCGAGGTAGGGTTTCACTCTGGTTCAGGCTGACCTGGAATTAACTATGTCATCTCAGGGTGGCCTTGAACTCACGAAGATCCTCCTACCTCTGCCTCCCAAGTGCTGGGATTAAAGGCATGTGCCACCATGCCCGGCTTTTTAAAAATTTTTTTATTTTTGGAGAGAGACACAGAGAGAGACAGACAGGGGGGTGGAGAGGAAGACAGATAGAGAATGGGCGCACCAGCAGTCTCTCAGCTGCTGTGAACAAAATCCAGATGTGTGCGCCTCCTTGTGGGCAAGTGCAGCATTGCGCCCTTGCATCACTTTGCATCTGGCTAAACATGGGACCTGGAGATTGGAACCGGGTTCTTAGGCTTAGCAGACAGGCGTCTTAACCACTAAGCCATCTCTCCAGCCCCCTAGAAAGTTTTTTTTTTTTTTTTTTTTTTTTTTTTTTTTGGTTTTTTGAGGTAGGGTCTCACTCTAGCTCAGGCTGACCTGGAATTCACTCTGTAGTCTCAGGGTGGCCTCGAACTCATGGCGATCCTCCTCCCTCTGCTTCCTGAGTGCTGGGATTAAAGTCATGCACCACCACGCCCGGCCTCCTAGAAAGTTTTTTAACGTGGACAAAATTTATATGAACATTTGAAAAAATGGGCAGTCCTTTCAGTTAAAAATATTTAAGTATGTAGCTGGGCGTGGTGGTATGTGCGTGTACATGGTGGTGTATATGCATGTATGCATGGGCGCCTCAAGGCCTCTTGCTGCTGCTAACAAAAGCCTGTCTTTTTTATGTGGGTGGTTGGGGAAGTGAACTGGGCAAGCAGGCTTTTCAAGTGAGCACCTTGAATCACTCAGCCATCTCTCCAGTCCTCAAAGTTTCATTCTATTCTTGACTTGCTTTTTTTTTTGTGTGTGTGTGTGTGGTAGGATCTCATTCTAGCCCAGGCTGACCTGGAATTCACTATGTAGTCTCAGGGTGCCCTTGAACTCATGGTGATCCTCCAACCTCTGCCTTCCAAGTACTGGGATTAAAGGCGTGTGCCACCACACCTGGCTTTGATGTACTTTTGAAGTTCCGTCACATGATTTGACTCTACTCACTTAGCTATGGGAAGCACTTTAGGTCTTGTAGTTTCTCCCTTACCACTAACCCTTCTCCACTCTTTCCTTTCTTATCAAGCATCTTCTCAGATTGCAGGTGTCAGTTTTCTTTTTCTTTTTCGAGGTAGGGTCTCACTCTAGCTCAGGCTGACCTGGAAGTCACTATGTAGTCTCAGGGTGGCCTTGAACTCTCAGCAATCCTACTACCTCTGCCTCCCAAGTGCTGGGATTAGAGGCGTGCGCCACCACGCCTGGCAACTTTTTTTTTTTTTTTTTTTTTTTTCCACGTAGGATCTCCCTCTATCTCAGGCTGACCTAGAATTCACCATGTAGTCTCAGGGTGGCCTCAGACTCATGGTGATCCTCCTACCTCTGCCTGCTGAGTGCTGTTATTAAAGACATGTGCCACCATGCCCAGCTTCCAAGACTTTTAAAACAAGAATTATCCCTCTACTTGTGTTTCCTTCACACACACCCCTCTCCACACTGTCAATCAAATGATACTTTTCTATGAGGCCCTGACCTATATTTGTCAAAGTAACTGGATTGTGATTAGTCCTCTGGGTGATTCTCTCTCTTTTTTTCTCCCTTGCTTTCTTTCCTTCTCCACTCTGGTAAATGGAAAAAGTGATGTCAAAGAAATCGATGCTTAGCCGGGCGTGGTGGCGCATGCCTTTAATCCCAGCCCTTGGGAGGCAAAGTTAGGAGGATCGCCAAAAGTTCAAGGCCACCCTGAGACTACATAGTGAATTCTAGGTCAGCCTGGGGGCTAGAGTGAGACCCTACCTTGAAAACAAAACAAAACAAAACAAAACAAAACAAAACAAAACAAAACAAAACAAAACAAAACAAAAGGAATTGATGCTTGCTTGGACCCATGTTGTACCTGTGTGGATGCTACTAGCTGTCTCCTGTCCTTCTATGGGTAGAATTCTTAAGCCATGTGAAGTTCTCTTCTGGATACGTCGGTTAAATGCACAATGTGGCACTGTTCTACAGTTTCTGGGCGGTTGTAAAAGCAAAAAGTTAATGTGGTTATGTGTTTTTAAAAGAAAACAAGTGATTAGTTACAAAACTCTGTCCTTTTTTCATTATTACAAGTCCTCTTTTTTTTTTTTTTTTTTTTTTTTAAAGAGCGATCAGTTTTAAAAAATCGTTTACAGATTTGCATGTCTGTGTGTGTGCATGGGTGCCTCAGGACCTCTTGTTGCTGTAAATGAATGCCAGATGTCTGTGCCACCTTTTGCATTGGCTTTCGGTGGGTGGCTGGGGAATTGATCCCCGGGTGAGCAAGCTTTGCAAGCAAGCACCTTGAACTGCTGAGCCATCTCCTCAGCCCCAAGAAATCTGTTTTTACTTACCTTATCATCTGTCTCCTTACCTGGCTGAGCACTGACGGAGGCAGGGACCTTGCCTACTAAGTTCTATCCCCTCACCATCGCTGAGGCCATAAGGTCTCGATCACGTAGCCGTTAGTCCTCCTAATGTAACAAAGGGCTTGGGTTCTAGTCTCCACTATCCACGTAAAGCCTGATGCACCAAAGTGGCGTACACATCTGTGTTCGTTTGCAGTGGCAAGAAGAAAGCCTGGTGTCCACCTTTCCTGCAACGCTTGCAAATAAATAATAAATAAATAAATTGAAGAGGAAAAAAAAAATGAGGAGGCTGGGTGTGGTGGCTCCTGTCTTTACTCCCAGAACTCGAGAGGGTGAGGTAGGAGGACGGACGTGAGTTCAAGGACAGCCTGGAACTACAGCATGAGTTTCAAGTCAGCCTGAGCGAACGTGAAGACCCTGCCGCGAAAACGAAACTAAAAGGAAGACGAGGGCGGGAGAGATGGCTTAGTAGTTAAGGCGCTTGCCTGCAAAGCCAAAGAACCACGGTTCAATTCTCCAGGGCCCACGTAAGCCTGATGCAAGGGGGTGTATGCATCTGGAGTTCTTTTGCAGTGGCTGGCGGCCCTGGCGTGCCCATTCTCACTCTCTCAAATAAATAAATTAATTAATTAAATAAATAGAATTTTTTTTTTTAAAGGAAGTTGAAAACGCAACACCGAGGTCTTCACAGGAAAGGGGAAGAATTCAGGCCGGGCATGGTGGCGCACGCTTTTAATCCCAGCACTCGGGAGGCAGAGGTGGGAGGATCGCCGAGAGTTCGAGGCCACCCTGAGACTACAGAGTGAATTCCAGGTCAGTCTGAGCTAGAGTGAGACCCTACCTCGAAAAAAAAAAAAAAAAAAAAAAAGAATTCAGCAAACTTCGCTGCAGCGAGGAGACACTCCAGATCCTGCCGCGCCTGCGCCGCCAGGTAAACTGCGCAGCCGTGACGCCGTCACGTGATCCGGCGGCGCTGCGGAGGAGGGGTGTGTGTAGCGCGCCCCTCCGACTGCTGCGCCTGCGCGGGAGCTCTTAGAAAGTGGCCGGCCGGAAGCGCTGGGCGGCCGAGTCCGTCGGCCCGTCGTTCCGTTCGTTCCGCTCGTTCCGCGGTGCGCCTAAGGCTCCCCTCCCTTCCCCGTTCGTCGTCGTGGTCCCCGTCGTTTAATCTGGCCCCGACCGGCACCATGGCGACGTTCATCTCCGTACAACTGAAGAAGACGTCGGAGGTGGACCTGGCCAAGCCGCTGGTGAAGTTCATCCAGCAGACGTACCCGAGCGGCGGCGACGAGCAGGCCCAGTACTGCCGCGCCGCCGAGGAGCTCAGCAAGCTGCGGCGAGCGGCGCTCGGACGCCCGCTGGACAAGCACGAGGGTGCGCTGGAGACGCTGCTGAGGTGGGCGCGGGCCTGCGGGGGGTGGCCCTCCCTCCCTCCTTCCTTCCCTCCCAGGAGCCTCCCACCCTCCCTCCCCTGGTCCTTGTTCTTGTCTTTTTCCCTGTCCCTTTCCCTGTCTCTTTCTCTGTCCGTTTCCCTGTCAGTTTCCCTGTCTCTTTCTCTGTCCGTTTCCCTGTCAGTTTCCTTGCCTCTTTCTCTGTCCGTCTCCCTGTCCCTTTCCCTGTCTCTTTCTCTGTCTGTTTCCCTGTCCCTTTCCCCAGCCCCTGCCTGGGCCGCTCCGCCCAGACTGGCCAGGGGCGTAGGTGTGGTTCTGCATTCTTTCCCGGTGAGCCGGCGGTAACCCTGCCCCTGTGCCCAGGTTGCCAAGGCTCCATACCTGGGAGGAAATGTGTGCCACGTATTTGTCCCTCTGATCACACTTATTCACTGCTTTTCACTTTATTTTATTTTATTTTTTGAAATTAAATTTGGTCTTTCACTGAAGGCTCCTTTCTGCACCCGTTGATTTATCACTGTCTTAAGACTTTCTTGGGCCAACTCTAGATTTCCTAATCGTAGTTGTTTGAAGGAAGTGTGAGAAATTGGGACACTGGGGCCAGAGGTCTGTTAAGTCGTTGTTCTCTTGAAAGAGGTTATCGTCTTAAATTCACAGTGATCAAAAGGCACGCGGAGAATGCTGAAAGTTAAGAGCTGTGAATTTGCCGTAAAACACCAGTGACATATTGCACTTCCCAATATGCAGGCCCCTTAAAAATCTGTTGACAGAGCCGGGCGTGGTGGCGCACGCCTTTAATCCCAGCACTCTGGAGGCAGAGGTAGGAGGATCACTGTGAGTTCAAGGCCACCTTGAGAATACAGAGTGAATTCCAGATCAGGTCAGCCTGGGAGACCCTACCTCGAAAAACCAAAAAAATAAAAAAAATAAAAAATTTGTTGACAGATGGGTGTGTGCACATGATGGAATACATTTGTGACTTTAGCAAGTGCTCATTGACCTCATGTATTTGCCTAGGGTTCTGTGTGTGGTACTTCACAGTTAACTTTGACAACGTTTTTTTGTACGACTTCATGATCTTATATCAAGTAATACGTTCTCGTTCCATGGAGGAAACACACTTGTATTAAGAATCAAAGACTGGAAACCCTGACGGATGTAATGTAAACCAAGCCATTCTGAGATAGATATACCTTCCTTAGCTTGGAGCCTCGCTGGAGATCATCTTGCTTCGATAATGCTTCCTTCCTAGGCCAACTTGCTTGTGTACAGATGGCTCCTGGCACCGTTCACAGTTGCTATCATAGTCCATAGCACTGAATATACTTTCTCCTTACCTCTGTTGAAAGGCCATGGAGGCCTCTAATTTGGTTGACCTGCACACACGATGGTGGGAAATGGACTGATTTTAATGACTTCTGTCTGGGTCACCAGGCTGGTTTAACTTCTCTATACTCCATGGATCAAAGCAAGATGACTGGACAGGAAAAAGGTTGGTTCCAAAAGGAAGAGCTTTAGAATGGGTTGTTAGGGGTTATGGCTGTTTGCTGTAGATATTAGAGTTAAGACTTGTTGGGCTGCAAGGATCATTAGATAATTAGAATAAGCACTTTTGGAAAAAGTATTTATTTTGGGGGCTGGAGAAATGGCTCAGCAGTTAAAGCACTTGCCTGAAAAGCCAAAGGATGCAGGTTCGATTTCCCAGGACCCATGTAAGCCAAGATGCACAAGGTGGCACATGTGTCTGGAGTTCATTTGCAGAGGCTAAAGGCCCTGGCATGCCATTTCTCTCCCTCCCTCTCTCTATTTTTTTCCTCTCTCTCTCGAATAAATAAAAACTATTTTTTCCCCCTGGTTTTCCAAGGTAGGGTCTCTAGCTCAGGCTGACCTGGAATTCACTACGTAGTCTCAGGAAAACTGTTTTTTTTTTTTTAATCCTTATTTGCAGCCGGGCGTGGTGGCACACGCCTTTAATCCCAGCACTTGGGAGGCAGAGGTAGGAGGATCACAGTGAATTCAAGGCCACCCTGAGACTACATAGTGAATTCCAGGTCAGCCTGAGCTAGAGTGAGACCCTACCTCAAAAAAAACCAAAAAAAAAAAAAAAAAAATCCTTATTTGCAGAGAGACAGACAGAGACAGAATGGATGCATCAGGACCTCTAGTTGCTGCAAATGAATTCCAGACACATGAACCACTGCGCATCTGGCTTTATGTGGGTACTGGGAATCGAACCTGGCTCATTAGGCTTTGCAGGCAAATGCCTTAACTGCTGAGCCATCTGTCCAGCCTTCATGAGCACTTTTTAAGTTACACTAGGCATACTTGACCATTTCTTATAATTAACATATTTAAAATCTTCAAAGAATTAAAAAATATTTATTTATTTATGAGACAGAGATTATGAATGGGCATGCCAGGGAACTCCAGACGCATGTGTTAACTTGTGCATCTGGCTTCACATGGGTGCTTGGGAATCAAGTCTGGGTCCTTTGGCTTTGCTGGTAAGTGCCTTAACTGCTAAGCTATCTCTCCAGCCCATTCAAACAATTTTTATTTTATTTTTATTTATTTGATAGGAAGGAAGAGAGAGAGGAGGGAGAAAGAATGGGTGTGCCAGGTTCTCCAGCCATTGTAAACAAAGTCAGATGCATGTGCCACCTTGTACATCTTTTTTTTTTTTTTTTGGTTTTTCGAGGTAGGGTCCCATTGTGGTCCAGGCTGACCTGGAATTAACTATGTAGTCTCAGGGTGGCCTCGAACTCATGGCGATCCTACCTCCCCGAGTGCTGGGATAAAAGGTGTGCGCCACCACACCCGGCTTACCTTGTACATCTTGCTTAAGTGGGTCCTGGGGAATCGAGCCTTTGGCATTTGCAGGCAGATGCCTTAACTGCTGAGCCATCTCTCCAGCCCCAAAGAATTGGTTTTTTTTTTTTTTTTTTTTTTGTTTTTTGAGGTAGGGTCTCACTCTAGCTCAGGCTGACCTGGAATTCATATGTTGGGTTTCTGAGGTGCTAAAGAGCAAAGTCAGAGCTTCATGTAGCACTCTACCCAACTGAGTTATCTCCCCAAAGTGTATCAAAGGATATGCTTTTACTGTTACTATTTGGTGATGAACCTAGGGCTTTATGGATGCTAGCCTTGTATTGTACTACTGAGCCACATACTCAGGTTTTTTTTTTTTTTTTTTTCTGAGGTAGGGGCTCACTGTAGCCCAGGCTGACCTGAAGTTGACACTGTGGTCTCAGGGTGGCCTCGAACTCATGGCAATCCTCCTACCTCTGCCTCTTGAGTGCTGGAATTAAAGGCATGCACCACCAGTCCAACTAGCCTTTTTTTTTTTTTTTTTTTTTTTTTTTTTTGGACAGGCCCTTACTCTGTAGCGGAGGCTGTCCTGAGTTCTCAAGTGATAATGGTGAGATCACAGGTGTTAGCAATCATACCTGGTTCGATGAGGTTTCTCAAGTAGTATTAATAAAGCACATTTGGGGTGTAACAAGCCCTATGATAAACATCTTGTTGAGTACATCAGGCTTGTATCCAACATGAAAGGAGCTTAGGGCCTTGAGAGGCTGTTGGCATGAAGTGTTAGATAACACAGGAGCTGGAATGCTGTGGTAGGGTCTCACTCTAGCCCAGGCTGACCTGGATTTCACTTTGTATTCTCAGGCTGACCTTGAACTCACAGTGATCCTCCTACCTCTGCCTCCCAAGTGCTGGGATTAAAGGTGTGCACCACCACGCCTGCCCAGCAACTGCTGTGGGAACTTTTAAACTTCATTTGCATTCCTGTTTTCTTTTCCCAGTCATTAGTGTGGGAACTATTCCTGGGTGGTGGATCTGTTGTGGAAATAGTCTTCCTAAAACTGTTTCATTAGTCTCCTCTGTAACCCTCCTAGTGCAATCAGTCTGCAAATATTAAGAATTCTTTTAGTGGAATTAGGTACGCTAATAAACTTTCTACAGCTTATTTATAATGTATGTGGGTTCAAAAATTATTTGGGTTAATATTTTGTAAAATTGGATAGATATGACTTAGACTGTGAGATACTCAAATCAAGCAGAATATCTTTTTTTTTTTTGGTTTTTCAAGGCAGGGTCTCACTCTAGTCCGGGCTGACCTGGAATTCACTATGTAGTCTCAGAATGAGCTTGAACTCATGGCAATCCTCCTACCTCTGCTTCCCAACTTCTGGGATTAAAGGCGTGTGCCACCATGCCTGGCTTTTTTGTGTGTGTGTGTGTGTGTGTGTGTGTGTGTGTGTGTGAGAGAGAGAGAGAGAGAGAGAATGAATTGGTGTGCCAGGGCCTCCAGCCACTGCAGTTGAACTTCAGATCCCCCTTTGTGTGCACCCCTTTGTGTGCACATGTGATATTACATACTTGTCTGGCTTACATGGGACCTGGAGAGTCGAATATGAGTCCTTAGGCTTTGCAGGCAAGTGCTCCAACCGATAAGCCATCTCTCCAGCCCTCAAGCAGAATATCTTTAATAATTATAATTGTTAATTTTGTAAACTGAATGTTAATTTATGATTTTTATCTTTGACTTTTAAACAAATAAACTTTGAAAAAGACGGTTTAAACTAATTCCTTAGGAATAGAAACTGGCTTAATAAGTGCTAACACAGCTCCACATACAGCCTGTTTATTACTAACTTGTATATGCTCTAGTAAAATTTCTTAAGATAGAGATGTGGGTAGAGTGCCTGCCCTGGCTTCAGTCCCCAGCATCCCATGAAACCTGGTGTAGTGGAAGATGTATGCCCATAATTCCAGTGTTTGGAAGGTGGAGAAAAGGATGATCAGAAGTACCAAAAACCAAAAATGATACACCCCACCTTGAAAAACCAAAAAAAAATTAAAGATTTTTGAGGTAGGGTCTTGCTCTAGTCCAGGCTGACCTGGAATTCGCTATGTGGTCTCAGGGTGGCCTTGAACTCATGGCGACCCTCCTACCTCTGCCTCCCGAGTGCTGGGATTAAAGGCGTGTGCCACCACGCCTGGCCTAAGATACATACTTACGTGTGTAATGTCAATGATAATAATTGCTTATCAACTCATGTCACTCCACCCTTTATAAAATTGATTTTACTAAAATTTGGTTAGAACACTGAAGAGTGGTGATCAGATAGGAACCCTGCTGGATTCTTGTTTTATTTATTTTTGGTTTTTCAAGGTGGGGTCTCACTTTAGCTCTGGAATTCACTGTGGAGTCTCAGGGTGACCTCGAACTCATGGCAGTCCTCCTACCTATATCCCGAGTGCTGTGATTAAAGGCTTGCACCACCACCCCAGGCTCTTGTTTTATTTTTGTTTTTGGAAACCACATGTCAGCATTTTGGCAACAGTGTCTATAGAGGGAAAGCTTCCCATTTCTTTCAGTGGAAAAGTTTGGTTGTTAGCTTCCTGAAATTTGATCAGGGTTGAATGGAGGTTGGGAACCTTAACAATCATATATATAGACTTTTAGTTTTGCTTAGTCTGGCCTGGAACTTGCTGTGTAACTCAGGCTGTTATTAAACTCCAGATCCTTCTGCCTCAGCTTCCCAGCTCCTGGGATGACAGATGTGCACCAACATAGTCAGTATCGTATGCGGTTTTTCATATTATAGATTTAAAAAGTATTTTATTTATTTACTTATTTGAAAGAGAGAGGTAGCTAGAGAGAATGGGCACTTCAGGGCCTTTAGCCACTTAAATGAACTCCAGATCCATCTCTCCAGCCTCTGCGCTGAAATATTGATAGCTAGTCTAGCGCAGTCTAGCACATCTGCCATGTGTTCCTGAGTATAATGGCTATGTCATACCCAGAGGACAGCATTCCCAGCTCTACTCCTGTCCTCCTGCTCTTAATGTTCTTTCCACCCTCTTGTCTCTGAAGTTCCCTGCGCCCTGCATGGTGTGGTTTAGATGCCATGTTTTGGGCTGAGTGCACACTAGTGGTTTAATCTTGGTGACTTTGCCCTCTGTACATCTCTGCAGGCACCTCTGCTCTTTGCATAAAGAAACTTCTGGGTCTGAGGCTGTGAGCAGTACCAATCTGCAGAAGCCTAGAGTGACTGGACCAGTGGGGAGAGTCATTTTTTTTTTTTTTTTTTTTTTTTTTTTTTTTTTCGAGGTAAGAGTCTCACTCTAGCTCAGGCTGACCTGGAATTCACTATGTGGTCTCAGTCTGGCCTTGAACTCACTGCGATCCTCTTACCTCTGCCTCCTGAGTGCTGGGATTAAAGGTGTGTGCCACCGTGCCCAGCTCATTTTCCCTTTTCTTTTGTGGTGCTGGGGTGGGGGGTCAAATGTTGGTCTTAATAAGTGACTTTTTTTGGAAATAGTATTGATAGTTTGTAGTTTTTTTTTTTTAAATTGGAGTCATTTATATAAGTTTAAAATTCAAAAATATTTCTCCAATTCTTTTTTATTTGTAAAATGAAGCTAATGGACCCTGTCCTATAATTTCTAAAGTATTTTCTTTTTTAAAAAATTAAAAAATATATTGTATTTATTTCTTAGCCAGAGAGTGTGTTGCAGTCAGGTTTGCATTGCTGGCAGAAGTCACCCGACTAAGAGCAGAAGCTTTTGGGGGAAAAAAGGGTTTATTTTGTCTTACAGACTTGAGGGGAAGCTCCATGATGGCAGGGGAAAATGATGGCATGAGCAGAGGGTGGACATCACTCTCTGGCCAGCATAAGGTGGACAACAGAAACAAGAGGGTATGCCAACCAATGGCAAGGGGACCCTGGGTATAATACTCATAAGCCCGCCCCCAACAATACACCGCCTCCAGGAGGGGTTAGTTCCCAAATCTCCATCAGCCGGGAACCTAGTATTCAGAACACCTAAGTTTATGAGGGACTCCTGAATCCAACCAGCGCAGAGTGAAAGTTGCAATAGAGATAGATGGATAGAAAGGGAGGGAGAAAGAGAAAGACAATGGGTGCACCTGGGACTCCAGCCACTGCAAAGGAACTCCAGATGCATGTGCCACCTTGTGCATCTGGCTTATTATGTGGATACTGGGGACTCAAAACTTAGGCTTCACAGGGCAAGTGCCTTAATCACTAATCCATCTCTTTAGCCCTTTCTCTCTCTTTCATAAAATAAATAAATTAAAAAGATTTGCTGGGCGTGGTGGTGCACGCCTTTAATCCTAGCACTTGAGAGGCAGAGGGAGGAGGATCTCTGTGAGTTCAAGGCCACCCTGAGACTACATAGTGAACTCCAGGTCAGCCTGGGCTAGAGTGAGATCCTACCTCGAAAAAACAACAACAAAAAAAAGGTAAGTTACAGTGGGTAGTACTCTTGTTTTTTTTTTTTTTTTTTTTTTTTTTTAAAGAACTGCCAGAGCACAGCCTTTTTCTAATTTTTTGTTGTGTTTTGTTTTTTTCAAGGTATAATTTCACTCGAGCCCAGGCTGACCTGTCCTCCTACATCTGCCTCCCAAGTGGTAGGATTAAAGGTGTGGGTACCCAGCCTGATTTACCTTTTTTTTTTTTCAAGTAGGGTTTCACTCTAGTCCAGGATGACCTGGAATTCACTACATAGTCTCAGGGTGGCCTTGAACTCACGGTGTTCCTCCTACCTCTGCCTTCTGAGTGCTGGGATTAAAGGCATGCGCCACCAGGCCCGTCTCTGACTTACCTTTTAAGCATACTTAGGACTTTAAATTTTAAAGAAGTGATTAAAAAAGCATTTTCTAAAGTCTGTTTTGTGGGATGGGGAGAGGCAACTTTCCTGCTTAGCAGACTGGCTTCCTCTTCTGACTGGTGGAAAACCTGCAGCCTAGGTAGATCTCCTTTGTTAGGTTCTGAATCTGGGCCAGAGTGTGTTGCTAAAGCAAAGCCTTTGAATGATAAAGTGAGGGGTGTGGTAGATCTTGTTGTTTCTGTGGGTTCCCTTTCTAAGAACTTTGATACCTGAGGTGGAGCTCTGAAGTGTGACTGTTGGAGCAGCTTGTTGCTGAGGTCACTATAGTTAGCTATGGCTGCTTTCTCTGTAAAGCCTCAGCTGATCTCTTGTTTTGTTGGTGTTTGCTGGTCAGACATTTCTAATTTCAGTGACTGTCCTTATCCTTCTGTTTCAGCTTCCACAACCTATTCTAAGATAGCCGCATGACTTGAAAATTCCCTTCCATAGCCTCTGATCACTTCAACGTAGAGTACAGCATACAAGCCTGTTTTCCCCATCAACTCAAGCTTTCCGAGTTGACCTCAGCTGCTTTGGAGTGAATAGAATTGGTATAAAAATTTCAGAACATTATATTTAGCTATGCTTTTTCCTTTTTTTGGTTTTTAAAGATAGGGTCTCACTCTAGCTCAGGCCGACCTGGAATTTACTATGTATTCTCAGGATGGCCTCAAACTCACAGCGATCCTTGTACCTCTGCCTCCCGAGTGCTGGGATTAAAGGCGTGCGCCACCACGCCTGACTTCTATTTATTTATTTATTTATTTGAGAAAGAGAGATCAAGGCAGAGAGAGAGGGAGGGAGGGAGGGAGGGAGGGAGAGAATAGGCGCGCCAGGGCCTTCAGCCACTGCAAACGAACTCCAGAAATGTGTGCCCCCTTGTGCATCTGGCTTATGTAGGTCCTGGGGAATCAAACTTGGGTACTTTGGCTTTGCAGGCAAGTGTCTTAACCACTAAGCTATTTCTCCAGCCCTAAAATTAAAATTTTGTTGATTTTTTTTTTTTTTTTTTTTTTTTTTTGGTTTTCGAGGTAGGGTTTCACTGTAGTCCAGGCTGACCTGGAATTCACTATGTAGTCTCAGGGTGGCCTCGAACTCTCAGCGATCCTCCTACCTCTGCCTCCTGAGTGCTGGGATTAAAGACGTGCGCCACCACGCCCGGCACAAAATTTTGTTGATTTTAAAAAATTAATACTGTTTCCAAGTTTAGGATTGTGCCTTGCACTCAGTCTCTGTAATGTCCATCACACCGTTTCTCAGTCTTGCCTTTCACAGCCTTGTTTTTTTTTTTTTTTTTTGGGTGATTGTAGGGATCAGCTGCAGGGCTTCATCCATGCTAGGCTAGTGTTCTAGGTCCTCAGCCCATGACCTTGACATTTCAAAAAAGTTATTTTATTTGCAAGAAAGGGAGGGAGGGAGAGAACGAGAGAACTTTTGCTGCTGCAGACAAACGCCAGACAAATACTCCACTTTGTGCTTCTGGATTTACGTGGGTACTGGGGAATTGAACTCTTGCCAGCAGACTTTGCCAGCAAGCGCCTTTAATTGCTGAACCATCTCCCCAGCCTGGCCTCGACATTTTTGAAGTACATAGGCTAGTTTCATGGTGGAATAAGGCGTTTCCCCTGTTTCCTTGTGATTTGTGTTTTTGCTTAGGAATACCAAGGAGCTGATGTGCTCGGTGGAGCTTGTTCTGGTGTATATCGAGAGGAGCGTGACGTTACGTGTCAGTTATAGTGCTATTTTTTCATTTGGTTAAGATGGTATTTGGTGTTTGCCAGGCTGCGTCACCTTCCTGTTTAATGGGTATGTTGCGCTCATTAATACGTATTTTGTAAAGGGATGTCTTGAGCCTCTATGGCGGCTTATTTCTCACCAAGGCTTTATTACTTTAGTGCCCATTGATGCGTATTGCCATAATCAGATAGCATACTACTCTGAAAGGTGCCAAGTTCCAGTATTTCTTTTTTTTCATTTTCCTTTTTTTTTGTTTTTGGAGGTAGAGCCTTTTCTCTCTTTCATAAAATAAATAAATTAAAAAGATTTGCTGGGTGGTGGTGCACGCCTTTAATCCTAGCACTTGAGAGGCAGAGGGAGGAGGATCTCTGTGAGTTCAAGGCCACCCTGAGACTACATAGTGAACTCCAGGTCAGCCTGGGCCAGAGTGAGATCCACTCAAAAAAACAACAACAAAAAAAGGTAAGTTACAGTGGGTAGTACTCTTGTTTTTTTTTTTTTTTTTTTTTTTTTAAAGAACTGCCAGAGCACAGCCTTTTTCTAATTTTTGTTGTGTTTTTTTTTTCAAGGTATAATTTCACTTGAGCCCAGGCTGACCTGTCCTCCTACATCTGCCTCCCAAGTGGTAGGATTAAAGGTGTGGGTACCCAGCCTGATTTACCTTTTTTTTTTTTTCAAGTAGGGTTTCACTCTAGTCCAGGATGACCTGAATTCACTACATGTCTCAGGGTGGCCTTGAACTCACGAGTGTTCCTCCTACCTCTGCCTTCTGAGTGCTGGGATTAAAGGCATGCGCCACCAGGCCCGTCTCTGACTTACCTTTTAAGCATACTTAGGACTTTAAATTTTAAAGAAGTGATTAAAAAAGCATTTTCTAAAGTCTGTTTTGTGGGATGGGGGAGAGGCAACTTTCCTGCTTAGCAGACTGGCTTCCTCTTCTGACTGGTGGAAAACCTGCAGCCTAGGTAGATCTCCTTTGTTAGGTTCTGAATCTGGGCCAGAGTGTGTTGCTAAAGCAAAGCCTTTGAATGATAAAGTGAGGGGTGTGGTAGATCTTGTTGTTTCTGTGGGTTCCCTTTCTAAGAACTTTGATACCTGAGGTGGAGCTCTGAAGTGTGACTGTTGGAGCAGCTTGTTGCTGAGGTCACTATAGTTAGCTATGGCTGCTTTCTCTGTAAAGCCTCAGCTGATCTCTTGTTTTGTTGGTGTTTGCTGGTCAGACATTTCTAATTTCAGTGACTGTCCTTATCCTTCTGTTTCAGCTTCCACAACCTATTCTAAGATAGCCGCATGACTTGAAAATTCCCTTCCATAGCCTCTGATCACTTCAACGTAGAGTACAGCATACAAGCCTGTTTTCCCCATCAACTCAAGCTTTCCGAGTTGACCTCAGCTGCTTTGGAGTGAATAGAATTGGTATAAAAATTTCAGAACATTATATTTAGCTATGCTTTTTCCTTTTTTGGTTTTTAAAGATAGGGTCTCACTCTAGCTCAGGCCGACCTGGAATTTACTATGTATTCTCAGGATGGCCTCAAACTCACAGCGATCCTTGTACCTCTGCCTCCCGAGTGCTGGGATTAAGGCGTGCGCCACCACGCCTGACTTCTATTTATTTATTTATTTATTTGAGAAAGAGAGATCAAGGCAGAGAGAGAGGGAGGGAGGGAGGGAGGGAGGGAGAGAATAGGCGCGCCAGGCCTTCAGCCACTGCAAACGAACTCCAGAAATGTGTGCCCCCTTGTGCATCTGGCTTATGTAGGTCCTGGGGAATCAAACTTGGGTACTTTGGCTTTGCAGGCAAGTGTCTTAACCACTAAGCTATTTCTCCAGCCCTAAAATTAAAATTTTGTTGATTTTTTTTTTTTTTTTTTTTTTTTTTGGTTTTTCGAGGTAGGGTTTCACTGTAGTCCAGGCTGACCTGGAATTCACTATGTAGTCTCAGGGTGGCCTCGAACTCTCAGCGATCCTCCTACCTCTGCCTCCTGAGTGCTGGGATTAAAGACGTGCGCCACCACGCCCGGCACAAAATTTTGTTGATTTTTAAAAAAATTAATACTGTTTCCAAGTTTAGGATTGTGCCTTGCACTCAGTCTCTGTAATGTCCATCACACCGTTTCTCAGTCTTGCCTTTCACAGCCTTGTTTTTTTTTTTTTTTTTGGGTGATTGTAGGGATCAGCTGCAGGGCTTCATCCATGCTAGGCTAGTGTTCTAGGTCCTCAGCCCATGACCTTGACATTTCAAAAAAGTTATTTTATTTGCAAGAAAGGGAGGGAGGGAGAGAACGAGAGAACTTTTGCTGCTGCAGACAAACGCCAGACAAATACTCCACTTTGTGCTTCTGGATTTACGTGGGTACTGGGGAATTGAACTCTTGCCAGCAGACTTTGCCAGCAAGCGCCTTTAATTGCTGAACCATCTCCCCAGCCTGGCCTCGACATTTTTGAAGTACATAGGCTAGTTTCATGGTGGAATAAGGCGTTTCCCCTGTTTCCTTGTGATTTGTGTTTTTGCTTAGGAATACCAAGGAGCTGATGTGCTCGGTGGAGCTTGTTCTGGTGTATATCGAGAGGAGCGTGACGTTACGTGTCAGTTATAGTGCTATTTTTTCATTTGGTTAAGATGGTATTTGGTGTTTGCCAGGCTGCGTCACCTTCCTGTTTAATGGGTATGTTGCGCTCATTAATACGTATTTTGTAAAGGGATGTCTTGAGCCTCTATGGCGGCTTATTTCTCACCAAGGCTTTATTACTTTAGTGCCCATTGATGCGTATTGCCATAATCAGATAGCATACTACTCTGAAAGGTGCCAAGTTCCAGTATTTTTTTTTTTTTCATTTTTCCTTTTTTTTGTTTTTGGAGGTAGAGTCTCACTCTAGTCCAGGGTGACCTGAAACTCACTATGTAGTCTCCGGGTGGCCTCAGACTCATGGTGATCCTCCTAACTCCGCCTCCCAAGTGCTGGGATTAAAGGTGTGCTCCACCACACTCAGCTCCAGTATTTCTTCTAGATTTACTAGTCGCCATGCGGTAGGGTAGAGCTGTGTCTGTTCACCTATTTATTTACTCCAGAGTAGAGAATAGGTTTGTTGTCTTCAGTGGATTAGGGTTTGTCAGTGTTACTTATTTGCTCTGTTTATTCCTGTGGGAGCCCCTTAGCTAGTTTCTCACTCTGGAGACCGAGGTAGGAGCATCACTTTAGTCAAGGCCAGCCTGGGCTTTCGAGTGAGTGTTCCAGGTCAGCCAGGGCCAGAGAGACAACTTGCCTCAAAAACAAGAAAAGGGAAAAAAAAAAAAAAAGAAAGAAAAAGAAAAAGAAGCAAAGCAAAGCTAATTCCTCTTTTCTTTTGACACGTCCTTTGGTGCTTGCTGCCTTGTCACTCTGGTGTGACAAGGTATTTTAGGTTTGGCTTCTATTTCCCGGTGTCATCCATCCCTCCAGGGAACCCTGGTTCTTTTTCGTGAAGGACATTGCTTACTGGTGTGCTTGCTGCCTTTGTGAAGTGTGGTGATTCTGTGCCCTTGCAGTATGTACATTAGGAAATACGTACATAACACACTGTAGCTATTTTTTAAATATTTTATTTATTTATATTTATTTGAGAGAAAGAAAGAGGGGAAGAGGCAGAGAGAGAGAGAATGAGCACGCCAGGGCCTCCAGCCACTGCAAACGAACTCCAGACGCATGTGCCCCCTTGTGCATCTGGCTTATGTGGATACTGGGGAATCGAACCAGGGTCCTTAGGCTTCGCAGGCAAACGCCTTAACGGCTAAGCCATTTCCCCAGCCCCACACTGTAGCTATTTTGATGCATACAGTGTTTAAAAAACTGCATTCACATGGATATCCTCCAGTCCAGTCCATTCCAAATTCATCTTCCCCTTCCAGTGTTTCGAATTCTCTTCTCTGAAATAACTGCTTACCATTATCTTCAGTGTGGTTACTTAATGGTCCAGTTCTTTCTTTGTACCCATACTTACTGCCTTGCCAGCCAGAAGCTTGGTCTCTTCTCATTTGCTTACCCCTTGAAAACTGGGCCCCCAAAGTCACCATTGCAAAGATAGTTCTGGTGATGGTATGGAGGCATAAATAGGATCAGAGAGAGGAAAGAAAGAAACCAGTCAGCAAGCTTAGCCCTGACCCCTCTCCCGCTTCCTTGTTGCTGGCTGAATGCTCTTGAGTAGAAGCTGGGGGAGGCGCTGCTGTTGTAATGACGTGGGCCGCTGTGTGGAACCTAGATCAAAGGAATGAGGAAGACTTTTGGATTAGTCTACCTGAAAGAGATTAGCTGAATGAGCTTTGGTGAGCTGTGCTGCTGGACACAAGCATTTGAAAGTTGGTCCATCTGTTATTAATCGGTTATCAACAGTTATCTGGATTAGAAAGCCTATGAGAAATACATGGCTTGGGGCTGGAGAGACGTCTTAGTGATTAGGGTACTTGCCTGCAAAGCCTAAGGACCCAGGTTCAATTCCCCAGCACACATGTAAACCAGATGTACAAGGTGGCGTATGTGTCTGGAGTTGTTTGCAGTGGCTAGAGGCCCGGGTGTGCCCATTCTTTCTCTCCACCTCTTTCTGTCTGTCAAAATTTAAAATAAATAAAAAAAAATTAAAAATAAAAAAGGAAATGAAAGCTTAAAAAATAGGTCTGGAGAGATGGTGTAGCAATTAAAAGCATTTTCTGTACAAGCATGAGATCCTGAAGACACCTGCATACTGCCAGGACCCACATAGACAGTGGGGTGTGGCCATGAACGAGTACATGGAACCCTACTTCTGGCATGGGGTGCAGACACTCTAGAACCCTTGAACACAAAAGAAAAAGAAATACAAGGCTTTCTGAACACTGCTTGTTTACTTTTTGCCAATGAGAGCAGATAAATACTGTGGTAGTAGATATGAGATTTTTATGCACTACTCTTTGTTGGGTTTTTAGAGATAGGGTCTCGCTATAGCCCAGGCTGACCAGGAATTCACTATGTGCTCTCAGCGTGGCCTCGAACTCATGGTAATCCTTTTACCCCTGTCTTCTGAGTGCTGGGATTAAAGGCATGTACCACCACACCAGGCTACAATCTTTTTTTGGTACAAAAATAAAACAATATAGAAACCTCAAGAAGAAGGTTTCGTGTGGTGGGCATCCGTAATACCAGCAGTTGGGAGGTGGAGGCAAGAGGATCAGTCGTTAAAAGTCATCCTTGGCTACGTAGAATGTTTGAAGCCTGGGCAACATGAAACCCTGTGTCAGGAAAAAACCAAGGGCTCAGTGGTTAAAGCTTCCTTGCAAAGCCTGATGCCCAGGTGCAGTTACTCAGTACCCATGTAAAACCAGGTGCCAAAGCGCCATGTGTCTGGAGTTTATTTGCAGTGGCAGGAGGCTTTGGCATGCCTCTGTTCTTCCTCTGTTTCTTTCTCTTAATTTTTTTTTTTTAAAGGAGATAAGCCAGGCGTGGTGGTCCATGCCTGGCTTAGGCCCAATTTTTCATTGCATACATTTTAGTATATGGTTTCCACTTTAAGACTGTATTTGGGCTGCTGGAGAGATGGCTCAGCATTTAAAGTGCTTGCCTGCAAAGCCTAATGTCATGGATTTGATTCCCCAGTACCCATGTAAAGCCAGATGCACAAAGTGGCACATGTATCCAGAGTTCACTACAGTGGCTTTAGGCCCTGGTATGTCCATTCTTTCTCCTCATGCAAATAAATAAAATATTAGAAGGGCTGGAGAGATGGCTTAGCTGTTAAGGCATTTGCCTGCGAAGCCAAAGGACCCAAGTTTGATTCCCCAGAACTCAAGTAAGCCAGATGCACAAGTGGGCACATGCATCTGGAGTTTGTTTATAGTGGCTGGAGGCCCTGAGTGCCCATTCTCTATCTACCGCTTTCCTTCTCTCTCTCTCAAATAAATAAATAAATAAAATATTTAAAATACTAGAAAAAAACTGTATTGGAGGTGGGTGGGTGGGGGGGATTATGGTATATCATCTACTTATGGAAATTGTGAAAAACACTAAATAAATATATTTTTGTATCTGGAGTTCGTTTGCAGTGGCTTAGAGATCCTGGCTTGCCCATTCTCATATATAAACAGCCAGGTGTAAGCCGGGCACTTTAATTTCAGCACTTGCAAGACAGAGGTAGGAGGGTCGCTGTGAGGTCGAGGCCATCCTGAGACTACATAGTGAATTCTAGGTCAGCCTGAGCTAGAGTGAGACCCTACCTTGGAATATCCAAAATAATCTTTAAAAAAAGCCTTTATTAACCTTAAAACAGCTGATTGAGGGAGTTGGGGAGATGGCTCCATGTGGGTAAGAGTGCTTGATGAATAAACATGAGAACCTGAGTTTGATCCCCAGTTCTCATGTTAAAAGCCAGGTGTGGGGCTGGAGAGATGGCTTAGTGGTTAAAGCGCATGTCTGCGAAGCCTAAGGACCCCGGTTTAATTCTCCAGGTCTCATGTAAGCCAGATGCACATTGGTGGTACATGTGTCTGGAGTTTGTTTGCAATGGCTGAAGACCCTGGTGTGCCCATTCTCATACGCTCTATCTTTCCCTCTCTCTGCCTTAATAAATAAATAAATAAATAAAATAATTTTTTTTTTTAAAGAAGCCAGGTGTGGGTCAGGCATGGTGGCTCACGCCTTTAATCCCAACTTGGGAGGCAGAGGTAGGAGGATTGCTGTGAGCTCGAGGCAACCCTGAGAGTACATAGTGAAGTCCATGTCAGCCTGGGCTAGAGTGAGACCCTACTATGAAAAAAAAAAAAAAAAAAACAAAGACAAAACAAGCCATGTATGGCCTCACATGCCTGTAAACCCCCCCAGTGCTAAGGGGGGCAGAGGCAGGAGGATCACTGGGGCTTCCTGGGCATCAGTCTAACTGAAGGTAGCTCCAGATTCAGTGAGCGACTGTCTCAGGGAGGTAAGGTGGCAGAGTGGTAGAGGAGGACCCCTGACATTCTCTGGCTTCTGCAGTGCATGTACAACCAAAAAAAAAAAAAAATCCCCTAACAAACCCCATTGCTGATTGAATTGGATGTGTGGGACACTGTAATTGAACGTGTGTAGTTTCTGTATACTCTTAATTAAGTTGGATTTACATAAATTCATGCCATTTAGCCCTTCTAATGATTAATTTTGCTCTGCCTTTTAGATACTATGATCAGATTTGTTCCATTGAACCCAAATTCCCATTTTCTGAAAATCAGGTAAGCCATTAATTTTGTTTTAAAGTTGTATGGTACTGGCAAATCACCCATTTCCTTCTACTTATGGCATCATTTTTATTGAAATCAGTCACATCTCTTTACTGTTTAGGCTCCTATGACATAGTTTTATATACTAGAACCTTTGAGGTCTGTCTAATGTGAATTTGTGACCTTCTGAAAAGTCTCCTAGAATTTTGTTCATGGAATTCCTCAGTCATTTCTTCTTTTTAAAATCTTTTAAAAATTAAAAAAAATTTGTTTATTTATTTGAGAGCGATATACAGAGAAAGAGGCAGATAGAGAGAGAATGGACATGCCAGGGCCTCCAACCAATGCAAACGAACTCCAGATGCATGTGCTACTTTGTGCATCTGGCTTACGTGGGTCCTGGGTATCGAGCCTTGAACTGGGGTCCTTAAGCTTCACAGGCAAAACCTTAACCGCTAAGCCATCTCTCCAGCCCCTCTTTTTTATATTTATTTTTTATTTTTTATTTATTTGAGAGTGACAGAAAGAGGCACACACACACACATACACAGAGAGAGAGATAGAGAGAGAGAGAGAGAAAGAGAGAGACAGAGAGAATGGGTGCCCCAGGGCCTCCAGCCACTGCAAACAAACTCCAGATGCATGCGCCACCTTGTGCATCTGACTTACGTGGGTACTGGGGAATTGAGCCTCTAACCGGAGTCCTTAGGCTTCACAGGCATGTGCTTAACCGATAAGCCATCTCTACAGCCCCAGCTCCTCTTTTAAAATTTTTATTTATTTGAGAGAGAAAGAGGTGGGGGGGGGGCATGCTTCAGGGCCTCTAGCCACTGCAAACAAACTCCAGATACATCACCACCTTGTACATCTCCCTTATGTGGGTCCTTTGGCTTTGTAGGCAAGTGCCTTGACCACTAATCCATCTCTCCAGCCCTCCTCAGTCATTTCTGAACCTGTATATATTTTTTAATCAGTAGTGTCTTTTTTTTTTTTTTTTTTTGAGGTAGGGTCTCACTCTGGCCCAGGCTGACCTGGAATTAACTATGTAGTCTCAGGGTGGCCTTGAACTCACAGAGATCCTCCTACCTCTGCCTCCTGAGTGCTGGGATTAAAGGCGTGCACCAACACGCCTGGCTTCTGTTTTTCTTTTCTTTTTTAAAAAAATATTTATTTTATTTTATTTTATATTTTATTTTATTTTTATTTTTATTTTTAATTATCTGACAGAGAAAGAGGGTGAGGGAGAGAGACAGAATGGGCACGCCAGGGCCTCTAGCCACTGCAGACGAACTCCAGATGTGTGCACCCCCTTGTGCATCTGGGTAACGTGGGTCCTGGGGAATTGAACCTGGGTCCTTTGGCTTTTCAGGCAAACACCTTAACTGCTAAGCCACCCTTCCAGCCCATGTCTGTTTTTTTATTATTATTATTATTATTATTATTATTAATATTGTTATTTTTGAGGTAGGGTCTCATTCTAGCCCAAGCTGATCTGGAATTCACTATGTAGTCTCAGGGTGGCCTTGAACTCAGGGTGATCCTCCTACCTCTGCCTCCCGAGTGCTGGGATTAAAGGTGTGCCACCACACCTGGTTTCCATGTCTGTTTTTATTGATGTCAGAGAAAGAGGGTGAGGAGAGAGACAGAATGGGCACGCCAGGCCTCTAGCCACTGCAGACTAACTCCAGATGTGTGCACCCCCTTGTGCATCTGGGTAACGTGGGTCCTGGGGAATTGAACCTGGGTCCTTTGGCTTTTCAGGCAAACACCTTAACTGCTAAGCCACCCTTCCAGCCCATGTCTGTTTTTTTATTATTATTATTATTATTATTATTATTATTATTAATATTGTTATTTTTGAGGTAGGGTCTCATTCTAGCCCAAGCTGATCTGGAATTCACTATGTAGTCTCAGGGTGGCCTTGAACTCAGGGTGATCCTCCTACCTCTGCCTCCCGAGTGCTGGGATTAAAGGCGTGTGCCACCACACCTGGTTTCCATGTCTGTTTTTTATTGATGTAATCTCCTGTCTTTCCTCTTGACTTTTATGGAATTAAGGAAATTGTAAATTCAGGGAAATTCTCATTTTAGTTTAAATATATTTTACTTATTTATTTATTTGAGATAGAGAGAGAGAGAGAAAGAGAGAGAATGGGCATGCCAGTGCCTCCAGCCACTGCAAATTAACTCCAAATGCATGCGCCCCCTGTGCATCTGGCTTACGTAGGTCCTGGAGAATTGAACTGGGATCCTTTGGCTTGCAGGCAAATGCCTTAACTGCTAAGCCATCTCTCCAGCCCTCATTTTAGTTTAGTGTTTTAAATTTATTGGCACCAGGGCTGGGGTTTGAGCTCATGGTAGACTGGACTTCAGGGGTAAGCCCGGAGCACTGGTACAGACTACGTTTGTCTAGAATTACAACTGGTGTTATGATTGCTTTTATGCTACAAGAATGCCTGCTGCATTTTCTTTTACAGGCTGGGTGTTAAAAATACTGATTATTTCATATGGTGTTTTTTTTTTTTTTGAGACTTGATGTATGTAGATATACTTTAGATATGAAATAGCATAAGAAAATCACATATTCAGGTGGGCATAGTGGGGCACTTCTTCAGTCTCAGTGCTCGGGAGGCAGAGGTAGGAGGATCGCTTTGAGTTCCAGTCCAGCTTGAGACTACATAGTGAATTCCAGGTCAGCTTGGGCTAGAGTGAGACCCTATCTCGAAAAACCAAAAAGCAATACAAAACCAAAAAATTACATATTCTTTTTTTTTTTTTTTTTTTTATGGTTTTTCGAGGTAGGGTCTCACTCTGGCCTAGGCTGACCTGGAATTCACTCTGTATTCTCAGGGTGGCCTTGATCTCATGGCGATCCTCCTAACTCTGCCTCCCGAGTGCTGGGATTAAAGGCATGCGCCATGATGCCTGGCTTACATATTCTTTTTAAAAAATATTTTTTAAATTTATTTGCAAGCAGAGAGAGAGAGAGAGAGAAGAGAGACAGGCAGAGAGGATGGGTATGCCAGGGCCTTCAGTCACTGCAAGTGATGCATATACTACCTGTGCATCTGGCTTTATGTGGGTACTGGAGAATCAAACTCTGGTTGTTTGGTTTTGCAGGCAAACGCTTTAACTGCTGAGCCATCTCTCCAGCCCAGAAAAAGTACATATTCTTGTACTGAAGTTTTTACAGATGAAGTTATGTGTTGAAATATGCTTTAAAATAGTCCAGAATAAAGTATTGTAGATGAGCTAGGAGGAAAAAGCTGAAGCTGCTGAGGAGTATACCACAGCTCATTATGGTACCCTTGCTAGTTTTGTGTATGTTAGAAAATATCCTAAGGCATAGTTAAAATTTTTTTTTGTGGGGTTGGAGAGGTGGCTTAGCGGTTCAGGTGCCTGCAAAGCCAAAGGACCCAGGTTCGATTCCCCAGGACCCTCATAAGCCAGATGCACAAGGTGGCACATGAGTTTGAAGTTTGTTTGCCGTGGCTGAAGGGGCTGAAGGCCTTGGTGCGCCCATTCTCTCTCTCTATGCCTCTCTCTCTCTTGAATGAATAAATAAAAAAAAAATTAAAGAAGAAATTTTGTGTTGCGTAATAATTTAAATGAAGCGAAGTTCCTTTAAACCCTTCCTATATTATATACTTACTTTAGAATTAAGGATGTATAAATTACCTTTTTTGTTGTTGTTTTTTGTTTTTTCAAGGTAGGGTTTCACTCTAGCTCAGGCTGACCTGGAATTCACTATGTAGTCTCAGGGTGGCCTTGAACTCATGGTGATAAACCTACCTCTACCAAGTGCTGGAATTAGAGGCGTGTACCACCATGTCCAGCATAATTTATTTTTTATTTTTTATTTTTTTTATTGACAACTTCTATACTTACATACAAAAAATGCATGATACTTCCCTTCCCTGCCCCCATACCCCTTTAGAACTCCAATCTCCATCATATCCCTTCCTTCTCTCTATTAGTCTCTCTTTTAATTTGATGTCATCATCTTTTTCTTCTATTATGAGGGTCTTGAGAAGGTATTGCTAGGCACTGCAAGGTCATGGATAGCAAGGCCAATTTCTGTCTGGACAGTTGCATTGAAAGGAGTCGTACCCTTCCTTTGGCTCTTTCATTCTATCCTCCCCCTCTTCTGCAATGGGCCCTGAGCCTTGGAGGGTGTGACAGAGGTGCTTCAGTGCTGGACACCCCTCCATCCCTTCTTCTCAGCACTATGTTGCCTTTTGGGTCATCCCAGTGGTCATCAGCATAATTTTTTTATGTGAAACTGGGGAATAAACTATAGGGCCTTGTGCATTTTGTATAAGAACTCTACCGCAACTATACCAAGCCTATTTTTACTTTATTTTGAGTCAGACTGTCTTTAAATTGTTCAGACTGGCGTTGAATTTACAATTCTTCTGCTTCAGTCTCTTAAGTGGTTGAGATTATAGGCCTCTACCACCAGATCTGACTAGGGATTTTTTTTTTTTTTTTTTTTTTTGGGTTTTCAAGGTAGGGTCTCACTCTAGCTCAGGCTGACCTGGAATTAACTATGTAGTTTCAGGGTAGCCTCGAACTCACAGCAGTCCTACCTCTGCCTCCCGAATGCTGGGATTAAAGGTGTATGCCACCACGCCTGGCTATTTATTTATTTGAGAGAGACAAAGAGGCAGAAAGAGAGAGAGAATGGGCACACCAGGGCCTCCAGCCACTGCAAACAAACTCCAGATGCATGCGCCCCCTTCTACAACTGGCTTACGTGGGTCCTGGAGAGTCAAACCGACTCTTTGCAGGCAAATGCCTTAACTGCTAAGCCATCTCTCCAGCCCCTACTGTCCCTTTTTAAAGAAAAGTCCACAGTGAGGAAAAGACAAATTGTTCAATTTGTATAACCCAGGACCATCTCTAGACAGTAATTCCTATTCCTGCTTCTGGACCATGCTTCTTTCCAGGTAGAACTGGCATCACTCTGCATCAGTGGTCACTCACCATTACACAGTGGTTCACACAGAACTCACTTCAAATAAACAGCAGGACCTACAAACCCTCCTAGGAGATGAGATTAAAAACCAACTGTTATGAGCCGGGTGTGGTGGTGCACACCTTTAATCCCAGCACTCGGGAGGCAGAGGCAGGAGGATCGCTGTGAGTTCGAGGCCACCCTGAGAATACATAGTGAATTCCAGGTCGGCCTGAGCTAGAGTGAAACCCTACCTCAGAAAACCAGGAAAAAAAAAAAAAAAAAAAGGGACAGTACTTAACAAGATTCAAGGTGGTAAAAAATAATAATTTTCTGTTTTCTCCCATTCTATCCAGATCTGTTTGACATTTACCTGGAAGGATGCTTTTGATAAAGGTTCCCTTTTTGGAGGATCTGTAAAATTGGGTATGTAATTTTTTTTTTTAATAGAAATGATAGGGGGCTTGGTTTAAGCACTTTCCTTGTGTTAGCTTACTCTTTTTTCTTATTTAGTTCACACTTAGTGCTCTCCTAGTGTCTCCTTGTAAGTACAAAGTTTTTCAAACTCTTATTTTCTTTTTAATTTCAACTTCTCATACAATTTCACCATGTTTGCAGAGAGCCTGTGCATTGCCAGGAACTGTCCTAGTTATAAAAGTGAACAAGGTGGTTGTGTTTAGTGATTGTGTTCAGTGGATCATTCTGAAATGTCATATGTACCACATGATGTGAAACGTACACCTGGTGATGCTTTGGTCCATGACACACCACAGGCACAGTGATGGTCCAGAGGGTGATCACCTAATAAACCTGTGCTGTCTGTGTAAGTGTATCTGCTCCATGAAAAAATTGCCTAAATGCCCAAATGTGCCAGTCATTAAATGAGGTGACTGTACAAAGTCGTTGAGGAGGAAGTGAATCAGAGCAAGCAGTGAGCTAGGTATTGAAGAATAAATTTGTTTTTTTCTGATAAAAGATAATGCTATAAGTACAACATCATAACTAAAGGAGAGGGTGAAAAAGATTTATGTCATCCCCTCCTATTACCTTCCTCTGTCCTCCCTTCTCCCACCCCTACCACTCATGGTTCCATCTATTCCCTCTTATTCTGAAAGAAGATATAGTAGATACTAAATATCTTGTAAGATATTTGTAACATGTTTATAAATTGCAAGGTATATAAATATATAGTGTGTGCACAGGTACTTATAAGTACATTGTATGTATTATGAATCAATGTAGTAATTATTGCTATGACTTGAAACCATAGGTTTCCACCATGGGTGTTTTGGCAAATGATGATATTAGAAAGTTAGTTGTGAAGAGTTGCACATACTATACCATTGAATTTGTCCTTTCCTCCTTACATAGTAATAGCGAATCTTTTATTTGAGAGAGACAGACAGACAGAGAGAAATAGGTGTACCAGGGCTTCTAGCTGCTGCAAACGAACTCCAGATGCATGCACCACTTTGTGCAGCTGGCTTACATGGGTCCTGTGGAATCGAACCTGGGTCCTTTGGCTTTGTAGACCACTAAGCAATCCCAATAGCTAATCTTTATTGAGCACTTATTGGACACTATGGACCACCACGTCTGGCTGTGAATTCTTCTTTAGTAGTTCAGCAGCGCTGGTGCAGTCTGAAAACTTGGAAAAGATCCGTACTGGAATGATCCTCTGGCAACTTTTCCCCTTGGTTTCATTCTCATAAATTAAGATGATAGCTGGAGGCTGGAATCTAACTCCATATTTCTTGACAGTGTACATCATTTTCATATATACTTGATGGTAAATCATAGGAAATACTGATTTGTCAGCAGACAAATACTCTCTTCCTGCTTGGAGATATTTCACCTGGAGCCTTCTGTTCTACCCACTGTCCACCAGTCCCCTCTGTACCCTCTCACCGTTCCATTCCGCGGGATCAGGGGTCCGTCCATCCACTTGCTTTCAGACCAGTGACTGTAAAGACACTGACCTGTGTTCCCCACAGCTCTTAAGCTGGTATGGATTTCCCAAATCCGACACAGACCCCATGCTTCCCCGAGTCATGCCTACTGCATTCAGTTTTTAAAAAATATTTTATTTATATTTATTTATTTGAGAGAGAGAGGCAGATAGAGAATGGGTGCACCAGGGCTTGTCATTGCTGCCAACTCCAGACGCATGTACTACCTTGTGCATCTGACTAATGTGGGTCCTGGGGAATCGAACCTAGGTCGTTTGGCTTTACAGGCAAGCACCTTAACCACTAAGCCATCTCTCCAGCCCTGCATTCATCTAGTATGTAGTATATACCCAGAAGTGGGATTTCTGGATCCTACGGTAATTCTGCTTTTAATGTCTTGAGGGTCCATATATTGTTTTCCATAGCAGCTGTAGCACTTTACATTTCATAGCAATAAACCTTGAGATTTGTCTCCGTCTTTATCAATATTTGTTACTTTCCTTGTTTTAAAAGAATTTAAATAGTAACAATGACAATGGGTGTGAGGTACATTTCAGCCACTCTGCTTTTCTAGTTCTCTGAGAACTGTGTTGGCATGAAGGAGTGAGGCATGGAAGGCCAGCTAGGAGATGCATAAAGTGACTCAGATTTATGGTAATGAGGGACTGGCTTAAATATGTGCAGGGTGGTGGGGGCTGGGTGGATGAGTAAAATTTTGGGAGGTGATGGAAAATTGGATATAATTTAATTGAATTGAAGCAGTTAAATGAGAAATGACATGTGAATGACTTTTGCATTTTGAACCTGGCTCTAGTTAAAATGGAAACAAAGAAAAGGTGATAAAGAATAATTATTGATTTTTTGTGTTTTTTTTTTGAGGTAGGTCTCACTTTAGCCCAGGCTGACCTGAAATTCACTATGTAGTCTTAGGGTGGCTTCAAACTCATGATGATCCTCCTAACTCTGCGTCCCAAGTGCTGAGATTAAAGGTGTGTGCTATCACGCCCACTATCTTTTGAGTTTTTGATGGGAATTTTTGGAAATGAATGGCTCTCTGGGCACTCTGTAATAGGTGAGAAGCAGGCCTGGGACCTTTATCATGAATGCCAGTGTGGGATAGAGGTCATAGTATTTCTCTTTGAAATATTTATTTTGTTGAGAAAAAATTAATCTGATGTATTTTTCCTTTTTGATGTTTTCCAGCTCTTTCCAGCTTAGGCTATGAAAAGAGCTGTGTGTTGTTCAACTGTGCAGCCTTAGCCAGCCAGATTGCAGCAGACCAGAACCTGGATAATGATGAGGGACTGAGAACTGCTGCTAAGCAGTACCAGGTATGCCAAGGAGCGGGTGGCAGGACTTGGAGTGGATTGAAAGTGATTTGCATTCAGATACGTAGAGGCTTCTTTTCTTCATAACAGATGTTTTCTGGAGAAGTAATCTATGTACTTTTTTTTTTTTTCCGAGGTAGGGTCTCACTGTAGCTCAGACTGACCTGGGATTTACTATGTAGTCTCAGGGTGGCCTCGAACTCACAGCATTCCTCCTACCTCTGCCTCCCGAATGCTGGGATTAAAGGTGTACACCACCACGTCTGGCTGTAATGTACTTTTAAAGTAAATTATTCTTATTGTTGAAACCCTTAGATAAGCATTCCAGCAGTTAAACCATTTATTAGACTGCCAGTACCTAGGACAGTGCCTGGTATGTGATAGAGGCTCAGGAAATAGTGATTGAACAAAATTGTTAAATGTATGGCATGAAATTTCATTCATTTATGTCAATCTTACTGATGAATGATCCCATTTAAAACATTTGTACATTTTTTTGGGTATGTTTTCTCAGAGTCAGACATATCTAAATTTTAGGGCTATTTAAGAACTTTTGGCAAGAAAACAACTTTTTTTTCTGTTCATTTTTTTTTTATTGACAACTTCTATACTTACATACAAAAAACACATGATATTTCCCTCCCCTCTCCCCATTCCACTTTAGAACTCCAGTGTCTGTCATATCCCCTCCCTGTCTCCATTAGTCTCTCTTTTAATTTGATGTCATCATCTTTTTCTTCCACTTTGAGGGTCTTGCGAAGGTATTGCTAGGCACTGCAAGGTCATGGATATCAAGGCCAATTTCTGTCTGGACAGTTGCATTGTAAGGAGTCGTACCCTTCCTTTGGCTCTTCTATTCTATCTGCCCCCTCTTCTGCAATGGTCCCTGAGCCTTGGAGGGTGTGACAGAGGTGAAGAAAACAACTTTTAACTCCAGATTTAAGGAGAGGTTTTTTTTTTTTTTTTTTTTTTTTTTTTTGGTTTTTCGAGGTAAGGTCTCACTGTAGTCCAGGCTGACCTGAAATTCACTATGTAGTCTCAGGGTGGCCTCGAAATCACGGCGATTCTCCTACCTCTGCCTCCAAGTGCTGGGATAAAAGGCGTGTGCTACCACACCTGGCTAAGGAGAGGTCTTTTATTTTTTTTGTTTTTTTGAGGTAGGGTCTCACTCTAGCCCAGGCTGACCTGGAATTCACTATGTAGTCTCAGGGTGGCCTCTGAACTCATGCGATTCTCCTACCTCTGCCTCCAAGTGCTGGGATAAAAGGCATGCACCACCACGCCCGACAAGAGGTTTTTTTTTTTTTCTGAGGTAGGGTCTCACCAGTCCAGGCTGACCTGGAGTTCACTATGTAGTCTCAGGGTGGCCTCTGAACTCATGCGATTCTCCTACCTCTGCCTCCCAAGAGCTGAGATTAAAGGTGTGTGCCACCACGCCTGGCAAGAGGTCATTTTTGAATGTGGCCAGGCTTGTAATGTTCTTAGATGTATTTTAGGTACTAATCATTGACTAGTATGTGCCAGTCCCCGACTAATGTGTTATTTTGTGATAATTGTTAATATTTACTCAACTTTTTTTTTTTTTTTTTTGGTTTTTCAAGGCAGGGTCTCACTGTAGCCCAGGCTGACCTGGAATTCATTATGTAGTCTCAGGGTGGCCTTGAGTTCTTCAAGATCTTCCTACCTCTGCCTTCCGAATGCTGGGATTAAAGGCGTGCACTAGCATGCCTGGTGTGATAATCTTTGTTTATTTGTTTGTTTGTTTTTTGAAGTAGGGTCTCACTCTAGCTCAGGCTGACCTGAAATTCTCTCTGTAGTCTCAGGGTGGTGATATATATTTTTTTAATACAGTAACTGGGTTATGCCTTTATGGCCTGCCTAGCTAATCTACTTTTTCATTTCAGACTGACTTCTTCATTTTTCTCTTGTTTTTAATTTGTTTCATAAAAACAAAGTAATTTGAACACTGACCTTAAAATAAAATTGAAATAAACAAAGATTTTATTGATTATTTATTTGAGGAGAGAGAGATGGAGAGAGAGTTAAAGGGGCAGGGAGAGAGAGAAAAAATGAATATGGGTGCAACAGGGCCTTTAGCCACTGCATATGAATTGCAGATGCATATACCACCTTGTATATCTACCTTATGTAGGTACTGGGGAATTGAGCCTGAATCCTTAGGCTTCCCAGGCAAGCCCCTTAACTGTGAAGCTATCTCGATGAACAATTTAATTGGTACCACTTCACTAGGGAGCTTTGAAGGCCAAATGGAAATGCCTAAGTACTGATAGCAGTGCAGGTCATAGGGTGAGGGCCATATGCCACTTATTTGGGCTTCCTTGAAGCCCAGTCTGCTTAGTGGAGAGAGGAACTTGTCTGGGACAAGACAGGAACATTTCAGCACTATGGACATTGGAATAGTGGTTTTATCCAGGCCACTGTTCTTAGGTAAGTCTGCAAGAAGTATAATAAGCCTAATCAGTTTTTGACATTAATTTACTTTATTTTTCCTTATAATCTCCCTTTAATTTTTGTTAAGCTGCCTGAGTGTCTAGAGGTTTGGAAAGAAACCTTGTTAGATGATTAGATCACATATAAAAATTTCAATATAGTGGCTGGTTTGTGAGTTAGCATTTGGAAGATTTTTGTGTGTAACAGTAGAAAATTACATATTCTGATTTTAAATATTTTTTTTCTTCTCCTTATAGTTTGCTAGTGGTGCCTTTTTACATATTAAAGAGACAGTTTTATCTGCCTTAAATCGAGAGCCTACCGTGGACATATCTCCAGATACTGTGGGGACCCTCAGTCTCATTATGCTGGCACAGGCCCAAGAAGTATTTTTTTTAAAAGCCACAAGAGGTAATTTTTCTCCTTTACTCTTTCTTTCCATGTGAAAACAAGTAGTAGCTTATTTATTTATTTATTTATTTATTTATTTATTTATTTATTTGAGAGAGAGAGAGAGGCAGGTAGAGAGAAAGGATGGGTGTGTCAGGGTCTCTAGCCACTGAAAATGAACTCCAGATGCATGTGCCACCTTGTGCATCTGGCTTTACATTGGAACTACAGAATTGACCTTGGGTCCTTAGACTTTTCAGGCAAGCACCTTAACTGTTGAGCCATCTCTCCAGCCCCAAATAGTAGTTTTTGTATTAACTAACAGGTGATACTCTTTTTAACAAATTAATTAATTAATTAATTAATTTGCAAGCAGAGAGAGATAGAAGAGAGCCAGACAAAAAGAGAATGGGCATGCCAGGGCCTCTAGCTACTGCAAACGAACTCCAGATGCATGTGCCCATCGTGCATCTGGCTTACATGGGTCCTGGAGAATCAAACCGGTATCCTTTGGCTAGGCAGGCAAACGCCTTAACTGCTAAGCCATTTCTCCAGCCCCAGGTTGTTTTCTTTTATCCCCTTGCCCCTGATACCTTCTCTGGTGCCTTCCTCAGTGGGTTTATGGTATTCTCTGTGTGGTCATGAAGGCCTCAGTCAGTCCCTGTGGAGTAGCAGGGGAACCATGCCTCAGAGTACTCCTGCCCACTCTGTGGCTCTTACAATCTTTTTTTATTTTTTGAAGTCGGGTCTCACTCTGGCTTGGGCTGACCTGGAATTAACTATGTAGTCTCAGGGTGGCCTTGAACTCACAGTAATCCTTTTACCACTGCCTCCCGAGTGCTGGGATTAAAGGCGTGAGCCACCACGCCCAGCTGTCTTACAATCTTTTTTAAAAAATATTTTTCTAAGCCGGGCGTGGTGGCGCACGCCTTTAATCCCAGCACTCGGGAGGCAGAGGTAGGAGGATTGCCGTGAGTTCAAGGCCACCCTGAGACTACATAGTTAATTCCAGGTCAGCCTGGGCCAGAGTGAGACCCTACCTCCAAAAACCAAAAAGAAAAAAGAAAAAAAAATTTTATTTATTTATTTATGTGCAGGCAGAGAAAGATAGAGAAAAGTGAAAGATAAACAGCAAGAATGGGCATGCCAGGGCTCCAGCTGCTGCAAAGACTCCAGGTGCATGTGCCACTTTGTGCAGCTGGCTTTACATGGGTACTGGGGAGTTAAACTCGGGTCGCACCTTAACTGCTGAGTCATGTCTCCAGCCTGGCTCTTACAGTCTCTTGTGGAATAAGTTTTGTGCAGAAGACTTGATTTCATCAATAAGACAAATGTATAGATTTTTGATCCATTATCTATACTGGACACATAGTAGATACTAATTTTAAAACTAATTATAATGTTAAGTTTAATATCTTCTTGCAGATAAGATGAAAGATGCCATCATAGCTAAGCTGGCGAATCAAGCTGCAGACTATTTTGGTGATGCCTTCAAACAGTGTCAGTACAAGGACACGCTCCCCAAGGTCAGCTTCTGTCTTCATGAACGGTTGGTTATTTTGCATGTGGATGAGAAGCAAGCTGAAAATTACAAAGAAATTTGAATTTTTTTTATAAAGGACTGGTTTTTTAAAAATTTTTATTTATTTATTTGCAAGCAGAGAGAGAGAGAGAGAGAAGAGAGACAGACAGAGAATGGGCATGCCAGGCCCTCCAGCCACTGCAAACGAACTCCAGATGCATGTGCCCCTTGTGCATCTGGCTCACGTGGGTCCTGGGGAATCAAACCTGGGTCCTTTGTCTTCACAGGCAAATGCCTTAAATGTTAAGCCATCTCTCCAGCCCAAGATTGGAAATTTTAATAGAAGCATCTGAAGATTTTTTTTTTTTTTTTTTTTTTTTTTTTTTGAGGTAGGATCTTGTTCTAGCCCAGGCTGACCTGGAATTCACTATGTAGTCTCAGGGTGGCCTCAAACTCACAGCAGTCCTCCTACCTCTGCCTCTCAAGTACTGGGATTAAAGGTGTGTGCCACCACGCCCAGCCTGAAGAATATTTTTTTTAGAGTGAGTGTTTTCCATTTCAAGATGCATGATCAGTGTTTCATAATTAGAGGATGCCTTTGTCTTTACTGAGTTTGTTTTCTTAAGCTAACTCTGCATCTGTCTTCAGTTGTGTCACCTTAAGGCACACTGGGTTAGTGGTGATTTCTGAACAAGCATGAATTCTTGAGCATGTTGACTGTCACATTTTAATCATTGTCCCATTTTCTTAAAGATGCGTCTTAAAGCGCAAAAACAGACATAAAGAAAAAAAGGAAAAGTTAACAGTTTCCTCCGATTCCTTGATTAGAATTAAGTTTTGCCAACAGGGATAGAAAATTGGGCTGCTATTGGACAGCTAAGGAAAAGCAACCACCCCAACCACATGTTACAGGAAGTATTGTTCTGTTGTCACCTTTTCTAAATGGCAGTTGAGAAGATTGTGTTAGTGATCATTTGTAAATGATGAAGCAGATGCCAGACAAACAAGTCAGTTGGAATGGCTGAAACAGACGTAAAGAATAACATGTTGCAGTTACTTTCCTGCAGAATCACTCATGGCATTTGACCTGTGTGACAGCAGGTGATATTTGTGTATGACCATAGGAGAATTTATGAATTTATGTCATATTCAGGCATCTTCATAAGTTATAAAATTGCTGGAAGTATAGGGTAAATCAGGCATGCATGTAAGTGTGCTATCAGCATGCACTAGTCAGAGGATGAAGAGTAAGGTAAGGTAAAGGCTCCTAGGGGTTGAAAATCCATTGAGTGGTGAGGGTTCTATTCCTGGCACTGCCACCAGCAATGAAAACATCAAGAGTCTAGTAGATGTTTGCCCAGGACTCTTGGGCTTAGTAGTGTTACTCTTACAAAGAGCCATGGAACCTACTGTGACATCTTTTCATATGAAAGATTGCATACTCATCTGCACAGTGACATCCACCTGGGCTGGTTTAGTCTGATCATGTGAGAGAAAATTGTCACCTCAAAGGCTCAGAAGCCACCTCTGCAGCATTCCTGGGTCTTCCTTGAAGACTCCTGTTTTAAGTAGGGAGTTGCTCCAGCCTTGCCTCGAGTACTGGCATGAATGCAGTCTGAGATCAAAATGTTGTTTGTCGTTTTTTTACTAATAAAGCTCATAAGGTCTTTTCATATTCTAGTTATTTATAAATCTGGACTATCCGCCAGCATTGGTTCGGGGAGCTAGGGAAGTATTTACTGACAGCAGGAAAACACTCAGGTAGTGATTCTGGTTTTGATGCTTGTGTTTTTGTTTAGATAAAAATTGTCTAGGATACCTATACCTGTACTTATATAGTGGTTTTTTAAATTAATGTGTTTAAGTTTTCTGAACATAAACTTGACTGTAATTATAAATACTTTAGGGCAGAATAAAACAATACAGTTAGTTGCATTTGTATATATAGGGTGTGGTTTTGAGCATATGGGATTGAAATATTGGTGCCTATATAATGCTAAATCACTTGTATTTGGTTAAAGTAATCTTGATTACAGTCTCACACTATGAATTTGAGAACTTACTTTACTGTCTTTTGTCTTTCAAACATGGTGATACAGTCAGCTCTAGAGCAGTTTCATTAGTGTATGTGAGTAGTGGTGGGTTAGGTCCCTGAGGGCCGGGTGAGCTCATAGAAAGCTTCCAGTGCTTCGTGCTGGGTGCTCCTCTGAATGTCCACCTTCTCTTCTAATGCATGCTCCTCTGAATGTCCACCTTCTCTTCTAATGCTGTGCTCCTCGTAAACCAAAATGCTGATTTCATGGCTCAATAAAAAGAACTGTAAAAACCAGAATTGGCTTCCATTAACAGCTTTAAAAAAGAAGAAAAACTGATTTTATAGACTTCAGTTCCCTCAAAATTACAAGGTCTTCTGTTTACACCTATTTGCTAACCTGTCTCTAAACCACTAATGGGGTGATTCTAATTTCTGTCTCCTTTCCCTTTTCTTCCTGCATCCCATGTTGTCTGTGATGGTTTGTTTGGTTGACGCCCCTGGTCAGTATTTTTATTTCCAGGAGGTGTTCCCGCCTTGGCTGCAAAGCACTGTATCATGCAGGCCAACGCTGAGTACCACCAGTCTATCTTGGCAAAGCAGCAGAAGAAGTTTGGGGAAGAGATTGCAAGATTGCAGGTGAGAATCTTAGTGAAACTTAGGGAATGTCATTTTCCAGAGTTTTCCTAGTGAGATGCCCATGTTTGCTCATAAAACCCTTTCCCATTTTTTTTGCCCCTTTGAACAGGCAAGTGGTGGTTTTAGGTTTTACCTGTGGCATGCTTTGTAAAGTCTTAAATGAAAACACCATGCAAAATTTGTATTTAGTTCTCTGATGTGTGTATTGTTTAACTTGTGTCCTAGTTTTGGTCTAAAGGAGCTTGACAAGGACACTGTGTTTTCACTATGAGATTCTTTTCCTTTTCACCTCTCACCAAGTCAGCACACTCCTTTCCCAGAGATGCTGACGCTATAGCAGGTGAGGCCATCTTGATTCTGTGAATTACCATTGGTTCTGTGGTGTCATTCTGGCATCTTTACAAACCATGGCTATAATGTGACCTCTGGTAGATGTGTTCTTGGTGAGCCAAGAGCAAGAGCCAACAGAACAGAATAGAACCCCACTGCACGCACAGCTGCTTCTCAGGAAGATTGCATATGTGTGTGTGTGTGTGTGTGTGTGTGTGCACATGCACTTATGTACACATGCATGTGCAGCCTAGAGGATAACTTTGGTGTCAACCAGGAATGCCGTCCACCTTTTGCTGAGACAGTCTCTTATTGGCCTGGAGCTTACCATTATCTATGTATTTGCAAGCAGAGAGAGAGAAAGAGAATGGGCACGCCAGGCCTCCAGCCACTGCAAACAAACTCCAGATGCATGTGCCCCTTGTGCATCTGGCTCACGTGGGTCCTGGGGAATCAAACCTGGGTCCTTTGTCTTCACAGGCAAATGCCTTAAATGTTAAGCCATCTCTCCAGCCCAAGATTGGAAATTTTAATAGAAGCATCTGAAATTTTTTTTTTTTTTTTTTTTTTTTTTTTGAGGTAGGATCTTGTTCTAGCCCAGGCTGACCTGGAATTCACTATGTAGTCTCAGGGTGGCCTCAAACTCACAGCAGTCCTCCTACCTCTGCCTCTCAAGTACTGGGATTAAAGGTGTGTGCCACCACGCCCAGCCTGAAGAATATTTTTTTTAGAGTGAGTGTTTTCCATTTCAAGATGCATGATCAGTGTTTCATAATTAGAGGATGCCTTTGTCTTTACTGAGTTTGTTTTCTTAAGCTAACTCTGCATCTGTCTTCAGTTGTGTCACCTTAAGGCACACTGGGTTAGTGGTGATTTCTGAACAAGCATGAATTCTTGAGCATGTTGACTGTCACATTTTAATCATTGTCCCATTTTCTTAAAGATGCGTCTTAAAGCGCAAAAACAGACATAAAGAAAAAAAGGAAAAGTTAACAGTTTCCTCCGATTCCTTGATTAGAATTAAGTTTTGCCAACAGGGATAGAAAATTGGGCTGCTATTGGACAGCTAAGGAAAAGCAACCACCCCAACCACATGTTACAGGAAGTATTGTTCTGTTGTCACCTTTTCTAAATGGCAGTTGAGAAGATTGTGTTAGTGATCATTTGTAAATGATGAAGCAGATGCCAGACAAACAAGTCAGTTGGAATGGCTGAAACAGACGTAAAGAATAACATGTTGCAGTTACTTTCCTGCAGAATCACTCATGGCATTTGACCTGTGTGACAGCAGGTGATATTTGTGTATGACCATAGGAGAATTTATGAATTTATGTCATATTCAGGCATCTTCATAAGTTATAAAATTGCTGGAAGTATAGGGTAAATCAGGCATGCATGTAAGTGTGCTATCAGCATGCACTAGTCAGAGGATGAAGAGTAAGGTAAGGTAAAGGCTCCTAGGGGTTGAAAATCCATTGAGTGGTGAGGGTTCTATTCCTGGCACTGCCACCAGCAATGAAAACATCAAGAGTCTAGTAGATGTTTGCCCAGGACTCTTGGGCTTAGTAGTGTTACTCTTACAAAGAGCCATGGAACCTACTGTGACATCTTTTTCATATGAAAGATTGCATACTCATCTGCACAGTGACATCCACCTGGGCTGGTTTAGTCTGATCATGTGAGAGAAAATTGTCACCTCAAAGGCTCAGAAGCCACCTCTGCAGCATTCCTGGGTCTTCCTTGAAGACTCCTGTTTTAAGTAGGGAGTTGCTCCAGCCTTGCCTCGAGTACTGGCATGAATGCAGTCTGAGATCAAAATGTTGTTTGTCGTTTTTTTACTAATAAAGCTCATAAGGTCTTTTCATATTCTAGTTATTTATAAATCTGGACTATCCGCCAGCATTGGTTCGGGGAGCTAGGGAAGTATTTACTGACAGCAGGAAAACACTCAGGTAGTGATTCTGGTTTTGATGCTTGTGTTTTTGTTTAGATAAAAATTGTCTAGGATACCTATACCTGTACTTATATAGTGGTTTTTAAATTAATGTGTTTAAGTTTTCTGAACATAAACTTGACTGTAATTATAAATACTTTAGGGCAGAATAAAACAATACAGTTAGTTGCATTTGTATATATAGGGTGTGGTTTTGAGCATATGGGATTGAAATATTGGTGCCTATATAATGCTAAATCACTTGTATTTGGTTAAAGTAATCTTGATTACAGTCTCACACTATGAATTTGAGAACTTACTTTACTGTCTTTTGTCTTTCAAACATGGTGATACAGTCAGCTCTAGAGCAGTTTCATTAGTGTATGTGAGTAGTGGTGGGTTAGGTCCCTGAGGGCCGGGTGAGCTCATAGAAAGCTTCCAGTGCTTCGTGCTGGGTGCTCCTCTGAATGTCCACCTTCTCTTCTAATGCATGCTCCTCTGAATGTCCACCTTCTCTTCTAATGCTGTGCTCCTCGTAAACCAAAATGCTGATTTCATGGCTCAATAAAAAGAACTGTAAAAACCAGAATTGGCTTCCATTAACAGCTTTAAAAAAAGAAGAAAAAACTGATTTTATAGACTTCAGTTCCCTCAAAATTACAAGGTCTTCTCTGTTTACACCTATTTGCTAACCTGTCTCTAAACCACTAATGGGGTGATTCTAATTTCTGTCTCCTTTCCCTTTTCTTCCTGCATCCCATGTTGTCTGTGATGGTTTGTTTGGTTGGACGCCCCCCTGGTCAGTATTTTTATTTCCAGGAGGTGTTCCCCGTCTTGGCTGCAAAGCACTGTATCATGCAGGCCAACGCTGAGTACCACCAGTCTATCTTGGCAAAGCAGCAGAAGAAGTTTGGGGAAGAGATTGCAAGATTGCAGGTGAGAATCTTAGTGAAACTTAGGGAATGTCATTTTCCAGAGTTTTCCTAGTGAGATGCCCATGTTTGCTCATAAAACCCTTTCCCATTTTTTGCCCCTTTGAACAGGCAAGTGGTGGTTTTAGGTTTTACCTGTGGCATGCTTTGTAAAGTCTTAAATGAAAACACCATGCAAAATTTGTATTTAGTTCTCTGATGTGTGTATTGCTTAACTTGTGTCCTAGTTTTGGTCTAAAGGAGCTTGACAAGGACACTGTGTTTTCACTATGAGATTCTTTTCCTTTTCACCTCTCACCAAGTCAGCACACTCCTTTCCCAGAGATGCTGACGCTATAGCAGGTGAGGCCATCTTGATTCTGTGAATTACCATTGGTTCTGTGGTGTCATTCTGGCATCTTTACAAACCATGGCTATAATGTGACCTCTGGTAGATGTGTTCTTGGTGAGCCAAGAGCAAGAGCCAACAGAACAGAATAGAACCCCACTGCACGCACAGCTGCTTCTCAGGAAGATTGCATATGTGTGTGTGTGTGTGTGTGTGTGCACATGCACTTATGTACACATGCATGTGCAGCCTAGAGGATAACTTTGGTGTCAACCTCAGGAATGCCGTCCACCTTTTGCTGAGACAGCGTCTCTTATTGGCCTGGAGCTTACCATTATCTATGTATTTGCAAGCAGAGAGAGAGAAAGAGAATGGGCACGCCAGGGCCTCCAGCCACTGCAAACAAACTCCAGATGCATGTGCCCCTTGTGGATCTGGCTTCTCAGGCAAATGCCTTAACTGCTAAGCCATTTCTCCAGCCCTTGTTTAAATCTTTTATAATCAAGCCGGGCATGGTGGCGCATGCCTTTAATCCCAGCACTCGGGAGGCAGAGGTAGGAGGATCGCCATGAGTTCAAGGCCACCCTGAGACTACAGAGTGAATTCCAGGTCATGCTGGGCCAGAGTGAGACCCTACCTTGAAAAACAAACAAACAAACAAACCTCAAACCTAAATCTTTTATAATTTTTTTTTTTTTTTTTTTTTTTTTTTGCTTACTTAGTCCAGATATTGTTCCTAGAGGAGAGTAAAAAAATCTACTTTGATAATGGGTAGTTTTCAGTTTCCTTTTTTATAAATATTTTTGCTTATTTATTTATTAGAAAGAGGCAGATATAAATAGAATGGGCATGCCAAGACCTTTAGCCACTGCATATGAACTCCAGACACATGTGCCACCTTGTGCATTTGGTGTTTTATAGCTACTGGGGACTCGAACTTGGATCCTTAGGCTTTGTAGGCAAGTGTGTTAACTGCTGAGCCATCTCTCCAGCCCTGTTTCTTATAATTGCTTATACAGGTAGTAACTGCAACTATTTAATGCAAAATTTAAGTTTTGTATCTTTCTGGCATATGTTGCCATATTATGTACCAAATTTATCCCTGAAAATTCTTCTGACCTATCTAATTTTATCAGATAGCATTATATCACCTACCATCTGTGCATTAAAATTTGAGTCTTCAATGTGTGTGAGGCAGTTTTCCCCTCAGTGACACTTAAATGCTGTGCTGCTTGGTTGACTCCTGTGCTCTCATCTAATCTGCCCTTCCACGGGCAGCGCTCATTCCACTTACTGCCTTCTTGTGAGTGGCTGCAGGAGGTGCACCTCTGCCTTCTGCCCTGTCTTCGCCTCCATGGGGGCAGCTAGTACCTTTAACTACTAGTTGTATGTGGCTTCCTTAACGTCAGCTTGTATTGAGTGACCCGTGGGTTTCTTTTATTATATTAGCAATTCACCCATGTGTTTAAATTTCTTCAAGTTTTAGCTATTTTGTGATGGGAGATTTTTCAGATAATCTTGTCAGCCACAATGATAGAAATGCCAGTCTTTAAGTTAAGGATATCTATATTTATATTTATTTAAAAAAATGCTTGGTAGAAAAAGAAAACGTTTAATTTTTTTTTGCCATTTTCTTTTCAGCATGCAGCAGAATTGATTAAGACAGTGGCATCTCGCTATGATGAATATGTCAATGTGAAGGATTTTTCTGACAAAATCAACCGTGCCCTTACTGCAGCGAAGAAGGATAACGACTTCATTTATCATGACCGTGTTCCCGACCTTAAGGATCTTGATCCTGTGGGCAAAGCCACACTGGTGAAATCGACTCCCATCAGTGTCCCCATCAGCCAGAAGTTCACAGGTATGGCTGTGTGACAGGTGCACTCATCTTTTCTCCAGGTTTTTTTTTTTTAATCTTAATTTTTCCTCTCACAGACCCTGTATATTATTTATTTCCAATTTTACTTAAAGAAAATGGTACTGGGCTGGAGAGATGGCTTAGCAGTTAGATTGCCTACCTGCAAAACCAAAGGACCCAGGTTCAACTCCCCAGTACCCATGTAAACCACATGCACAAAGAGGCACATGCATCTGGAGTTCATTTTCAGAGGCTGGAGGTTCTGGTGCACCCATTTTCTCTCTCTGCCTCTGTCTCTGCTTTCTCTCTCTCCTTCCCTCCCTCTCTCTCTCTGTGCCTCTCTTTCTCTTCAATAAATAAATAAAAATTAAACGAAAAGAAAGAAAATGGTACTTCAGTGATGTTAGCTCTTGTCTTCTAGGTTTGTATGCATTTTTAAAAATACAAAAGTCATATCCATATTATCTCATACTTTGGACATGACTTGTATTCATATTATTTAAAATAAATATGAGGGCTAGAGGGATGGCTTAGTGGTTAAGGCACTTGCCTGCAAAGCCAAAGGACCCAGGTTTGATTCCCCAGGACCCACATAAGCCATATGCACAAGGTGGCACATGCATCTGGAGTTTGTTTGCAGTGGCTGGAGGCCCTGGCATGCCCATTGTCTCTGTTTCTCTGCCTCTTTCTGTCAAATAAATAAATAAAAATAAAATTTAAAATGAATATGAGAATGGGCATGGTGGTACACATCTATAGTCCCAGCACTTGGGTAGGGAAGGTTAGGTAGGAGAAATATGAGCTTGAGGCCAGCCTTAGCCAGAGTAAGACCCTGTATAAAGTAAAGCACGTGGGGCTGGAGAGATGGCTTAGCAGTTAAGGTGTTTACCTGCGAAGCCTAAGGACCCCGGTTTGATTCTCCAGGTCCCACGTAAGCCAGATGCACAAGGGGGTTCATGCATCTGGAGATCATTTGCAGTGGATAGAGGCTGTGGTGTGCCTATTCTCCCTCTCCCTCTCTCTGTCTCAAACAAATAAATAAATAAAAAATCTTTAAGAAAAAAGTGAAGCATGTGTAAAGTATATACTGAATGAGAACTTGAAAGTGGATTTGAATAGTGACTGAGACTTTAAACAGGCACTTACCATTTTGTGAATACAACATTATGTTTAAGATACTGCCATTAAAAATAAACTTAGGGGCTGGGAATAGTGGTGCATGCCTCTAATCCCTGCACTTGGGAGGCAGAGGTAGGAGGATTGTTGTGAGTTTAAGGCGAGCCTGAGACTACATAGTGAACTCCAGGTCAGCCTGGGCCAGAGTGAGACCCTACCTCAGAAAAACCAAAACAACCACCCAACCAACCAAACAAACAAAAAAACCCTCAAGGGCTGGGGAGATGGCTCAGTGAATAAGGTACTTACCTGTAAGACAAAGGACCCAGGTTTGATTCCCCAGGACCCACATAAGCCAGATACACCAGGTGGCTCATGCATCTGGAGTTTGTTTATAGCGGCTGGACGCCCTGGTGCACCCATTCTCTCTCTCTCCTGCTTCTTCCTTCCCTCCCTTCCTCCCTCTGCCTCTTTCTCTCTCAAATAAATTAAAATATAAAAAATAAACTTAAAGCTGGGTGTGGTGGCACACACCTTTAATCCCAGTACTTGGGAGGCAAAGGTAGGAAGATTGCTGTGAGTTCAAGGCCACCCTGAGACTACATAGTGAATTCCAGGTCAGCCTGGGCTAGAGTGAGACCCTACCTCGAAAAACCAAAAAAAAAAGAAACTTAAATATTTATTTATTTTTGTTTTTCTTAAAATGGAGGTTTCATGTAGCCCAAGCTGGCTTTCAACTCCTGATTCTCCTGTTTCAGCCTTCTAAGTGTTGAGATTACAGGTATGAGCTAACATGCTTATAGAGTTAGATTTGTATCAAATGAATATTGTATCCTCGGGTATTATAAGTACATGTATAATTAATAGCTTTTAACTGAGGTCTCCTGGGTAGTAGATCTGAGATCCTGGGACAAGTGATTATTTTACTTATGTTAACTTAGCAAAAGAAATCTTTACCATGTTCCAGCAACTGTACTTAAGAGGAAAATGAAGCCAGGCGTGATGATGTATGCCTTTAGTCCCAGCACTTGGGAGGCAGAGGTAGGAGGATCACCTGAGTTGGAGGCCACCCTGATACTACAGAATGAATTGGGCTAGAGTGAAACCCTACCTCAAAAAGCCAAAAAAAAAACCAAACCAAAACAAAACAAAACAAAAACCCTATTGTTGTGGAAATGATTTAGCCTAGTGCTCAGAACAATAGAACCAAGTAACCAAGTACTTAATCTCCCTTCACCCACAAAAGCTGTGCATATGCATCCTAGGCCTGTGTAGCAGCCTTGCCTGGGTGGTAATGGGGCATTGTGAGGGAGGCCTACAGCCCCTCTGACCCTGGGATGTGTAGAGATCTGGTCTGAGGGCCAGGATCTGGTCTGCCCTTGGTGGTACCGGCATGCTCTCACACACAGCCGACCCATCAGCAGTTCTGCAAAGCTACATGGGAGTCCAGCAGACCCTCCTGAAAGGCTTTCTGCAGACTCTCCATAGCCACTGCCCTAAGCACCCCGTCGCCCTTACCCCATGGCCCTTTGTGAATATTATCAAGGAAATAGGAACAGTTTGTTCTGCTGTTTGAGTTTTTGCCTTACAATTTCTTTGGGATTTCCTTTCCCACTTCAGACCTGTTTGAGAAGATGGTTCCTGTGTCTGTGCAGCAGTCCCTGGCTGCGTTCAATCAGAGAAAAGCTGACCTGGTCAACAGATCAATTGCTCAGATGAGAGAAGCCACTACTCTGGCCAATGGGTATGTAGAACGTAGCTTCTATACATTTCTATACATTTGTCTGAAAAGTTCTAGTTTCTGTTGCCTTGCTCCTTGACTATATTACAAGCACTACTAGTTTTCTAAACTTAGAGCTGAGTGCTGAGGACTTAAGATATAGCAGATGTGGATACACACACCCCCACCCACCTACCCACACACACCTTGGGGGCATTTAATTAAGATATAAACAGAGTTGGAAGAAACTGGGTTACAGAAGACAGTTGAGTACGAACTGTTCAAACACCTGAGCCCATGGGAAACATTTTACATTCAAACCATAACATAGGGTCTGTGTAGCTCATGAAAGTTTTAAACACATGATCTTGCCCTCAGTCTTTAGAATCCTGGGGATACATGTATGTGCCACTCTGCCAGGTCCATTTTTATTAACCTGTAAGAACGTAACATAAACTTACTCTTGTACATGGTTCAGAGGCAGAGGCAGTCTGTTTGAGCACAACTTACCTTCTGAGCAGTTTATTACATCATGTCACTTTTTTTTTTCGCGGTAGGGTCTCACTCTAGCCCAGGCTGACCTGGAATTTACTCTGTATTCCCAGGGTGGCCTCGAACTCATGGCGCTCCTCCTACCTCTGCCTCCCTAGTGCTGGGATTAAAGGCGTGCGCCACCACGCCCGGCTACATCTTGTCATTTCATTGCTACCTTTAACAGTACATAGGTGGATACGTCATGTAAATGAAACAACTGAAAAGTTGTTAGTGTACCACAAAGCTAAGGACAGCTGTGCATTAGTTAATACTTGGACCACCTATGTTCTTTGACATTTTTTGTGAATGATGGAAGTTATAACTGTTTTGTGTATATTTCTGATTTGTTAGTGACAATATAATAAGTACAAAAAGCCACTTGTTATAGATAGAGGTTCTGGGGCTTAGGAGTGTGGCTCAGTGGTCGAGTGCTTGCCTAGCATGCTCAAGGCCCTGGGTTCAGTCTCTAATACCACAAAACAAAGAAAAAAGATAGAATTTCTGACTTTTAATACTTAATCTGAAAGAAATTAAATTTTAGCCATGAACCTAAGTTAGAATATTTTAATGTCATAGTGTTTTGTGTTCTTTGCTTTTAATTCTGGACTATGAATTTAAATATCTCAGTTACTTAATGGTCTTGTTTTAGTCTGTTCTAAATTTTTGTTTATTAAGTTGTGTATATGTTGGGGGAGCACACATGCCATGGCACACGTGTGGAGGTCAGATTGTTGTCTGTGTTCTACTTTCTTTGAGAGATGCAGTCTGGCCCATGGGTGGCTTTACATGCGTGCTGGGGAATTGAACCTGGGCCAGCAGATTTTGCAAGCAAATACCTTTAACTGCTGAACCATCTCCTTAGCTCCAGTTTTGTTTGAATCTTATTAATCACTAATTATTTTGTTTTTCTCTTTCTCTTTGTTTTATTTTCCATTGATATGGATGGTTCATCCAGTATTTGGGGGTGCTAACTTCATTGCTGTTGATTTGAGCATATATAAGTGATTGGTGTTTTAAAGGTAATGTAGGCTTACACGTGACATGGCATCTCATTCTTTGTAGGGTGTTAGCTTCCCTCAACCTTCCGGCAGCAATTGAAGATGTGTCTGGAGACACCGTACCTCAGTCTATACTGACCAAGTCTACGTCTGTGATTGAACAGGGAGGAATCCAGACAGTTGACCAGTTGATAAAGGAACTGCCTGAATTGCTGCAGAGGAATAGAGAAATCCTGGATGAGGTATGCTGTGTCGATGTGTCTTCAAGTCAACACTCTGGCCTTCTGGTGTCCAGGAGGAAGTAGGACTAGTGGGTGTCACAGAGTGATGTTCATTGAGGGGTGAATTTACTGTGTTCTCAGCCTGCTTATTCTTCAGACTCAGGAAGAATTTTGTTGGGATAGAATGAGTTCATTTTAAGGGCAAATAAATGATGTTAATTAAATTCATATCACCATTGTATAATACTAGAGAGCTATGAGAACCACTATCATACATACTGCATAGTCTTCATAATTAACAATTTCTTCAGTACATAGTCATCAGGTTTCTCATTGAACATGGACTCAGAGAAAGGAAGTTAGATTTTTAGATGTTTTATAATATGGCTATGTTCATTTGCCATAGAAACAACATTTTTTAATGATTTTTTATTTATTTGTTAGCAGCAGACAGAGAGAGAGAATGAGAGAGAGAATGAGCACACCAGGGCCTCCAGCCACTGCAAATGAACTCCAGATGCATGTGCCACTTTGTGTATCTGGCTTACATGGGTACTAGGGAATCAGTCCTCAAACTGGGGTCTTTAGGCTTCACAGGCAAGTACTTAACCACTAAGCTATCTCTCCAGCCCTAGAAATGACATCTAATATAAAACACTTATTTACTTGATATTGTTCTGGCTAAAGCCAGTGTTTACTGCTGCAAGTTTCCCTTTATGGTGCTTTCACTTCTCCCTAATTGCTATGCTGATCACTTTCACCAGCTACAGATACATGCAGACCACTTATATGTGCTCCGACACAGAGACAGTTACATATTCTCTTCCAGGTGATCCATAGCGTTCTGATTTCAGGGATGTTGCATTTACCTTATTTATTTATTTATTTATTTATTTATTTATTTATTTATTTATTTATTTATTTATTTATTTATTTTTTGAGGTAGGGTCTCACTCTAGCCCAGGCTGACCTGGAATTCACTATGAAGTCTCAGGGTGGCCTTGAACTCACGGCAATCCTCCTACCTCTGCCTCCCAAGGGCTGGGATTAAAGGCGTGCGCCACCACGCCCGGCTCATTTACCTTATTTTTAAGTACTTTGGAGGAGAGGCAGGGCTCTTAAATACTTAAGACAGTGTGACTCTCGTGGATGGGATTATGTACCTCCCAGGGTTATTTAAAAGATGAGTTAAGGGCTGGAGAGATGGCTTAGCAGTTTGAGGCACTTGCCCATGAAGCCTAAAGACCCAGATTCAGTTTCCCCAGTACCCATGTAAGCTAGATGCACAAAGTGGTACGTGCCTCTGGAGTTCATTTGCAGTGGCTAGAGGCCCTGGCATCCCTATTCTCTGTCTCAAAAACAACAACAACAACAACAACAACAAACCCTTTAAAAAATTAGTTAAGGGGGCTGGAGAAATGGCTTAGTGGTTAAGGCATTTGCCTGCAAAGCCAAAGGATCCCAGTTCGATTCTCCAGGACCCATGTAAGCCAGATGCATAAGGTAGTGCAGGCATCTGTAGTTCATTTGCAGTGGCTGGAGGCCCTGGCATGACCATTCTCTCTCTCTCTCTCTGCTTCTTTCTCTCTCTCAAATAAATAAATAAATAAATAAATAAATAAATAAATAAATAATAGTAAAAAAAAATTAGTTAAGGGCTGGAGAGGTGGCTTAGTGGTTAAGGCGCTTGCCTGCAAAGCCAAAGGATACAAGTTCTATTCTTCAGGACCTACATAAGCCAGATGCACAAGATGGCACATATGTCTAGAGTTCATTTCCATTAGCTAGAGGCCCTGGTGCACCCATTTTCTCTTTCTCTTTCCCACTTTCTCAAATAAATAAATGAAAATAAAATATAAAAAAATTAACTAAGCTAAAATAATGAAATTCTTAGACTTTGGGACACATAAGATATGTTTAATAAATCATAGTTGTTTTTACTGTTATGTTAATGATTAGAATATTGCATTAGAGGTTATTCATCTTTCAGTAAAAAATCAGCTTTTGAAAAGGTTAGGGTAGAAAGTTATTGCACTTTTTTTTTTTTTTTTTTTTTTTTTTTTGGTTTTTCGAGGTAGGCTGACCTGTAATTAACTATGTAGTCTCAGGGTAGCCTTGAACTCAAGGCAGTCCTCCTATCTCTGCCTCCCGAGTGCTGGGATTAAAGGCGTGTGCCACTATGCCCAGCTGTTATTGCACTATTGATTTGGGAAAGCTACTTTTAAAAAATATTTTATTTTGGTAATTTATTTGTAAGGTATGTCAGGGTGCTTGGACACTGCAAATGAACTCCAAATGCATGCATCACTTTGGGCATCTGGCTTTACATGGGTATTGGAGAATTGAATTCAGGTTGGTAGGCATTGCAGGCAAGCACCTTAACCTCTGAGCCGTATCTCCAGTCCTACCTAGGGAAGCTACTTTTATGAAGGATTCTATATTAATTATTCTCTCTGTAAACATGGTAATTAGAAAAACTGAAACCACATTGGTGTCATGTAGTAGTACTAAATCTTTGTTGTGTTGCGCTGTACGAAGTTCAGAGCCCTGGGCTTTAACGCAGACCTATGGAATCAATCAGTGCCTGCACCTGGGCCAGATCCCCAGTTGAGTTCTGTGTTGTGTTGAGCTGTAAGAAGTTCAGAGCCCTGAGCTTTAATGCAGACCCTTGGAATCAGTGCCTGCACCTGGGCCAGATCCCCAGTTAAGTTCTGTGTTGGTTGAGCTATAAGAAGTTCAGAGCCCTGGGCTTTAACGCAGACCTATGGAATCAGTGCCTGCACCTGGGCCAGATCCCCAGTTAAGTTCTATGCCCATGAAACTCAGATAAGACTTTCCTGTTCCAGTCACAGGGCTTCTACAAAAATGCCATATAGTTCTTTAAAATCTTTTGGTTTGTGAGCCAAAGAAGCTGTGGTATGGGGTTGCAATTGAAAGAATATTAGAAGTTGCCGGGCATGGTGGCACAGACCTTTAATCCCTGCACTCGGGAGGCAGAGATAGGAGGATCACTGTGAGTTCAAGGCCACCCTGAGAATACAGAGTGAATTCCAGGTCAGCCTGAGTTAGACCCTACCTCGAAAAATGAAAAATTTTAAAAAAAGAAAGAAAGAAAGAAAGTTAGAAGTAGTAGGCAGCTATAGGGAAAAGAAAGCTGAGTTGTATTCACACATCACACAAAGTGACAGCAGCAAGAGGTGATATTTTGGAGAAGACAGACACTGAACTATAGACAGAGCAAGTCTCCTTTAGTACACAGAAGCCGTAATAACCGATCTGCGTTTATTGCCCCATCACTTATACTTTATTCAGTAGCTAAGGTTTCAGAAGGTGAGATTGGATTTGTTCTCTGCTTTTTTTTTTTTAATTTGAGAGAGACAGAGAGAGAAAAACACACACAGAGAGAATGGGTGCTCCAGCAGCCTCTCAGCCACTGTGAACGAACTCCAGACGCGTGTGCCCCCTTTTGGGCATGCGCGGCATTGCGCCCTGTGTCTGGCTAAACATGGGACCTGGAGATTCACACTGGCGTTCTTAGGCTTTGCAGGTAGGCGCCTTAACTGCTAAGCCATCTCTCCAGCCCTGTTTTCTGCTTTTTTAAGTCACTTAGATTGCTGGATGAAGAAGAAGCAACTGATAATGATTTAAGAGCAAAATTTAAAGAGCGCTGGCAAAGGACATCATCCAATGACCTCTACAAGCCTTTAAGAGCAGGTAAAATGGGTGTCAGTGACCTTCCTTCTGATGCCCCGCTTGGAGCCATGCTTTTCTTAGGCTTAGTTGTAAGCTTGTTTTTACTGAACTGAGTACTAATAATGAAACTTTAGCAATCTTTCCTTAGATAGATCAAAGAAAAAAATGGTAACAGAAGTAGTCATGTTCAATGTAAGATGTGAAAATGAAAAAAAAACCACCAAAACAGATGGGGAGATGGTTCAGTGGTTAAAGGCGCTTGTTTGCAAAGCCTGTCTGTCTAGATTTGATTCCCCAGTACCCACATAATACTAGATGCACAAAGTGGTACATGCACCTGGAGTTCATTTGCAATGGCTAGAAGCTCTTGTGCTTGCACCAATATTCTCTCGCTCTTAAATAAGTAATTTTTGTTTTGTTTTGTTTTTCAAGGTAGGGTTTCACTTTAGCTCAGGCTGACCTGGAATTCACTATGTAGTCTCAGGGTAGTCTCGAACTCATGGTGATCCACCTACCTGTGCCTCCCAAGTGCTGGGATTAAAGGCTAAATAAATACTTTTTTTTTTTTAAAAAAAAAAAAAGAAAGAAAGAAAATCTAGCCAGGCTAGAAATAAGTTGTGCCAATTTTGGAGTGAAAGATTTCTTTCTGTGTCCATGAGCTATTAGTCAGTTTGTTCATTTGTTAGATGCTCAGCTGTGCCTATGATTTTACAAATGATGGTTTCTTTTTTCCAAAGCCCTAAATGCAAAGGTTAGGAGTTGAGGCTTCCTTTAGTGAACTGGGGCCTGTAGAAGGAGGAGGATGAGTAGTGTTGAGGACCTGAACCTAAACCGCTGAGACATTTTTTTGGACACCATTTTCCTCTAGAGGGTGCCAGTGTCAGAGCTGTGTTAGATAAAGCCATGCAAGCAGACGGACAAGTGAAAGAATGTTACCAGTCTCATCGGGACACCATCGCACTTCTGTGTAAGCCGGAGCCTGAACTGAATGCTGCCATTCCCTCTGCCAATCCAGCAAAGACCATGCAGGGCAGCGAGGTGAGGGGGGTTTGGACGTGGGCAGCCTTCTGCTTAGGAAAACTGTCAAGCCATTGTGTACAGTGAACTGCCAATGTCTTACTGTCATCTTGTAAAAAGTATGGCTCAGTGGTAGAGCACTTGTAGCATGCACAGGACTTTGGGTTTGATTCCAAGCATCACTGTGCACGCGCGCGCGCGCACACACACACACACACACACACACACACACCACATTTCCTGAAGTAAGTTTGGGTTGTTACAGTTAAATTCGTGTTACATATACTATGTGGTAGGGAATTATTAATACCCTACTGTCAATTGTAGATGCTGTACATTTAATTCAGGTTTTATAAAAGAGAAAGGAAGTGAGTGTCCTGATTAGCTGTGGAAAGAGGGTGTGGAAAGAGCGTTGGTTCTGCATGGCTGCCCAGCAGCAGAGAGGGCTGCAGAGCTGGATGTGCAAGGGTCCTGAGTCCAAGGGGGATCCCTAAGGACAAGGGCTATCCAGTAGGTGTTGGCTGACATGGGAGATGGTCATAAGATTTACTATGTAAAGCTACCCTGAGACTACATAGTGAATTCCAGGTCAGCCTGGGCTAGAGTGAGACCCTACCTCAAAAAAACCAAAAAAAAAGAAAGAAAGAAAGAAAAAAAGAAAAGAAATTGGTTTGGCGCTAGGGACGTGTACATTTTCCCTAAGAGCTGTGTAAGTCTGTAACAGTGTTTCTGGAGCTCAAATTCTGCTTGTTGGAGTACAGGAAGTATACACTCTATAGAACCGCAAGACTGTGTTAAGTTACGTTTGCGCACTGTTTAGCACAGTGCTGGGCACATCGTGAAGATAGAGTAAATGGCAGCTGTTGGTTGCTGTTGGAACAGTGTCTCCATACAGAACACATCTGATGTACAGCTTATCTTTGGCTTTCTGGGAAATCATCTCTCTCACCATGAAGTTGAATTAACTTTTTCCCCTTCCTCCCTCCCTGCCTTCTTGGGTGGTGAGTAGCTTAATTTTCTAAAAAATTCTTTTTTAGGTTGTAAATGTCTTAAAATCTTTATTATCGAGTCTTGATGAAGTAAAGAAAGACAGAGAGGGTCTTGAGAATGACCTGAAGTCAGTAAATTTCGACATGACAAGCAAGTTTTTGACTGCTCTAGCTCAAGATGGTGTGATAAATGAGGAAGCTCTTTCTGTCACTGAACTGGATCGGATCTATGGAGGGCTTACAGCTAAAGTCCAAGAATCTCTACAGAAACAGGAAGGACTTCTAAAGAATATTCAGGTAAAATTTATATATTTAATAAGATATATTTGTAAAAAACAAAGAATGAGTCCTTGGGAATGGGGGTGAGGGAGAGGGAACATAAGAGGGTAACCCGAGGGGAATATGACCAATATGCATTATGTTCATTTCAGAGCTGGGCGTGATGGTGCACGCCTTTAATCCCAGCACTCCGAGTGCTGGGATTAGAGACATGTGTCACCATGCCCGGTAGGAGGATCACCATGAGTTCTAGGCCACCTTAAGACTAGATAGTGAATTCCAGGTCAGCCTGGACTAGAGTGAAACCCTACCTCAAAAAACAAAACAAAACAAAACAAAAAATTAGGGCTGGAGAGATGGTTTCGTCATTCAGGCGTTTGCTTGTGAAGCCCAAGGACCTTGGTTCAATACTCCATGTCCCACATAAGCCAGATAAGCCAGATGCACATGGTGGCGCATGCGTCTGGAGTTTGTTTGCAGTGGCTGGGGGCCCTGGCACATGCCCTCTCACTCTCTCCTCCCACCCCCGACTCTAATAAATAAATAAATAAAATTAAAAACTTAAAAAATATTTTAACAAAACACAGAAAGACGGGCTGGGGAAATGGCTTAGCAGTTAAGGTGTTTGCTTATGAAGCCAAAGGATCCCGGTTCTATTCTCCAGGACCCATGTAAGCCAGATGCACAAGGGGCACATGCATCTGGAGTTTGTTTACAGTGGCTGGAGGTGTGCCCATTCTCTCTGTCTGTCTTTCTTCTATCTCTGCTTGCAAATACATACATACATACATACATACATACATACATACATACATACATACATACATTTAAAAAACACAGAAAGAATATGCTTGCATTAGACTTCTGTTCATTTAAGAATGTGAAGTTGAAGAATTTAGATGAGAACATGATAACATCTATATTTTCAGAAAAACTCAGGGGAGGGGTCTTGTATTGCAGGCTGTTCTGGAACTGACATGTACCTCAGGTTGGCCTTGACCTCACAGTCCTCTTGCCTTGGCCTCCTAAGTTCTGGGACTAGTCTGTGCCATCAGCACCTACATAAGGCCAGACGCAAAGAGGCACAAGCGCCTGCAATCCCACTGCACCAGTGGCAATGGCAGGTGGAGCCAGGAGAGCCTGATGCTCTTGGGTCAGCCAAACTGGCCTTTCTAGTGGCAGAGAAACAAGAGACACCTTGTCTAAAGCAAGGTGGATTTGGCTGAGATAGGACCATCACCAGGAATTTGAGGCCAGTCTGGGCTACTGAGTGAGACCCTGCTTCACAAAATAAACGAGGCAAGGTGGAAGGAGAGGACCATCTTCCTGAGACACACATGCATGCACACAAAAGTGCCTGAAACTTGACATACTTTTCCCCCAAGTCTTTCAAAGATTTTTTTTTTTTTTTTTTTTTTTGGCCATAGGTGTGGGAAAAATGAGTTGGAATAATTAATTCCTGCCAAGGGACTTTAGTTAGATTTTGAATGTACTGCAAACCTAAGTTTGCTTAGAAGTCGGGCAGGTGCAATTGTGCACACATATTTTGTACATCAGTAGTGTGGGTACAAGGTTTGGAAATCTGTCCTTTTAGTGTTTCTGCCATGGCTATTACATCTATATGATACATTCTAAAAGTAGTAGCTCTCATCTTTTCCTCTGGTTATGTTCTGTGTGTTATGTATTAAGAGAAACCTGCAATCAAAATTACTTTTTTCTTTTTCTTTTTAAAAATATTTTGTTTTTTAAAATTTATTTACTTGAGAGGGTGAAAGAGGCAGAGTGAGAGAGAGAGAGAGAATGGGTGTGCCAGGGCTTACAGCTGCTACAAATGAACTCCAAATGCATGCACCCCCTTGTGTGTCTGGCTTTACCTGGGTCTAATAATCAAACTGAGGTCCTTTGGCTTTGCAGACAAGCACCATAACCACTAAGCCACCATGCCCAGCTCCAAAATTACTTATTTTGACACTCACTGGATTTGTGATATTTTCACTTAAGAAAAAATTAGCCAGGCATAGTGGTACATGTCTTTAATCCCAGCACTGGGGAGGCGTAGGTAGGAGTACTGCTGTGAGTTCTAGGCCACCCTGAGACTACATAGGGAATTCCAGGTCAGCCTAGGCTAGAACAAGACCCTTCCACAGGAAAAAAAAAAAAAAAAAAAAAAAAAAAAAAAAAAAAAAACAAAACAAAAAATCAGAACACTTTACTATTACCAAAAAAATATCAAATACTTATGTACCTGTAATTATATATGATTTTTCTACTAGGAAAAGAGATCAATAAAAATGAGGTGAATTAATTTTATAAATAAATGTGAATTGTATGTGTTTCTCTCAACAAGGTTTCACACCAGGAATTTTCAAAAATGAAGCAGAGTAACAATGAAGCTAACTTAAGAGAAGAAGTTTTGAAGAACTTGGCTACTGCTTATGACAACTTCGTTGAACTTGTAGCTAATTTGAAGGAGGGCACAAAGGTATGAATGAATCCATACGAAAGAAAACGGCCCCAGACAGACGTGAAAGTGTAGTTTGGGAAGTCATTTCTGGTGGGACCAAGTTATTCTTTGCCTTGAACTTGCTAGCCTTAATGCCTTTAGCTTCTCTGTCAGACTGTTGTTGTGAGAGATGTTGGACGAAGGCAACAACATGGTTGGAACTCTGAGGAATGAATTGTATATTTCAGCCTGCAGGAAAGAGATGTAGTATTATAGGTAGTGGGTGCCAGAAGCCAGTGATACTTTTTTTTAAAAAGATTTTATTTTTATTTATTTATTTATTAGAGACAGAGTGGGGGGGAGAGAGGGACAGAATGGCACGCCAGGGCCTCTAGCCACTGCAAACAAACTCATTCCAGATGCATGCGCCCCCATGTGTATCTGGCTTACATGGGACCTGGAGAATTGAATCGGGGTCCTTAAGCTTCACAGGCATGCGCTTTAACCTCTAAGCCATCTTTCCAGCCCCAATGATACCTTTTTAACCGAGAGGAAGTTGACTCATTTGAGTGACTCATGAATGATGAGGAGTCAGGACTGATCGCTTGGGGAGAAGGACACGTGACTTCTCTATTGTGTGCTTGGTGAGGGCAGAGTTGTGACCTGCCTGAGTATCATAGTGCTTACTAAGCATGCTCTAAGTACCTTTCTTGCCTTGTCCCTTAAACATGTGTAGAAATGTTTATATTGTTTTTACTGATTCCTTTGTTTTTGATAGGACAAGTGATTTTTAAGTTTTCACATGTACAATTCCTTTCGGTACTTAAATGATGACAGAACAAAGTTATCCTGATGAGCTGAAGGTGTTGAAATCCCTGCCAAGCCTTCTGAATAGAAGGGACACTCTGGAGAGTTTTGGCTGTCTGCACTGATGCTTGCATTTCTGTAGTGAGTGTGCAGATCTGACCCTCACCGTGATACAGGTTGGGTCATCCTTAATAGTTGACTCTTCTCTAAGAGTTTGGGAACATGTTTGTGAGCATGATACTTACACTGTCATTTGAGTTTTTGGTGACAGTATTTTGGCTTTTATTTTCTTTACAAATCTTACAAATGTCATTTTTAATAATGGATATAGCTGTGCAGAGGATTTCAGTTTTAGGACTATCCAACATTGATAAATTACCTATAGACATAGTATCACTCCCTAGATATAAAGTTGTTTTTGTTTACTGCTTGTATTGTTTTTGCTTGTAGTTTTACAATGATCTGACTGAAATCCTGCTCAGGTTCCAGAACAAGTGCAGTGATATAGTGTTTGCACGGAAGACAGAAAGAGATGAACTCTTAAAGTAAGTTTATGCATCAAATTATACTTAATAGTATTTTACTTTAAAATACCAAATAGGAATTTTGGGGTGAACTTGGAAATAAGATCTAACAGTTTCTTCTTTTTCTTGGTGTGTGTGTGTGTGTGTGTGTGTGTGTGTGTGTAGGTAGAACGTGTGTAAAATGTGTGGTGTTTGTGACATGTGCATATGTGTACACAGATATGTGTACCTCATGCACATCATGTAGAGGCCACAGACAAACATTCTTCTGCCTTATTTCCTTAAGACAGAGTGTGTCACTGGAGTGTGCAAAGCACCAGCAAACCTCCTGTCTCTGCCTCCTCAGCACTGGGGTCACAGGAAGGTGCACTGTACCTAGCATCTTAACATGGTTGCTAGAAAGCAATCTCAGCATGTCCTCCTGCTTGCACAGCAAGTGCTCTAACCCACTGAGCCATTTCTCCAGCCTTCCTTCTCCTGCATGTTTTATAAAGTAGCACATTCAAGCCGGGAGTGGTGGCATGCACCTTTTTTTAAAAACAAATATATATTTTTAAAATTTTTGTTTATTTATTTGAGAGCAACAGAGAAAGAGGCAGAGAGAGAATTGATGCACCAGGGTCTCCAGCCATTGCAAGCAAACTCCAGATTCATGCACCACCTTGTGCATCTGGCTTACATATAGGTATTGGGGAATGGAGCCTCAAACCAGGGTCCTTAGGCTTCACAAGCAAGCGCTTAAGCACTAAGCCATCTTTCCAGCCCAGTGGCACACATCTTTAATTCCAGCACACAGGAGGCAGAGGTAGGAGGATTGCTGTAAGTTTGAGGCTGGCCTGGAGTTGCAGAGTAGATTCTAGGTAAGCCCAGGATAGAGTGAGACCCTACCTTGAAAACAACAACAACAACAACAACAACAACAACAACAAAAAAACAAAGTAGCAGCTGCTTCATCTGGAATGGAAAGGATGAAAAGAAACAAACTATGTGTAGAGCAGGGAGGTTCCTGTGAAAATAAAACAGCTCGGTGGCTGAATTCAGGAAGTACCTACAAATAGGAGCAGTGTCCATGAAGATGGCCTCGAACTCATGGTGATCTTCCTACCTTGGCCTCCCAAGTGCTGGGATTGAAGACGTGTGCCACCACACCTGGTTTAAAATTTTTTTTTTAAATTTATTTATTTGAGAGACAAAGAGGTAGAGAGAGGGCTGGAGAGATGGCTTAGAGGTTAAGGTGCTTGCTTGTAAAACCTAAGGACCCATGTTCGACTCTCCAGATCCCACATAAACCAGATGCACAAAGGTGAGGCAAGCACAAGGTCTCACATGCCTGCAAGGTGGCTAAAGCATCTGGAGTTCAATTACAGTGGCTAAGGCCCTGGCATTCCAGTTGTCTTTCTCTCCCTAAAATAATGATAATAATAATAATAATGATAATGATAATAATAATAATAAGAGAGAGAGAGAGAGAGTAAGTATGGGCACATTAGGGCCTCCTGCCACTGCAAATGAACTCCAGATGTATGTGTCACCCCATGCATCTGGCTTTACATGGGCATTGAACCAGGGCAGTCGGTCACTCAAGCAAGCACCTTTAACCATTAAGCCATCTCCCCAGCCCTCAGTATTGTGCTCTGTTAGTACTTGTCATGCAAATAGCAATTTTGTCTTGTGTTGTGAGAGTTCCCAGGGGTACAGTCCTTGTGTAGGGCAATTTAGCTGTAAAGGTTAAGATTATACATTTTAAAACATCTTTTGATGTAGCTATGTTTGGGAATTCATTTCAGGAATATGTTACCATGTGCTGGAAATAACATATTTATAGCTTATTTAAATTTGCACTATTTATAGTAATAAGAGCATAGAAAACAATTATATGCTTAGAGCTGTGGACAGAGCCTCACTGTGTAGCACAGTTTGGCCTTGAACTCACAGTCCTCTTGCCTCAGCTTCCTGAATGCTGAGAGTAAGGTTGTGTACCATGATGTTTGGATTCCCTGATTTTTGGGTAGGTGGTATTTTCACTTTGTTGATAGGGAAAGATTTGAGATCAATAGGATAAAAAGAAGTTAGATACCAAATGGGGCATAGAGTTTTTTGTGTAAAAGGGGAGAAAGTGAAAATAAACATTTAAATTGGCTTGTTTATACACAAGAAAGCGTCTGGATATGCTTAAAAGAAATATTTCAATATTCTTTTTATTTATTTATTTTGGTTTTGGTTTTTCAAGGCAGGGTCTCACTCTAGCTCAGGCTGACCTGGAATTCACTATGTAGTCTTAGGGTGGCCTCGAACTCTCAGTGATCCTCCTACCTCTGCCTCCCGTGTGCTGGGATTAAAGGTGTGTGCCACCACGCCCAGCTTTTTTTTTTTAATTTTTAAAACACATTTTGTATTTATCTATTTGAGGCACAGAGAGAGAGAGAGAATGAATGAATGAATGAATGAATGAATGAATGTGTGGGTGTGCCAGGGCCTCCAGCCACTGCAAATGAACTCTGGATGCATGCATGTGCCACCACCTTGTGCACCTGGCTTACATGGGTCCTGGGGAATCATTGAACCTGGGTCCTTTGGCTTTGCAGGCAAGCACTTTAGCCATCCTTTTAGCCCCTTTTTTTTTTTTTTGGGGGGTTTTTCGAGGTAGGGTCTCACTCTAGCTCAGGCTGACCTGGAATTCACTCTGTATTCCCAGGGTGGCCTTGAACTCATGGCAATCCTCCTACCTCTGCCTTCCGGGTGCTGGGATTAAAGGTGTGCGCCACCACACCCGGCCCTCCAGCCCTTTTTTTTTTTTTTTTAAATTTTTAATTTATTTATTTGAAAGAGAGAGAGGCAGATAGGTGAGAGAGAGAAAGGTGTGCCAGGGCCTTCAGCTGCTTCAAACAAACTGCAGATGTATGTGCCACCTTGTACATCTGGCTTACGTGGGTTCTGGAGAATCAAACCTGGGTTCTTTTGCTTTGCAGGCAAGAGCCTCAACTGCTAAACCATTTGTCCATCCCTCTTTTTAATTTTTTTTTTTTTATTAGAGAGACAAAGAGATACAGAGAGGGTGTAAACTCAGGGACTGCATAGACAGGAAGGAGACTCCATGGCCTCTTGCTACTGCAGACTGTAGACACACGTACCATTTTGTATTTCTGACGTTATGTGGGTACTGGGGAGTTGAACCCAGGCCAGCAGTTGCATTTAACTGCTGAGCCACCTCTTCAGACCTCAGTGTTTAAAAATTTTTTTTTTTTTTTTTTTGGTTTTGCGAGGTAGGGTCTCACTCTGGTCCAGGCTGACCTGGAATAACTATGTAGTCTTGTGTGAACTCTGATCCTCCTGGATGCTGGGATTAAAGGCATGCGCCACCGCGCCCGGCTTAAAAAATTTTTTTTTTATTATCTCTGTGTGTATGATACGTGTTTGTGTGAATGTGGACGTGTGTGCCATGGTGCTTATGTGGATACGTGTTTGTGTGAATGTGGACGTGTGTGTGCTTATGTGGAGCTCAGGACAGCCTTGGACATTGTTCTTGCCACGTACCTTGTCCTTAAGGCAGGGTCTCTTGTTGCTCACCGTCCCACATGTCAGGCTTCACGCCTCCGAGATTCCGGGGATTCTTCCCTCTTTGCCTTTCAGCTTGCCGTGTTAGGGTTACAAATGCTCGCTACTGAGTCTGCCTTTTATTTGAATCCTGGGTCCTCATGCTTGTGCAGCAGGCACTTTTTACTGAGCGTCTCTCCAGCCCTCAAATTCTTATTTTCAGATATTATATATTTCAGATCTCTACTTTGAAGCTGTGTCTTCCTGTCTTCATGTGTATTTCTTTCTCTTTTTCTCCGCTTTTCTTTCTTTGCTGTGGGAATAATTTATTTTTATGAAGTACATTTTTTTTTTCCCGAGGTAGGGTCTCACTCTAGCCCAGGCTGACCTGGAATTCACTATGTATTCTCAGAGTGGCTGAGAACTCATGGAGATCCTCCTACTTCTGCCTCCCAAGTGCTGGGATTAAAGGTGTGTACCACCATGTCCAGCTCTGCATTTCTTTCTTTCTTTTTTTTTTTTTCAAGGTAGGGTCTTGCTCTAGCTCAGGCTGACCTGGAATTCACTATGTAGTCTCAGGGTGGTCTCAAACTTATGGCGATCCTCCTAGCTCTGCTTCCTAAGTGCTGGGATTAAAGGCATGTGCCACCATGCCAGGACCTTTTTTTTTTGTTTGTTTTAAAAAATATTTTATTATTTATTTATTTATTTGACAGAGAGAGAGAGAGGGAGAGAGAATGGGCGTGCCAGGGCCTCCAGCCACTGCAAACGAACTTCAGACACGTGCACCCCCTTGTGCATCTGGCTAACATGGGTCCTGGGGAATCGAACCGGGATCCTTAGGCTTTGCAGGCAAATGCCTTAACCGATAAGCCATCCTTCCAGCCCTTTTTTGTTTTTTGGTTTTTCGTGGTAGGGTCTCACTCTAGCTCAGGCTGACCTGGAATTCACTCTGTATTCTCAGGGTGGCCTCGAACTCATGGTGATCCTCCTACCTCTGCCTCCCGAGTGCTGGGATTAATGACATGTGCCACGATGCCCGGCACTTTAAAAAAATTTTTTTTTGTTTATTTGAGAGCGACAGAGAGAGAAAGAGGTAGAGAGAGAGAGGGAGAGAGAGAATGGGTGCACCAGGGCCTCCAGCCATGCAAATTAACTCCAGATGCATGCACTACCTTGTGCATCTGGCTTACGTGGGTCCTGGGGAATCGAGCCTTGAACCAGGGTCCTTAAGCTTCACAGGCAAGTGCTTAACCACTAAGCCATCTCTCCAGGCCCCTACTTTTTTTTTTTTTTTTTTTTTTTTTTGGTTTTGCGAGGTAGGGTCTCACTCTGGTCCAGGCTGACCTGGAATTAACTATGTAGTCTCAGGGTGGCCTCGAACTCTCGGCGATCCTCCTACCTCTGCCTCCTGAGTGCTGGGATTAAAGGCGTGCGCCACCACGCCCGGCTTCTTTTTTGGTTTTTTGAAGTAGGGTCTTGCTCTAGTCTAGGCTGACTTGGAATTCACTATGTAATCTCAGGGTGGCCTTGAATTTAGAGCGATCCTCCTACCTCTGCTGCCTGAGTCCTGGGATTAAAGGTGTGTGTCACCATGCCTGGTGATTAGCTTTCACTCAGTCAACGTTGTATTTGAGAGATTCATCTCTTTAGTTGTATTTATGTTTTTATTTACTTATATTTTAAGGTAGCTTCTCACTCTATAGTCTCAGGCTGGACTTGAACTCACATCCATCCTCCTACCTTTGCTTCCAAGCGCTGGGATTAAAGGCATGTGCCACCATGCCCAGCTTATGCTTTGTAAATATGTTGTACACTCTTCTTTTTAGTTTCTAGTGCTGGCATGAATGTTGTAAAGCACAGTTGTCCGATACTGCTGGTATTACAGAAGAAAAGTGGATGTCTGGGGTGGTACATTTGCATCTGTATGCTGAGATAGTATATGGTAATATGTAATCTGTATGCTGAGATAGTATATAGTAATATGTAATATGTAAAATTTCCTAGTTGCTATGATAAAAAGTTGAAGTAATTTGAATAATGTTTTCAAGTATATCTAAAAAGCTCTTGACAATAAAAGCAATATAATAATTATGAATGATATAAACCTTACTTCCCCACACCCTTACTAAGTCTTATTAATTTAGTGTGTACTTCATACTTAGACCACATCCTTATTTCAGGCCTTATACATTCCAGGTGTTTCGTAGTCTTGCTCTGGGCTTGCTTGTAACCTTGGCAGCATCTGCTTTTGGTGAGAGTCCATGTGCAGTGCTGCTGGGCATTTATCTAGGAGTTTCTGGGTTCTAAGGTGTGGTCAGCTTTAGTTGATTCTGCCATACAGGTCCCTAGAGTGGCTAGGCTCATTTATAGTCCTGCGCCAGCAGTTGCATTTAACTGCTGAGCCACCTCTTCAGACCTCAGTGTTTAAAATTTTTTTTTTTATTATCTCTGTGTGTATGATACGTGTTTGTGTGAATGTGGATGTGTGTGCCATGGTGCTTATGTGGATACGTGTTTGTGTGAATGTGGACGTGTGTGTGCTTATGTGGAGCTCAGGACAGCCTTGGACATTGTTCTTGCCACGCCTTGGACCTTGTCCTTAAGGCAGGGTCTCTTGTTGCTCACCGTCCCACATGTCAGGCTTCACGCCTCCGAGATTCCGGGGATTCTTCCCTCTTTGCCTTTCAGCTTGCCGTGTTAGGGTTACAAATGCTCGCTACTGAGTCTGCCTTTTATTTGAATCCTGGGTCCTCATGCTTGTGCGGCAGGCACTTTTTACTGAGCGTCTCTCCAGCCCTCAAATTCTTATTTTCAGATATTATATATTTCAGATCTCTACTTTGAAGCTGTGTCTTCCTGTCTTCATGTGTATTTCTTTCTCTTTTTCTCCGCTTTTCTTTCTTTGCTGTGGGAATAATTTATTTTTATGAAGTACATTTTTTTTTTTCCCGAGGTAGGGTCTCACTCTAGCCCAGGCTGACCTGGAATTCACTATGTATTCTCAGGGTGGCCATGAACACATGGAGATCCTCCTTCTTCTGCCTCCCAAGTGCTGGGATTAAAGGTGTGTACCACCATGTCCAGCTCTGCATTTCTTTCTTTCTTTTTTTTTTTTTTTTCAAGGTAGAGTCTCGCTCTAGCTCAGGCTGACCTGGAATTCACTATGTAGTCTCAGGGTGGCCTCAAACTTATGGCGATCCTCCTAGCTCTGCTTCCTAAGTGCTGGGATTAAAGGCATGTGCCACCATGCCAGGACCTTTTTTTTTGTTTGTTTTAAAAAATATTTTATTATTTATTTATTTATTTGACAGAGAGAGAGAGAGAGAGAGAGAGGGAGAGAGAATGGGCGTGCCAGGGCCTCCAGCCACTGCAAACGAACTTCAGACACGTGCACCCCCTTGTGCATCTGGCTAACATGGGTCCTGGGGAATCGAACCGGGATCCTTAGGCTTTGCAGGCAAATGCCTTAACTGATAAGCCATCCTTCCAGCCCTTTTTTGTTTTTTGGTTTTTCGTGGTAGGGTCTCACTCTAGCTCAGGCTGACCTGGAATTCACTCTGTATTCTCAGGGTGGCCTCGAACTCATGGTGATCCTCCTACCTCTGCCTCCCGAGTGCTGGGATTAATGACATGTGCCACGATGCCTGGCACTTTTTAAAAAAAATTTTTTGTTTATTTTTATTTATTTGAGAGCGACAGAGAGAGAAAGAGGTAGAGAGAGAGAGGGAGAGAGAGAATGGGTGCACCAGGGCCTCCAGCCATGCAAATTAACTCCAGATGCATGCACTACCTTGTGCATCTGGCTTACGTGGGTCCTGGGGAATCGAGCCTTGAACCAGGGTCCTTAAGCTTCACAGGCAAGTGCTTAACCACTAAGCCATCTCCAGGCCCCTACTTTTTTGGGTTTTTTTTTTTTTTTTTTTGGTTTTGCGAGGTAGAGTCTCACTCTGGTCCAGGCTGACCTGGAATTAACTATGTAGTCTCAGGGTGGCCTCGAACTCTCGGTGATCCTCCTACCTCTGCCTCCTGAGTGCTGGGATTAAAGGCATGCGCCACCACGCCCGGCTTCTTTTTTGGTTTTTTGAAGTAGGGTCTTGCTCTAGTCTAGGCTGACTTGGAATTCACTATGTAATCTCAGGGTGGCCTTGAATTTAGAGCGATCCTCCTACCTCTGCTGCCTGAGTCCTGGGATTAAAGGTGTGTGTCACCATGCCTGGTGATTAGCTTTCACTCAGTCAACGTTGTATTTGAGAGATTCATCTCTTTAGTTGTATTTATGTTTTTATTTACTTATTTTTAAGGTAGCTTCTCACTCTATAGTCTCAGGCTGGACTTGAACTCACATCCATCCTCCTACCTTTGCTTCCAAGCGCTGGGATTAAAGGCATGTGCCACCATGCCCAGCTTGCGTTTTGTAAATATGTTGTACACTCTTCTTTTTAGTTTCTAGTGCTGGCATGAATGTTGTAAAGCACAGTTGTCCGATACTGCTGGTATTACAGAAGAAAAGTGGATGTCTGGGGTGGTACATTTGCATCTGTATGCTGAGATAGTATATGGTAATATGTAATCTGTATGCTGAGATAGTATATAGTAATATGTAATATGTAAAATTTCCTAGTTGCTATGATAAAAAAGTTGAAGTAATTTGAATAATGTTTTCAAGTATATCTAAAAAGCTCTTGACAATAAAAGCAATATAATAATTATGAATGATATAAACCTTACTTCCCCCACACCCTTACTAAGTCTTATTAATTTAGTGTGTACTTCATACTTAGACCACATCCTTATTTCAGGCCTTATACATTCCAGGTGTTTCGTAGTCTTGCTCTGGGCTTGCCGCCTTCGGCAGCATCTGCTTTTGGTGAGAGTCCATGTGCAGTGCTGCTGGGCATTTATCTAGGAGTTTCTGGGTTCTAAGGTGTGGTCAGCTTTAGTTGATTCTGCCATACAGGTCCCTAGAGTGGCTAGGCTCATTTATAGTCCTGCTGACAATATGTGAGCATGCCATTATTCCTTATTTATTCCATTTTGGAAATAATTCACATTAGTGTTTGAAGAGACTTTCAATTTTTCTCTTAGTACTTAATCCTATATTTTGATGTCTTTTCTGCAGTACATCTTTTGTGAGTTTGCTGTAGTGACAGGTTTGGAGTTGTCTTTTTTTTTTTTTTGGTTTTGCAAAGTAGAGTCTCACTCTGGTCCAGGCTGACCTGGAATTTACTATGTAGTCTCGGGTGGCCTCAAACTCTCCACGATCCTCCTGCCTCTGCCTCCTGAGTGCTGGGATTAAAGGCGTGCGCCACCACGCCCGGCTGGAGTTGTCTTTTAACAAATCTCAATGTTGTATTTCTTTTCTTCTCTCTCTTTTCCTTTCCTTTTTCCTTTTTCCTTTTTCCTTTTTCCTTTTTCCTTTTCCCTTTTCCCTTTTCCCTTCTCCTTCTCCTTCTCCTTCTCCCTTTCCTTTCCTTTCCTTTCCTTTCCTTTCCTTTCCTTTCCTTTCCTTTCCTTTCCTTTCCTTTCCTTTCCTCTTTCCTTTCCCTTCCCTTCCCTTCTCTTCCCTTCCCCTCATTTCCCCTCCCTTCCCCTTTCCTTTCCCCTTTCTTTTCCTTTCCTTTCCTTTCCCCTTTCCTTTCTGTCAAACCATTTTATCAGATGGGAGGGTGGGAAGGGGCTGAAGACATCGCACAGCCCTTGTCCTTCGCAGTGTGGGTCTTTTTGTTCCCCTTGTTGCTGAAACTCAGTGTTGTATTTCTTGAATAGCTTAAAATTATTCATCTAGAAATTTGCCAATGGTTTGCATAATTAGATTTCTCACCTTTTGTTTTACTTTCTTGTTTTATTTTTTTGTATTTGTGTTCCTATGAGAAATGCTCTCACTATGTATCTGAGGCTGACCTTAAACTGTGATTACAGGCATGCACCTGCTTGGGAGGTTGTGTTTTGAATAAACAATGATGTAATACACTGAATATAATTCTAGCTAGATGATTGAATGGGTTTTAGATTTCTAATGTATTTTGCCATTGCCCCAGCCCCGTAATAAATTTTGGATAGGCTATGCTAATTTTTTATCTTTAAAAATTTTTATTTATTTATTTGCAAGCAGAGAGATAGAAGAGAGGCAGACAGAGAGAGAATGGGCACGCAAGGGCCTCTAGCCACTGCAAACGAACTCCAGATGCATGTGCCCCTTGTGCATCTAGCTTACGTGGGTCCTGGAGAATCGAACTGGAATCCTTTGACTTCGAAGGCAAATGCCTTAACCACTAAGCCATTTCTCCAGCCCTGTTAATTTTTTTTTAATTTCAACTCTTTCTAAGCATTTGGCAACCCTTTAAGTCTATTTGATAATTAATATGTTCCTTGAGTTGTAACTAAGATGTCTGAAAAAATTTAGCTTCTTTCCTAATTTTCATAAGATAATTAAAGATAAATCTTCATTTTGTCATCTGTAGGAAGAAAGATGTGTTTTCTAGTCAAGAGTAGAGGGGTTGGGGAGATGGTTCAGTAGTTAATTGCAAGCCTGTTGATCTGGGTACTGTCCTCAGTGCCCACATAAAGCTGGATGCAGAGTAGAACATAAGTGTGGAATTCCAGTGCACCTCCACATTGGGAGGCAGAGCCAGGCAAACCTGGAAGTTTATAAGCAAGAGCAGCAGCACAGCCAGAGAGATGCTGTCTGAAAAGTGGAAAAGGAACATCCCAAAGCTGTCCTCAGACCTCCACACACGTGCTATGACACACGCATGCCCGCTCCCCCCCCCCCCACACAAACAAGTAATTTAAAAAAAATCAGGGCTGGGCGTGGTGGTGCATTCCTTTAATCCCAGCACTCTGGAGGCTGAGGTAGGAGGATCACTGTGAGTTTGAGGCCACCCTGAGACTACATAGTGAATTCCAGGTCAGCCTAGGCTAGAGCAAGAGCCTACCTTGAAAAACCTAACTAACTAACTAACTGACTGACTGTTATATATTCTAAGATGCCATCATTCCTTGGGGGCCATTTTCTGCTTCATATATGAAGAAAACAACAGATCTTGTATTTTGTCTGCGTTGTTGTTTTTTCATTGTATTTTGTTGTACCACTCTGTCTTTACCAAGGGACTTGCAGCAAAGCATTGCCAGAGAGCCCAGTGCACCTTCGATCCCAACCCCTGCATATCAGTCCTCTCCTGCCGCAGGACATGCACCCGTTCCTCCGACTCCAGCTCCAAGAACCATGCCGGTGAGTCAGCGAAGTCCTCCTCAGCCATGGTGGACATTGACATTGATGGAAACTAGCGGTCATAGCCATGTGAGGTGGCCAACCTTCTGAGTTGTAGTATGTCACTCAGGGAGTCTAATCAAGTCCTTAGAAATAACTTCCTGTGACTGGGGAGATGGTTCAGTGGGCAAAAGCTTCTATGTCCAGGACCCATGTGAAGCCGTAGCTATAGCTGTGAGTGTCTAATCCTAGTGCTCCTTTAATGAGATGGGAGGTGGAGGCAGGAGGGCCAGCTGGTCCGTGTATGCAGCAGCAACAGAGACAAGCTAGATGAGGTTGTCTTTGACCTCAACACATACACTGTGGCATGTGTGTGCAGGCATGCATGGGTGTGCACATGTGAACACACACACATTAAAAAGAACTAACTTTCAACCGGGCACACGCCTTTAATCCCAGCACTCGGGAGGCAGAGGTGGGATGATTGCCATGAGTTCGAGGCCACCCTGAGACTACAGAGTAAATTCCAGGTCAGCCAGGGCCAGAGTGAGACCCTACCTCGAAAAAAACCAAACCAAACCAAACCAAAACAAAACAACAACAACAACAAAAAACTAGCTTTCAAAAAAAAAAAAAAAAAAAAAAAAAACCCAACTTTCTGTTCACAGGGAATATAGTGATGAAGTAAGCTGCACTGCTATTAAGAAACAGTTGAATGCATTTAGAGCATGAGATGTGATTATGAGACATTTGGGTTTGTCTTTTTTTAGAATATGTAGGAAAAAGGGATTAGAACTGAAAGATTAATTATAGGCATGGTCCTTGATTTGAATTTATTTCATAAAAATAGCTATTGTGTATGTGATAAATAGGGAAACCTGAATTTGGAGTAGATATTTGTCAATGGTAGGGAGTAGACCTCTTAGGGTGAAAATGCTGTTGTGGCTGTGTTTAGAGGGTTCTTATAAGGACTTGAGTGCTGATGTCTACAAGGCAGGGATGAAGGGGATGGTGCTGTTAGTAATGCCTGATTTCATTGCTAGATGTATACTATGCTATTTTTTTTAAGTTTACAGATGTTTGAAGATTTTTATAAAAAGAACCTGGGAACTGGAAGAAGATCCCAGTAAGAAGCCTTACCTTGCTTCTTTCCACCTCAAGTGCCTGATCATTGGTGGAAGCAGATAAGAGCAGGTGGTAGGAAGCAGTATGACATGTTTGGTAGGCAGGAGTATTAGGTGGTAGGCAACAGTATGGTGAGGTGGTAGGCAGCAGTATGGTGAGGTGGTAGGCAGCAGTATGGTGAGGTGGTAGGCAGCAGTATTAGGTGGTAGGCAGCAGTATGGTGAGGTGGTAGGCAGCAGTATTAGGTGGTAGGCAGCAGTATTAGGTGGTAGACAGCAGTGTTAGGTGGTAGGTAGCAGTATGGTGAGGTGGTAGGCAGCAGTGTTAAGTGGTAGGTAGCAGTATGGTGAGGTGGTAGGCAGCAGTATTAGGTTGTAGGCAGCAGTATGGTGAGGTGGTAGGCAGCAGTGTTAAGTGGTAGGCAGCAGTATTAGGTGGTAGGCAGCAGCATTAGGTGGTAGGCAGCAGTATGGTGAGGTGGTAGGCAGCAGTATTAGGTGGTAGGTAGCAGTATTAGGTTGTAGGCAGCAGTATGGTGAGGTGGTAGGCAACAGTATGGTGAGGTGGTAGGCAGCAGTATGGTGAGGTGGTAGGCAGCAGTATTAGGTGGTAGGCAGCAGTATGGTGAGGTGGTAGGCAGCAGTATTAGGTGGTAGGCAACAGTGTTAGGTGGTAGGCAGCAGTATTAGGTGGTAGACAGCAGTGTTAGGTGGTAGGCAGCAGTATGGTGAGGTGGTAGGCAACAGTATGGTGAGGTGGTAGGCAGCAGTATGGTGAGGTGGTAGGCAGCAGTATTAGGTGGTAGGCAGCAGTATTAGGTGGTGGTATTAGGTGGTAGGCAGCAGTAGGTTAGGCAACAGTATGGTGAGGTGGTAGGCAGCAGTATGGTTAGGCAGCAGTATGGTGGTGGTAGGCAGCAGTGTTAGGTGGTAGGCAGCAGTATGGTGAGGTGGTAGGCAGCAGTGGTGGTAGGCAGCAGTATTAGGTGGTAGACAGCAGTGTTAGGTGGTAGGTAGCAGTATGGTGAGGTGGTAGGCAGCAGTGTTAAGTGGTAGGTAGGTGGTGAGGTGGTAGGCAGCAGGTGGGTTAGGCAGGTGGTGAGGTGGTAGGCAGCAGTGTTAAGTGGTAGGCAGCAGTGTTAGGTGGTAGGCAGCAGCATTGGGTGGTAGGCAGCAGTATGGTGAGGTGGTAGGCAGCAGTATTAGGTGGTAGGTAGCAGTATTAGGTTGTAGGCAGCAGTATGGTGAGGTGGTAGGCAACAGTATGGTGAGGTGGTAGGCAGCAGTATGGTGAGGTGGTAGGCAGCAGTATTAGGTGTTATGGTGAGGTGGTAGGCAGCAGTATTAGGTGGTAGGCAACAGTGTTAGGTGGTAGGCAGCAGTGTGGTAGGTGGTATGGTGAGGTGGTAGGCAGCAGTATGGTGAGGTGGTAGGCAGCAGTATTAGGTGGTAGGTAGCAGGTTAGGCAGGCAGCAGTATGGTGAGGTGGTAGGCAACAGTATGGTGAGGTGGTAGGCAGCAGTATGGTGAGGTGGTAGGCAGCAGTATTAGGTGGTAGGCAGCAGTATTAGGTGGTAGGCAGCAGTATTAGGTGGTAGGCAGCAGTATGGTGAGGTGGTAGGCGGCAGTATGGTGAGGTGGTAGGCGGCAGTATGGTGAGGTGGTAGGCAGCAGTATTAGGTTGTAGGCAGCAGTATGGTGAGGTGGTAGGCAGCAGTATTAGGTGGTAGGCAGCAGTATTAGGTGGTAGGCAGCAGTATTAGGTGGTAGGCAGCAGTGTTAGGTGGTAGGCAGCAGTATTAGGTGGTAGGCAGCAGTATGGTGAGGTGGTAGGCGGCAGTATGGTGAGGTGGTAGGCAGCAGTGTTAGGTGGTAGGCAGCAGTATGGTGAGGTGGTGGTATTAGGTGGTAGGTAGCAGTATTAGGTGGTAGGCAGCAGTATTAGGTGGTAGGTAGCAGTATTAGGTGGTAGGCAGCAGTATGGTGAGGTGGTAGGCAGCAGTATTAGGTGGTAGGCAGCAGTATGGTGAGGTGGTAGGCAGCAGTATTAGGTGGTAGACAGCAGTGTTAGGTGGTAGGTAGCAGTATGGTGAGGTGGTAGGCAGCAGTATTAGGTTGTAGGCAGCAGTATGGTGAGGTGGTAGGCAGCAGTATGGTGAGGTGGTAGGCAGCAGTATGGTGAGGTGGTAGGCAGCAGTATTAGGTGGTAGGCAGCAGTGTTAGGTGGTAGGCAGCAGTATTAGGTGGTAGGTAGCAGTATTAGGTGGTAGGCAGCAGTATGGTGAGGTGGTAGGCAGCAGTATTAGGTGGTAGGTGGCAGTATGGTGAGGTGGTAGGCAGCAGTATTAGGTGGTAGGCAGCAGTATGGTGAGGTGGTAGGCAGCAGTATTAGGTGGTAGGCAGCAGTATTAGGTGGTAGGCAGCAGTATGGTGAGGTGGTAGGCAGCAGTATTAGGTGGTAGGTAGCAGTATGGTGAGGTGGTAGGCAGCAGTATTAGGTTGTAGGCAGCAGTATGGTGAGGTGGTAGGCAGCAATTAGGATCTAGGTGGTAGGTGGCAGTATGGTGAGGTGGTAGGCAGCAGTATTAGGTGGTAGGCAGCAGTATGGTGAGGTGGTAGGCAGCAGTATTAGGTGGTAGGCAGCAGTATTAGGTGGTAGGCAGCAGTGTTAGGTGGTAGGCAGCAGTATGGTGAGGTGGTAGGCAGCAGTGTTAGGTGGTAGGCAGCAGTATGGTGAGGTGGTAGGCAGCAGTGTTAGGTGGTAGGCAGCAGTGTTAGGTGGTAGGAAGCAGTATGGTGAGGTGGTAGGCAGCAGGAAAGGATCTGTGGTTCTTCAGAAGTTGGAGTGTTATTCATCCCCCAAGATCATTTCTAGAGTAGTTAAGAATGGGACTAGAGGTCTGTTTGGATGGGTGCTAGAGTATCTGGATTTTATTTTAGTTAGTAGTGAAACATTTTGTATTTTTTCTTTTAGCCTGCTAAACCTCAACCCCCAGCACGGCCTCCACCTCCTGTGCTTCCAGCAAATCGAGTGCCTCCTGCTGCTGCTCCTGCTGGGGCTGGGGCTGGGGCTGGGGCTGCCACCCCCACTCCACCACAGCCTTCTGGCTCTGCTCCCCCTCCACAGGCCCAGGGACCACCATACCCTACCTACCCAGGATATCCTGGGTAAGTAGCAGCAACATGTGTCTCGAATTGGCAAATGTTTCTAGCTCTAATCTGTTAAAGCCAGGGGCTCTCCTTCTCTAAACAGAGGTGTGGTCATAGCTTACTCAGAGATTAACATCACACTGTACATATCTACTCGAGAAATTGAATAGCCATTTTTCTAGGCCTCTTTGGTGTATATTCTTAGGTTTTGCATGTTGCATTTATATTAAACACATTTCTTCTGTGTGAGATTTAATATTTTTCCTTGGTTATCTTTATTTAGATTATGGACAGGTGCTTTTTTTGAGCTGAAGGGAGAAAGACTCATTTATGTGCCTATACCTTGAAATCTTGACATTTAATAAACTGTTGAGTAGAAATAGATATAGCTATGGATGCTCTTAAAGGCTAGCTTTCTTTGTGGAAATTTGTTTTTTTTTTTTTTTTTTTTTTTTAATTTGAGAGAGAGAGAAAGAAAGTTGGCACACCAGGGTCTTAGCCACTGCAGTCAAATTCCAGATGCTTGTGCCACCTAGTGGGCATGTGCGACCTTGTGCTTGCCTCACCTTTGTGCATCTGGCTTACGTGGGATCTGGAGTCAAACATGGATCTTTAGGTTTCCCAGGCAAGCGCCTTAACTGCTAAGCCATCTCTCCAGGCGTGTTTACATTCTTACCTATTCATTTTTGTGGTGCTGGGAATGGAATTTAGGATCTCTTACCACTGAGCTACTTGTCCAGCCAGCATACTTTGTGGTAATTTCTTAATCTTTTTTTTTTTTTTTTTTTTTTTTTTTTTTTTGGTTTTGCAAGGTAGGGTCTCACTCTGGTCCAGGCTGACCTGGAATTAACTATGTAGTCTCAGGGTGGCCTTGAACTCTCAGCGATCCTCCTACCTCTGCCTCCCGAGTGCTGGGATTAAAGGCGTGTGCCACCATGCCCAGCTCTAATTTCTTAATCTTAAAAATCCAGGTACTACATTCTTGTCATGACACAGCCACTAGTAAGAGATGAAAAAGAGTGTAGTGAGACTGAGGGGACGAGGGAAGACAGTATGGTACCTATGATTCCAATATAACATGTATGAATGAAATGTGAAAAAAGGAAAAATTCCCATACTCTTGACTGGCAGATGTTAAGTTGCTGACTGTGCTGTACCTTTCACAGAGTGTCTCCTTGTCAGCAGCACATCCACACGCATCGCAGTGGACACTGACCAGCAAAATAGGAACGTGCTTAGAGAATTGAATTTGCCTCATTAAAACAACCTCTATTTTCATTCTTCAATAGTTGAATATTTTATCTTACTTCTTTCAACAGCATTATTTGCCAGATAAAATTGAAGATTTGATCTACTTTGATTTTAATTAGTGGCACAAATGCTTTTTCTCTAAATACCTTGAAACAGTTCCTTTGCCTCTCTACTATCTTTTAGAAGATTAAAAATAGAGGAAAATTAAGCCGGGTATGGTGGCGCATGCCTTTAATCCCAGCACTTGGGAGGCAGAGGTAGGAGGATCGCCATGAGTTCAAGGCCACCCTGAGACTACATGGTGAATTCTAGGTCAGCTTGGGCTAGAGCAAAACCTTACCTCGAAAAACCAAAACCAAAACCAAAAAAAAAGGAGAGGAAAATGGTTTTCATTAAAAAATTGTTAATGTGTAATGTTTCATGTTATAGTATTTACCAACTCTGTGTTTTTGTTTTTTTCTCACCATCAGGTATTGCCAAATGCCCATGCCCATGGGCTACAATCCCTACGCATACGGCCAGTACAACATGCCATATCCACCAGTGTACCACCAGAGCCCCGGACAGGCTCCATACCCAGGACCCCAGCAGCCTTCCTACCCCTTCCCTCAGCCCCCACAGCAGTCTTACTACCCACAGCAGTAATACTTCTGTTCAGATCTCACTGGTTCAGTTCAGAGGGAGAGAAACACCAACTCTGCAAAAAGCACTAAACTCCACGCTCTGGTTAATGTCAACTTGACTGGACTGAATGCAGTGTATAATTCCTGTCTGCGGCTAAAAGCCAAAAGCTGTGCCCCAGTTCCACATTCGATTGCACATGTGAGATTCTGCTGCTGCCGCAGTAGATGCACAAGGTATAATAGGACTTGAACAAAAGATTACATTGCAGCTCATAGAAGTTGAAAATGAGAAGAAATTAAACCTGCAAGTGAAACATTTGAAATTACCATACTTTCTATATGAGATGTGGTTGGAACATCAGATACTTTTCAAAGATGGTTTGAGTACTTATATTCAAGAAAGGAACATTTTCTTTCTCTTTTGGTTTATTGATTTGGTTTAATTTCCATTATGATATTTTGAGTAATCAAGGCACTGTAAATCTTATAATTTAAAAATAAATGACTTCAGAACAGTAGTCATTGTTATGTTTTGTCATTGATTCTCATTATTGTCTAATCCTTTCTGGTGTTATGTCTCATTCTGTATGTTCTCAAGTTAAGCATACTGTGTTTGGATGCATGAATACTATGAGTTGATAGGTTCAAGGACATTACACAGGAAAACCAAAAGATAGCACTATAATTTATCTTTCATAAGCTGATTGATAAATTAACTTTGACACTTATTTTGAAAAGTCCTATAATGTGGAAGAAACATAGTTGTTACCAAAGATTCTTCAAATAAATATTCAAATAAATATAACATTTAATGTTTTATTGTTAGCTTCTCCAAGAATTGATGCAAATTCTGATAATTCAATTTTTTAAAATAATCTGGTTAAATAAACATGTCATTGGCAGCACTGTGATGTAGTAGAATTGTCTGGAGAATTTTGCTGTACCTTTTATTGTGTTCCACTTCACTGACCTTGTAACATTTCATGCACAATGCATTGGAGTAGATTTTAGCCCTTTCTTTTTTCGTATTTTTGCTCCTAAAAGATTAGGGACCACACAGAACCATTGTTGGGAACATAGACCAATTCTGGAAAAGGCTGCATGCGTATCACTCCTCTCTGCGCTAAGGGTAGTCAGTGTCTTACGTTTCAGCAAAAGTAACGGAAGCTGCCTCATTAGATGAGCCGACCTGAAGGTCGTGAGCTCCCCACTGTCTCTGTGGGGTTTGTGCTTTGTGTGGTTCGATTCTGAACACATGAGGTGAGGAGCAGATTTCTAATGAACCTATGTTTACTTTGAGTTCAATGTCGCCTTTTTCTTACATTATCATTTCATTTAAGTGACACTGTCATTTGCTGCTCTGTTGGCTTCATTGATAATTTAGACTTATATTTTAAATGTTAGACTGAATATATGATTGTAAAAGGAAGTAAGCTGAGTTAAATATATGTATATTTTAAAGCATCTTACTTTGTTGTTGTATGTAGAAAACACAGATATGTTAATCCAATATAAATGACTGGTTACCTGGAATACTGTTGGTGGCTTTAAAGCCCAGTAGTCAAACTTTGACAAAAATAGCTTTTTAAATGATTTGTTGCTAAGTTTTAATACTTGGATTCCTCCAAGTGTGGGATGGGCTTGTTTGACTCCTCTGTAAATGGCATTTAAGTTCTTAATTGTCCCCACGTGAGATGTCTTGTATTGACATAAGACACCCAGTGAGTTAGGGATCTCCCAGCTTGCTAGTCTATAGTTCTTACTAATGCAGAAACAAGAAAACAAAACAAAACAATTGGCCTGAATATTCTCTTGGGGAAAGAGGGCACTGAAGGGTTAGTGCATGTGAGGGTTAATAGCAAGGGCTAAGCTGGGCTGTTCCCACAGAACCACAGAAGGTGGTGGTGGTGGTGTGTGTTGGGGGGGGATCCCAGTGCCTGGGGCAGCTCCTCCCAGCAGCCTGCTCGCTCAGTTCTTTAGTAGACCCTTCTCTGGTCCGTTCTGAAATCCTTTAGATTGCTAACGATGTTCTTGTGGTCACCACTGGTCGGTGCTGTTGACTGTAATGCTGGGTTTGGCCTTCCTCAGCTGTCTGCTAGTTTCGTAAGGAGACATGGGCAGTTTTACGCTTACTGGACATTCTGGCAGATAAGAAGGAAGTCCTTACAGGGGTTGATGTGTTACCAAATGTGAATCATTTGTGTAGCTTTCTGTGTTCTATAGAGTACCTAAAAAAGTTGCCATAAATGATGCTGTTTATTTGCAGGTAGGGGAGGGCTCCACTCTGTGGCTCAGGTGTGTTTATAATTTATAATTAGGCTTTTCTGTTACCTTCTTAAGCTGAGGAACCCATCCCAGGCTATTTGTGTTGGGTTTTGGAATCCTTTCATGGCCTGGATTACTCTTCAACTAAAGCAGCTCTATACAGAGGAACTTAGAACTAGGGGAAAATCATCTTCTGTTTCTTGTTCCTGGTCTGGCTCAAAGCATGGATCTGGAGAGCTATTCCCACACCCTTATAATGTCACTGCCATGCAACCAGTCTTGGTGAGGTAGCCCAACATCTTTGCAGTTTATAATCGCAATTATGAAATCCCAATTGTAAAAATATAAAATTGCAGAAGAAATTCCACCGTAGGGAGCTGTGGAGACTAGAAGTGGGTGGGTGGGAGGGAGGGTCAGAGGAGGAAGGAGCTTCGCAGTCTTGGTTCTTCCCCAGTGCTCATCCCAGCCAGCAGCCTTTTTCTAGTTTGCAAAAGTGCTTTGTGTGCGTTTTCTGATTTCGCGAGCAGGATAAAAGACAATTTGTGAACTCGGCTTCAGTTTGCAAGTGGGCATGGTGATGAATTTTTATGAGTGGATTCCGAAGACTTGCACCTCATGTTTGTAAAGTCTCCTCTTAGTTGATTCACAGTATAGGGCAGGGTATAAAGCAGGATAAAACCCCTGCTTTCATGTCATAATTGCTGGTTTAAATACAGACTTTAAATGGCTATAAGATTTACATGGAAGAGCAAAGAAGGAAAATTATATTTTTAAAGAGAATATTCAGGCTTTATTTCTGGTATGAAGTTTCTATTTTTTAAAGAAGAAATCCTATATTATCACACCAGAGATTTTAGATTTTTTTCTGGTTACAAACATTGATGGTAGTTGGATTATATTTTTTATTGTATTCATTTCTCTTAAGGGGGAAATTGTAAAGAAACAAAGATTCCAGATGAATGTATCCTAGAAATAAAAGTTGAAAGATTCTTACTTCCTTGTATGAATTCTTATTTAAAGTGTTTATCCTTCAGCTACAATGCTGTAGCTTCCACAATTTATTTGACATATGGTGGGTTGGGGAATAAAAACACACCTTCTGACGAAAGGTATGGGACATGGGACTACAAAAGATTTTCTTTTTGAGGTAGGGTTTCCCTTTAGCCTAGGCTAGCCTGGATTTCTCTATGTAGTCTCAGGGTGACCTTGAACTCACTGCAGTCCTCCTACCTCTGCCCCTCCCGAGTTCTGGGATTAAAGGCGTGCACCACCATGCCTGGCCAAAAGTTTTTTTTTGTGTGTGATGACACACACATGCCTTTAATCCTAGCAACCATGATTTTTACAAAACAATATAGGTGTGCAAGCTCATTCCATACTAGTTCCACACATTCCTACCTATGGGGTTCAAAGGCTAGAGTAGACAATAAATCTCCATTTGTTTGCCACTTTTAAAAATGCTCAGGTTTTAGCCGGGCGTGGTGGCGTGCGCCTTTAATCCCAGCACTCGGGAGGCAGAGGTAGGAGGATCGCTGTGAGTTCAAGGCCACCCTGAGACTACAAAGGTCAGCCTGGGCCAGAGTGGTGAGACCCTACCTTGAAAAACTGAAAAAAAAAAAAAAAAAAAAAAAAAGCCCAGGTTTTAATGGCTAGACGCCTTCCTCACACAGTTTTTTTTTTTTTTTTTTTAAACATTTTAGAGTGAGCGAGCGACAGAGAATGGAGGAATGGGGGGAGGGGAGGGAAATATCATTTTTTTGTATGTAAGTATATAGAAGGTGTCAATAAAAAATAATTAAAAAAACAAGAAAGAGAATGGATATACCAGGGCTTCTAGCCACTGTAAACAAACCCCAGACATGCCATATTGAGCATCTGGTTTCATGTGGGCACTGGGGAATTGAACCCAGATCCTTAGCTTTTTCAGGCAAGTGCCTTAACTGTTGAGCCATCTCTTTAGCCCAAATTTAATTTACATATATATAATTTTTTTTTTCTGAGATGGGGGTTCTCACTGTAGCCCAGACTGACCTGGCACTCACTCTGTAGTTTCAGGTTGGCCTCGAACTCACAGTGATCCTCCTGCCTGTCCTTCCCAAGTGCTGGGATTAAAGGTGTGCACCACCACACCTGGCCACCATTTTTTTCCAGTTAGGGTCTCACTCTAACCCAGGCTGACCCCTGGAATTTATTCTGTAGTCTCAGGGTGGCCTTGAACTCATGGTGATCCTTCTACTTCAGCTTCCTAAGTGCTGGGTTTAAAGGTCTGTGTCACCATGCCCAGACTCCAAATTTTTTTTTTTCATTTTTCAGTTTTTCAAGGTAGGATCTCACTCTAGCCCAGGCTGACCTGGAATTCACTATGTAATCTCAGGGTGGCCTCAACTCATGACGATCCTCCTACCTTTGCCTCCCGAGTGCTGGGATTAAAGGCGTGGGCCATCACACCCGGCCAAAAATATTTTTAAAATTTATATTGGAGACAGGATCTCATGTAGCCCAGACTGGCCTCAAGATCATTATGTAGCCAAAGATAACCTTGAATTCTACCTCTTCCCAAGTGCTGGTATTATAGGCCTGTGCCTGGCTTCATTTAACTTTTCTTTTTAAAAATAGCTGTCAGGGCTAGAGAGATGGCTTAGGGGTTAAGGCGCCTGCCTCCTAAGCCTAAGAACACTGGTTCCAATCTCCAGCGGTTCCAATCTCCAGGTCCCACGTTTAGCCAGATGCAAAGTGATGCAAGGGCGCAATGCCGCACTTGACCACAAGGGGGGACTTGACCACAAGGGGGCGCACACATCTGGATTTCGTTCACAGCAGCTGAGACACTGCTGGTGCGCCCATCTCTGTCTTCCTCTCCTCTCTCTCTCTCTCTCTGTCTCTCTCTTGAAAAAAAAAAAAAGAAAATAAAAAATAAAATGTTAAAAATAGCTGTCAACTTCATAATTGAAGGTTTGCCATAGTGCTTTGAGATGTTTTCTTCAAGAGCCATTTTTTGGGGGTGAATTTTTCATAAAGGTCAGTAAGATTTTGATAATCAGTTGATCAGAGAAGGTGCAGTGAAATATGTTCACCTTTCCTCCTCTTTTTAATGTATATTACACAAAATAATGGGTTTCATTATGCCATTTTCATATGTATATATTGTGCTTTGATCATGCCCATCTGCCATTTCCTTCTGATCCCTCCTTTCAGGAGCAAGGGCTTAGGAACTAAATACTCCTTTCCCCACTGTACTTTTTTTTTGGTTTTTCAAGGTAGGGTCTCACCACTCTGGCCCAGGCTGACCTGGAATTAACTTTGTAGTCTCAGGGTGGCCTTGAACTCACAGTGATCCTCCTACCTCTGCCTCCCTGAGTGCTGGGATTAAAGGCATGCATCAGTATGCCTGGCTACCCCCCTCTAGATGTGCATCTGGCACCACCCTGTGCATCTGGCTTATGTGGATCCTGGGGAATTTGAACCTGGGTCCTTTGGCTTTGCAGGCAAGTGCCTTAACAGCTAAGCCATCTCTCCAGCCCTTTCATATATTTTTTAAAACATTCTATTATTACTATTATTATTATTATTTATTTTGAGAGAGGCAGAGAGAGTGAGAGAGAATGGGTGTGCCAGGGCCTTCAGCCACTGTGAACGAACTCCAGACTCATGCGCCCCCTTGTGTGCATGTGCAACATTGCATGCTTGAGTCACTATGCATCTGGCTATGTGGGACCTGGAGATTTGAACATGAGTTCTTAGGCTTTCTCTCCAGCCCCTCATATATATATTTTTTAAAGTATTTTATTTATTTGAGAGAGAAAGAGAGGAAGCAAGAGAGAGGATGGGCACACCAGGGCCTCTAGCCACTGCAACAAACTCTGGATGCCCACACCACCTAGTGCATCTGGCTTATGTGGGTCCTGGAGAATTGAACCTGGATCCTTGGGCTTTGCAGGCAAGCGCCTTAACTGCTAAGCCATCTCTTTAGCCCTCATATATGCTTTTTAGAAATTGGATTCTACATATAAAAGAAAGTATGTTTGTTTTTTTATTTTGTTAAACATGATCTCAAGTTCCATTTTCCAGCTAACAACATAATTTTGTTCTTGATGGCTGAATAAAACCACTCATTCATCTATTGATGGTCACCCAGGATGATTCCATAGCTTGTGAATAGTGCTGTCATAAACATGCATATTACAAGCATCATGGCTCTATGCTTAGATTTTTTGTTCCTGAGTGGTATAGTAGGATCATATGGTAATTCTATTTTTTAGGTTTTGAGGAATCCACACTGATTTCAATAAAGGCTGAATTAATTTACATCTCCACAGCATTGTATGAGGATTCCTTTGTACAGTAATTTGTACGTGTATAGATAACTGAGCAGAAAACACAAGGCATTTCCATTTAACCTTGGGCTTCACCCCTTTCTCCTATTAACATCTTGCATTGGTATGGTTCATTGATTGCAGTTAATGAACTAATACTCACATATTAAAAGCCCATAGTTTGGGCTGGAGAGCTGGCTTAGTGATTAAGGAGATTGCCTGCAAAGCCTAAGGACTCGGGTTCAATTCCCCAGTACCCACATAAGCCAGATTCACAAGATGGCGCATTCATCTGAAGTTCATTTGCCCATCTTTTCTCAAATAAATCAATAAATAAAATATTAAACAATTTTTTTCAAGGTAGGGTCTTGTTGTAGCCCAGGCTGACCTGGAATTCACTCTGAAGTCTCAGGCTGACCTCAAACTCACAGTGATCCTACCTCAGCCTCTCAAGTTCTGGGATTAAAGGGGTGCACCACCACACCTGGCTTAAATAAAATATATTTTTAAAAGTCCATAGTTTGGCGGGCTGGAGAGATGGCTTAGCGGTTAAAGTGTTTGCCTGCAAAGCCAAAGGATCCTGGTTCGATTCTGTAGGACTCATGTAAATCAGATGTACAAGGGGGCACATGCATCTGGAGTTTGTTTGCAGTGGCTGGAGGCCCTGGCGTGCCCATTCTCTCCCTCTCCCTCTGCCTCTTTCTCTCAAATAAATAAACAAATGAAATATATTTTTAAAAGTCCATAGTTTACATTAGGGCTCATACTTTATTCTGCACATGTTTTGGCCAAATGCTTCTTATCATGCATCCAGTGTTGTAGCAACATACAGAATGTTTTCACAGTTCTGAAAAATCCCTTGTGCTTCACCTGCTCACTTCCCCCACCACTCCTGGCCACGATAGATGTTGCCTTTGAGGATTTGATGTACAGTTTTAATGCCGGTGTATAACATTTTCCAGCTGACTTCCTGGTGTCTGTGTTTCTCCCATGCCCGTTCATGGCTTGATAGCAGATCTTCTTTACTCTTGAGTAATATTCCATTGTATGGGTTTAAGGAATATACCACAGTTTGCTTATCAGTCCCTCATCTTTTAAAAATATTTTCTATTTAATTTTAATTTATTTATTTGAGAAAGTGGAAAGAGTCAGAGAGAGAGAGAGAATGAGCATGCCAGCCACTGCAAACAAACTCCAGATGTATGCACCACCTTGTGCATCTGTCTTACATGGGTCCTGGGGAATCGAACCTGGGTCCCATTGCTTTGCAGGCAAACGCCTTAACCACTAAGCCATCTCTCCAGCCCTAGGAGCTTTGGTTTTTGTGAGCCATAGCCACTCCGCAGTCTCTGCTCCTACAGGCTGGGGTTGCAGAGGTGCGTGGCCACGCCCACACGTGTCTGTGGCTGCTGGGGTTCTCAGGACTTCACACTTACAGCAAGTGACCTCTCCACCAAGCCATCTCCCTGTAACAGGGTTTTAAAATTATTATTATTAGCAACAGAGAAAGAGAGAGAGAGAGAGAGAGAGAGGGAGAATGCGCTCACCAGGGCCTCCAGCCACTGCAAACAAACTCCAGATGTGTGTGCCACCTTGTGCATCTGGCTTATGTGGGTACTGGGAAATTGAGCCTTGAACTGGGGTCCTTAGGCTTCACAGGCAAGCAGTTAACTGCTAAGCCACCTCTCCAGCCCCCTTGAATACTTTTATCCATTTTTATTTATTTCCAAAAATATTTTATTTTTATTTATTTATTGGGGTGGCAGGGCGTCTAGCCACTGGAAATGAACTCTAGATGCATGCTCCACCTTGTGTATCTGGCTTATGTGGGTCCTGGGGAACCAAACCTGGATACTTTGGGTTTGCAGGCGAACGCCTTAACTGCTAAGCCAGCTCGGCAGCCTTTTAAAAAATTTAATTTAATTAAAAAATTTTTTTTTGAGAGAGACACAGAGAGAGAAACAGAGAGAGACAGGAAGAGGCAGACAGAGAATGGGTGCAAGCAGAGAGAAAAAGAGAGAGAGGGAGAGGGAATATGGGTGTGACAGGGCCTCCAGCCACTGTAAACAAATTCCAGATGCATACGCTGCTCTGTGCATCTGGCTTTGTGGGTACTGGGGAATTGAACTTGGGTTGTTAGGCTTGGCAGGCAAGTACCTTAACCACTGGGAAACCTCTCCAGCCCCTACCCCCCTCTTTTTAAAGCTATGATTTCACTATTTAGCTTAGGCTGGCTCAAGCTTGGGATCAAATTGGAAGACTGCTTTAATCTCCCAAATGCTTGGATTATAGGAGTCCCCTGATGCCTTTCATGCAGTTTTGAAAAATGTGTCTATAGTATTTAGTGATGAGAAACAATCTTTACTGATCTCATGTTTCTCTTGTAAGTCCATGGCTGTTCTGTTTCATTAATAATCATGGTATTCGCCATGTTTTATATGATACTGGCTTGCTGGGCAACGGCTGTGGTGGGCCTTTGAGTAACAATCCACTTACATTTCCTATGAACTCCATGAGCAATGACCTTCGAATAATAATTGACTCACTTTTTTTTTTTTGAGGTAGGGTCTCACTCCAGCCCAGGCTGACCTGGAACTCACTCTGTAATCCCAGGCTGGCCTTGAACTCAGTGCTCCTCCTACCTCTGCCTCCCAAGTGCTGGGATTAAAAGTGTATGCCACCTTGCTCAGCTTTTTACTCACATTTCTACCATAAAGTATACTATATCTGGGGGAGAGGTGCCTTGAAGTGTAGCATTCAAAAATTCAAGAATATTTCTGGGCCGGGCAAGGTGGCGCACACCTTTAATCCCAGCACTTGGGAGGCAGAGGTAAGAGGATCACCATGAGTCTGAGGCCACCCTGAGACTACATAGTGAATTCCAGGTCAGCCTTAGCTACAGTGAGACCCTACCTTGAAAAATGAAAAAAAAAAAAAAAAAGACTATTTCTGGGGCTGGAGAGATGGCTTTGATAGGATTTGGTTACAGTGGCTAGAGGCCCTGGCCTCTCTCTCTGTCCTGCCTGCAAAGCCTAAGGACCCAGTTTTTTTTTGTTTGACTCATCCAGAAGACATCTCATGTAAGTGAATGGGCGCACCAGGGCCTCTTGTGCAAACAAACCCAGATGCATGTACCACTTTGTGCAGGTTGTGGGCATGCACACAAGGTCAGTTCACAAATGTCTGTCCAGGATTTGATTACAGTGGCTTCACTTGTTTAATAATTGCATACATCCACTGGCTTTTATTTATTTATTTATTTATCTTTTTTTTTTTTCAAGGCAGGGTCTCTCTCTCTCTGTCTTGCTCTTGCTCATGAAAAAATATGCCAGTCTGTTGGGCACACACCTTTAATTAAAAAAAAAAAAAAAGAGGCAGAGAGAGAGAGAGAGGAAGAGAGAGAGAGAGAGAGAGATATTTCTGGGCTGGAGAGAGATGGCTTAGCAGGCAGGTTTTTTTTTTCGCCATCTCTGCAGCCCCATGTTTTTATTTTTGGTGAGTGTCATGGTTTTTATTCATCTGTTTTTCACATTTTTTTGTTTTGTTTTTAGTTTATTGAGGTAGGGTCTCACTCTAGCTCAGGCTGACCTGGAATGATGTAGAGAGCCTCCCAAGAGACGCCTGGCTTCACATTTTTAATATTTATTTTTATTTATTTATTTGCACGCGCGCGCGCGCGAGAGAGAGAGAGAGAGAGAGAGAGAGAGAGAGAGAGAATGGGAATGGGTGTGCCAGGGCCTCTAGCCACCGCAAATGAACTCCAGACACATGCACCACTATGTGCATTTGGCTTATGTGGGAACTGGAGAATCAAACTGGGGGCCTCAGGCTTTGCAGGCATGTGCCTTAACCACTAAGTCATCTCTCCAGCCCCTTTTTACATTTATTATTTATTTAGTTGAGAGACAGAGAGAAAGTATTGGTGTGCCAGGACCGCCTGACACTACAGATGAACTCCAGACACATGCGCCACTTTGTGTACCCGGCTTTATGTGGGCACCAGGGAATCGAAGCCGCGTTGTTAGGCTTTGCAAGGAAATGCCTTTAACCACCGAATCATCGCTCCAGCTGGGCTCAGGTGTTTTGAAGACTTGGTCCCCAGCTGGTGGATTTTTGAGAGATTTGTGGAACCTCTGGGAGGTGAAGCCTTGCTGAAGGCAAACGTTGAGGCTCATCAGTTCAGCCCACGGGATGGGTAAGCTCGCTTACTCAGCTTCCTCCCTCCTTGCTCCTGTGACGTGATGTGACGTCCTGACCGACTGCTCTGCCATGCTCTTCCCGCTATGATGAAACTTCTCACAGCTGTAAGAGAAACCCTTTCCTCCCCAAAACTATTTCTGGTCAGATAGTTTGTCCCAGCAATGAGAAAGTAACCTACTGTGTCGACATAGCCCAGGCTAGTCTGGAACTGATTATCCTCCTGCTTCAGCCTTTCAATTGTTGGGATTATAAACATGAACCACTGAACTCATATTAGCTCTCTCTCTCTTTATATATATTAAAATATATATATATATATGAATTTAGGAAGTAGTCTACAGGCTTTACCTGAGTGCCAATATAGTTCTTTTTTAAAAAATTTATTTTTATTGTTTTACTTATTTATTTATTTTTTTCATGTTATTTATTTAATTTAATTTTTTTAATTTTTTTATTGACAACTTCTATACTTACATACAAAAAACGTATGATATTTCCCTTCCCCCATCCCCCTTTAGAACTCCAGTCTCCGTCCTATCCCCTCCCTCTCTCCATTAGCCTCTCTTTTAATTTGGTGTCATCATCTTTTTCTTCTATTATGAGGGTCTAGCGAAGGTATTACTAGGTACTGCAAGGTCATTTATTTATTAGCTACAGAGGGAGAGAGAGGGAGAGAGAGAATGGGCGCCCCAGGACCTCTAGCCACTGCAAACGAACTCCAGATACATGAGCCATGATGTGCATCTGGCTAACATGGGACCAGGAGAATCGAACCTGGGTCATTAGGCTTCGCAGGCAAGTGCCTTAACCGCTAAGCCATTCCTCCACCCCCAAATATATTCTATATATGCCTATTAACCTTTAAACATTGAAAAGCCTGGGGAATAAGGATGGCAATTCCATATATAGCCACCGAGAGGAGCTATTTCACAATTTATGTTTTCATCCAGCCCAGGCGGGATTTTTTTTCTTAAGGCCTCTTAGCTCTTGTTCTAAAATTGGTTCAAGTTTTCCTTACTGTTAGCAGTGTAATTGGGGCCCTGTGATGACATGCTGTAGTGGATACCCACCAGGAGCGGAAACATCCTGGCTATATGAAAAGCTGAGTCTCCCAGGCTGTAGGTGGGAAGGTGAGGGCTAGTGCCCACTCATGCTATTTTGGCATCTCCTCCCCCCCCATCTCTCACCCACACCTTGTAGAGCAGAGAATATACTTGTTTTGTTCTTCTGGTAGGAACGGATCTATCAAGACTGAAATGCAGCTGTGGCTTTTCCATTAGGGCAGTGGTTGTGAGAAGAAAGGGCAAAAACAGAGCTGGTGTGGGGAGAGGGGTGATAGAACCTTCCAGGTGGAGACTGTGATCCTGTCCTGAAAACCTGCAGAGCCTAGCCAGGCTTTCCACTTGGTTATGCCCTGTGTGGCCCCAGGGCTGATTTTAATGGGAACGATTTTGTGTCTCCCCTCGTCCTCTGACCGCATCAGCACTTAGGTCACCATATATATATTTCAGGCCACAGAACAGAGGTCTCAGAGCCTCTAATTGCAAAGGACAGCATCCGCTTTTATAAGTCAGCACTATTTGTTCAAAGGAACAGCTCTGCAAACCTTCACTTGCCCACAAGTAGGTCAAGCTAGAGGAAAAACAGCCAGGGGTCTGGGTGGTGAGTCGGCGTCCAGCCCCACTGGCCTCTGAAAACAAGCCTCCCTCTGCTGCCTGCTTCTCTGACCTTGGCTGTCCTTCCCTTATCCCCCCCCCTTTATTTATGAGTCATGTTTTGTTCATTCATTCATTCAATGATTTGCTATTGAAAACTGCCCTTTCTAAGCAGCATCCTGGATGGTGGGACCCTAGGAGAGAGTCAGCTGGAAGTTCTTTCAGGATGTTTGGCACGTGTTGGGGGAAGGGTGCGTTTTCATGTGTGTCTCCAAGGCAGGTTACTGCCTTCTCTGAGCCTGTGTCATCGTATGTAAGACGGGAATTGTTTTATTTCTAATAATATTATTAAGGAATAATATTTCTGTGGTGGTTTGAATGGAATATACCCCATAGCCTCATTTTTTAAAGATTTTTATTTATTTATTTATTTATTTATTTATTTATTTATTTATTTATTTGAAACAGAGAGAGAGAGAGAGAGTGAGAATGGGCATGCCAGGGTCTCTAGCCACTGCAAATGGACTCCAGAAACATGTGTCACCATGTGCATCTGGCTTATGTGGGACCTAGAGAATCGAACCAGGGTCCTTAGGCTTTTCAGGCAAGTACCTTAACTGCTAAGCCATCTCTCCAGCCCCCACATGTATTTGTTTTAAGAAATTAATTTTAAAAATTATTTTTATTTATTTATTTGAGGAGAAAGGGAAAGAGGCAGAGAGAGAAAGAGAGAGCGGGAGAGAGAGGAGGGAGAGAATGGGTGCACCAGGGCCTCCAGCCATTGTAAATGAACTCCATATGCATGAGAGAGAGAGAGAGAGAGAGAGAGAGAGAGAGAGAGAGAAGGAGGGAGAGAATGGGTTCACCAGGGCCTCCAGCCATTGCAAACGAACTCCATATGCATGCGCCACCTTGTGCATCTGGCTTACGTGGGTACTGGGGAATCGAACCTAGGTCCTTAGGCTTTGCAGGTAAGCACCTTAACCACTAAGCCATCTCTCCAGCTCATGTTCTTTCTTTCTTTTTTTTTTTTTTTTTTTTTTTTAAGGCAGGGTCTTGCTCTAGCCTAGTCTGACCTGGAATTCATTCTGTAGTCTCAGGGTGGCCTTGAACTCATGATGATCCTCCCACCTCTGCCTCCCGAGTGCTGGGATTAAAGGCATGCACCACCACATCTGGCCCTCATGTGCTTTGTTTATTTTATTTTATTTTTATTTATTTATTTGACAGAGAAAGAGGGAGAGAGAGAATGCGCATGCCAGGGCCTCCAGCCACTGCAAACAAACTCCAGATGGGTGTGCTCCCTGTGCATCTGGCTAGTGTGGGTCCTGGGTCCTTTGGCTTTGCAGGCAAACACCTTAACTGCTAAGCCATCTCTCCAGCCCTTATGTGCTTTTTAAATACTGGATCACCAGCTGGTGACAGTTTGGGAAAGTTGTGGGGCCTTTGGGATCTGGAGCCTTGCTGGAGGAGGTGTGTCACTGGGGACTGGCTTTGGGGTGATGTAACCCAGCTCCAAGCGCAGTCCACTGAGTACTTCCTGCTGCTGTGGAGATGTGATGTGCCCTGGCTGTCTGCTGTTGCCATGAAGAAACTTCCCCTTGAAACTGTAAACCAGCAGTGAACTCTTTCCTTCCATTAGCTGCTGGTTGGGTGTTTTTTTTTTTTTTTGTTTGTTTTTGTTTTTTGAGGTAGGGTTTCTAGTCCAGGCTGACCTGGAATTCACTCTGTATTCTCAGGGTGGCCTTGAACGCTCCACAATCCTCCTACCTCTGCCTCCCAAGTGCTGGGATTAAAGGTGTGCGCCACCACGCCCGGCTCTGGTTGGGTGTTTTGTCCCATCAATGAGAAGGGAACTGTTACAGTTACCTACCTCACAAGATTATCGTGAGAGTTAAAGAAACAGATTGTGGGCACAGTCCATATGGGTGCCTCGCTAGGGAAACAGCCTTTGAGCAGGTGGTCTTCACGGTCCAGACAAAGTTTAGTAGCTCAGAGTGTGATGTGAGCTGCTGCTGTGCTTGGCTCTACTCGAAGGCAAGGCTCTCCTAAATCCAGTGACCCTAATAGATGTCCTTCATTGAGGAGCCCAAGGTGGAGCTTGCGAGATGACAGTATGACAACCATTTAAAGGGACAGGCTCTGGAACTGTACAACCTGTGCTCAGTCCCAGCAGGACAGTCATTGGCTGCAAGATCTCATTCCTGAGCATTGGTGGCTCTGCTTCGTGTTTTGGTGGTGGGTGTTGTTGTTGTTGGATTTTTAGTTATATACCTACTTGGTGTGTAAACACCACGTGTGGGTTCCATCCTCACCCTCATCCCTGCCCCTCCCCCCAAGGGACCCTCCTCCTGGGGGATGCCAGTTATCCCCATGGGTCTTGTGGGTCATGCATTTGGGGTAGCCATCAGTTATCGGGATGAGGCCATGTCTCTGTGCTTAAGGTCCCACCTTGTGGCTCTCACAATCTTTCAGCCCCACTTCCATGAATTTCTCTGAGCTGGATTGGTTGCATGTTATGTCTACTTCACTGATGAGGTCTGGGAGCCCCTGTGTCTCTGGATCTCTGCCTTTGGTGAGGCAGGAGTTGAGTGTTCTCTGTGCCTATCTCCTTCACCTTTGTGCTGGTTCCAGGTGCACCAAGAAAGCTGCACTCTTGCTCATTTCCTCAATGACTCTATGGTTTCAGCTGGGGCCCTGCTCAGGTGCGATGGGCAGATTTTCTCCTCAGGTTCTGTGTGTCAAGGGTCTCTCTTCAGGCCTATTCTAATATTCAGATTTTAGAAGCCTCTAGAACTCTGCTCTGTACATTTTGTATATATCCCCTCACACCAGTGTAGGTTTTCAAAGTCTCCCTACAACCAGCCCTGTGGCTCTTCTCCTCAAGATCTCTGTGCTGTGTCTTGGGTCCTGTTTCAGCTGGCAATCTTGACTTCTATTTTGATAGGGGTTCAGGTATCTTTTCATGAATTTTGTCGAATTTGTCCTTGGATCGAGTTGCCTCTGTGCAAAAAAAAAACAGGCAGTCAACCCCAGTCTGCATTGGCGAATCAGTTTGTATACCACAGAAGGCAGTGGGATTTTACATGAGAGCCACTGTTGTGGTTTCTGTACCACTCAGCACACTGTTTTCTTGCCTACATGGCAACATACTAATGGATTGTGATATAAACATTAGAGATCAGCAGAACCAATCCAAGCTAAGGTTGCTACATACCCAGTTGTCCTACTTTGGTTCTCAGATGTATTTATTCACAATTGGTTTCCAGGAAAAGTGGGAATAACTTCTAAGAAGTATCAATCTAAGAATTAAATCCTTCTAATGTCCTAACATAGTAAGTGCCACGTAGCATTCTTTTGATCTAAGTTGAAGGGAGTCTTCTATGTTGTTGACATTTCACATGATGAAACCAGGTGATCCTAGCCTTGTTTCCATAGAATTTTCAATCCCAGGAGATCTTTTGGAAAGGTTCTGAAACCAATTCTGAATTTTTTTTATCATGACAAAGTCCTGCATAACAGTGTGTGTCTCTCCTGAAGAGAGAGAGCTCACAGAGTTTTTCTCTAATTTATAAAGAATATCCAGTCCTTGCCTTAGCAGCATACAATAGACGTTTGCCAAATGCGTTTTATGTAATAGGTTCTCTTACAGCTATTCCCAGCATTTAGGCTATATGAGGTCAAAGCTTCAGTCCATTTTGATCGCAATTCATTTTATTTTATTTTTATTTTATATTTTTGTTTTTCTTTTGCTTTCTTTCTTTCTTTTTTGTTTTTTTCTTTTTGATTTTTTGATGTAGGGTCTCACTCGATCTCAGGTTGAAGAGGAATTCACTATGTAGTCTCCGGTTGGCCTCAAACTCTCAGCCATCCTCCTACATCCACCTCACAAGTGCTGGGATTAAAGACAGGTGCCACCACACCTGGCTATATTTTGGTTTTTCAGGGTAGGGAATCCCTGTAGCCCAGGCTGAACTGGAACTCACTATGTAATCTCAGGCTGGCTTTGAACTCATGGCTAAGCATCTATATCTGCCTTGTCAGTGCTGGGAATAAAGGTGCATTCAACAATGTCAAACTCAAGGGATTTAGTATACTCATCCCTCCTGATGGTGGAAAATCACAGATAAAAATCCAAAGATCGCATAATAGGTCAAATTTCACACATAGTTTTAAATACTAGGAAGAAACATGTATTTGCTAGAGATTTGTCCCCAGTGCTAATGAGATCATGTCCTGGTAAGTAAAGGTGTAATTCTACTGAGAAACATTTTAAAGTGTTTCTAAAAAATGGAATCACTGTCTGAAATATTTTCCATATAAGCGTAAAGCATAACTATGCTTGCTCTTTTTCTTCAATGTCAGATTTGGAGTTTTAATTCTTTTGTGTATCAAGTCATGCCACAACAAATTCTAACTGTGTTAATAGGGGTCCTTGTGTTGTATACTTACCATGTTTTCATTACTGATTGCAAATGTTACTGAATGAACAAATGGCATATTGATGATTTTCAATAGCTTACCCTTGATGTGGTCCATCACCACACCTGCATCTACTGTGTTGTCAGGAAGGTTCTCAATTGCCTCCTTGTGCAGACACCATGCCTCAGGGTACACTTTCCAAGTCTGAGGTTCTTGATTCCTTCTGCCCACTCTTCAGCTCATAAGGCTTATAAGGCAAAAGGAATGTCAATAGATGCATATGGGTTTAAGATGCTCCTATTTTTTCCTTTGAGAACTTAGGACTCTCCACAATGTCTGCTGGATTACCAGAAGGGTGGTCCTCAGGCAGAAAGCATGCTCACAACTCTGACCAAATGTCTCAAACTCTCTGTCAGTTCTGGAGGTCCCAGCAAGATGTGAGCAGATGACTCAGATTCTTGTCAGAAGCCCCATTTCTCTATCACACAGAGATTCCCTGGATCTTCCTGGCATTCTCATTCCCTGGCAAGTTCCAGATTCTCTAACCTAGATTAAGCTTAAGCTCTCACCCTAGGTTACAGAATCTGCTCTTTCTAAATAAATCGTCAAAATGACTGACTGACAATGGACTGCTGAGTCAGTGGACAGGTGGTACACAGAATTTTTTTTTTTTGAAATGGAGCGATATCTTAAGATTTCATCCCATCACTCAGAAGTTACAAGCCTACTGTAACGGGGTTGTCTGAAAAATGAACGAACAGTACATGAAGGGTGTTTTCCTAGGAATATCCCAGCCCAACTAAGAAGATCTTATAAGGCAGGTGGACAAGGATCTCAAGGAGTTAGAAGCCAGCTGTTTGAGGGCCAGAGAGTGGCTCAGAGTTAAAGGTGTTTGCTTGCAAAGAAAACCAGTTTCAAATGGCACATTACCTGGAAGAGATTTGCCATGGCAAAAATCTTCCCATCCTCTCTCTCAAGGAGCTTTAAAGTTGTTCTTATACACTGGAACATCTCTACAATATCATTTGAAGGAGGATCAACGATGTTCAGACTCTGGAAAATCACTCAGACTCCCTTCACCTGCTTGTTATTTTATACAAAAAGCAACTTAAAAAAAGTTTTTTTTTTTGAAATTAATTTACAAGTAGAGAGAGAAAGAGAGACAGAGGGGAGAGAGAGAGAGAAGGAGGGGAGGCATGTGTGCCAGGGCCTTTAGCCACTGCAGACTCCAGATGCATGCGTCACTTTGTACATCTGGCTTTATGTGGATACTGGGGAGGTGAACCTGAGTCATTAGGCTTTGCAGGCAAGTGCCTTAAACTGCTGAGCCTAAAGGCATAGAAAGCTATGATCAAAGTCAGTGGTGGCAGACAGACCTGAGACCAGAACTCAGGTCATATGGGAAGTCTTTTTTATTTTATAGTTTAAACAATTACTTAACATGTTCATTGTCATTTTAGTATGTGTGTAAAGAGACCATGTTTATGCATGAGTTCATGGATAAGTTCTTGTACGTGCATGTGGGTCTTTACCGTAACCGTTACCATTCCCGGAGTTGCTGGCCACTGACGTCCCGGGTGAGGGAGAGGGGAGTTGGGAGGGAAGCAGCAGGGTCCTTCCTGGAGCAGCAGGTGAGTGCGATGAATATGACAGGCAATGAACACCCAGGATGGACAGCACTTGTTTATTCAAAAGGGGAGTGGGTTTATAAACACTTGGGGAAGGTTGAGATGGCATGTACAGACTACATGGCAATCGGATGCATAGTTTATGGGCTGTTATCTAGATGGAGGAAGGACTAGTAACTTCAAAGCTGTGGGGGAAGGATAAGGGAAGGTAGGGGGAAGGGCGGAAGGCTGTGACTTCAAAGACTGTGGGGGATGAGCGAGATGGTGAAAGGCTATGTGACTTCAGCCACATGAGGGTCTCTTGGGCAGCTAGCCACAAGGTCAGGAACTGTGGGGGGCAAAGTCTGACTTATGGAATGGTCAGAGCCTTTTGGGGGCCAGGGGGGGAGGGCCGCGCCAGTTCTGCCCTCTCTGGGCGATGTCAGCTCACTACAACCTACAACATAGGGAAGGCCAGTCACCGTTGCCAGGGACTTCCTGAGAGAGGGCCAGCTGTAACCCCACAGCCCAGGGTCCATGGCCATGTCCAGCAGTTCAGGCCAGCCTCCTTACAGTTCTAGCCCTTTCTAGCAATGCCCAACACATGCGTGCACCTAGCATGAGTTATAAAGAGGGAGGGAGGGAGGGAGGGAGGGAGGGAGGGGAGAGAGAGAGAGAGAGAGAGAGAGAGAGAGAATATGATGCACAGGGCCTCCAGCCACTACAAACGAACTCCAGACCCATGTACCACCTTGTGCATCTGGTTTACGTGGGTCCTGGGGGAATCCAAACAAAGTCCTTTGGCTTTGCAGGCAAGTGCCTTAACCGCTGACCCAGAATTCACTCTGTAGTCCCAGGCTGGCCTCAAACTCACAGCGATCCGCCTACCTTGGCCTCTTGAGTGCTGGGATTAAAGGCGTGAGCCCAGCTGATTTGGAATTTTCAAGTTTCATTATTATTATTATTATTGTTATTTTATTTTTTTCTAAGGTACAAATCACCAAGTAAACTGATAAACTGATCAGGCCTATGAAAATGTTGATATATATATTTTTCATACAGAGAACTGAACCCCAAAAGAAAATGTCCTAATGGGGTTAATAAAGGCCAGCATTCCTCAGAGCACTGGGAAATTAATCTGACGGTTCGAACCTCAGAGGGGTTAATGGAAATTGTAAAGCCATAGCACTGCATATTGAAAAGCCTATAAATAGCTCAAAGTTCTGAACTGCCTCCCGAAGCTGCCAGACCTCCCACATTAACTCCGGCAGCTCTGTGCCACATCAGGATGCGACTTGAATTCATTCCAGCCCCACTGGGAAGACCCCTGCAGTATCTTTCAACCATGACCAAGAGAGTGGGGGTGGGGGCACATGAAAGGCTGCCTGCTTAAGAATGATGTACCAGGTCTCCTTACAGCCATGGCGAGGTGTGTGTGTGTGTGTGTGTGTGTGTGTGTGTGTGTGTGTGCGCGTGTGTGCATGTGCGCCTGAGAGGGAAGCGAGATCTGTTTACGTGGCTGGAACACGGAGACTTCCTGAAGGTTAGAATCTTTTTAATTTTTTTAACTTATTTGATCGCGTGTGTATGTATGGTTGCACCAGGGCCTCTTGACACTGCAGACAAACCCTATATGCTCATGCCAGCTTTTTCCATCCAGTTTATGTGGCTGGCTTGGGAATTGAGGCAGGCTGGCTGGCTTTGTAAACAAGTGCCTTTAACTACTGAGCCATCTTCTCAGCCCAGAATCTTTATTTATTAATTTTTTTGGTAATAGGATTTCAGGGAAGAGGATGTGGTTGAATTATAATCCTCAGAGACTGACCACTTCCAGATTCTCTCTCTCTCTCTTTTTTTTTTGTTTTTTTCCAGGTAGGTTCTCACTCTAGCCCAGGCTGACCTGGAATTCACTATGTAGTATCAGGCTGGCCTTGAACTTATGGCAATCCTCCTACCTCTGCCTCCCGAGTGCTGGAATTAAAGGTGTGCGCTACCATGCCCAGCCTTAATATTTGATTTTTATGCCCAGTACCTAACAGAAGGTCTTGGCACATTTTGGGTACTCAGAAATTTTTTGTTATTCGACTGACTGATTGACTGAGCTTTCTTAGGGAAACTGTAAAAGAGTCAAATTTTCCAATAAAGACAGGCAGGAGGTCATGGAAGGAAGTTTTAAGTAAGGAGTCAAGGGCTGCCCCTCCTTTCCAAATGAAGAGATCATGCCTTTCGCATCTAGAATGTTCATGGTTACACACACAAAAAAATTCAATTTCTCCTCCTGTTCGCTTGTGGGAAAGACTGGGGAGTTATTATCTTGCTTCATGAATGAGGATATGCTGAGTCCCTGGAGACTCAACTCTTGGTCAAGGCCACAAGGTTGCTCAGAGGCCAGAAATGCAGAAATGATCCTCTACGTGCTTGGTCAAAGTCTCATTCCTTATTTGGGGACAGCTGTCCTGCTGGGCCAACTTAGGGCAAGTCTGGTGGGGACGTCATAATCAGGCATGGAGTTGGCATCTATTCTGTGATGTGCTTTGACATCACCTCCCTAGACTTCAACAGACCTGCCAAGCTTCCATTGCTCCCACTGCCTAGATAGGGAAGCAAGTACTTGGCCCCCTATTACCTAAGTGGTAGTGAAGGGTAATGGAGCTAGGCCTTGGGCCATCAGTCTCCTGAGCTCCAAGTCCAGCTGCTTTCCCACAGAACATCAGCCCAGAGAATGAAGGCCCTCACAGTCTAGGGAAATGGGTGTGCAGGTTGACAGGCAGTCTCCTGCCAAAGGCTGTGCTTGATCTGAGGCTGCTGGGGAGACTCTGACCGGTAGGTCAGAGGAGGCAAGAACGAGGCAGAGGAAAACTACTCTAGGAGATTAGGGTATGTGCAAAAAAACAAAACAAAACAAACAAACAAAAAAAACAAAAAAACAAAAACTGGAGTAAGAAAGAAGTCAAGTATTTTGACAGGGCACAGAGGGGAAAGAGTGATATCAGCCAAGTGTGTGTAGAGAAGCAGAACTTGGAGCTTGCTGTGGGAAATGCTTTTAAGGCAAAAAAGTGTAAAAAATATGTTATTTTTGTATTTGTGACATTTTAGGCCGTAGCTACTTGAAATTAAAAAAGAGAAGAGGGGGCGCTGGAGAGATGGCTTAGCAGTTAAGCCTCTTGCCTGTGAAGACCCAAGGACCTATGTTCGACTCCCCAGATGCCACATAAGCTGGACGCACAAGGTGACACACGTACAAGGTTGCACATGCACACAAGGTGGTGCAAGCATCTGGAGTTCATTTGCAGTGGTTGAGGCTCTGGGTGCACCAATTCTCTCTCGCTCTTTCATTAAAAAAGGCCAGTCTGTTGGGCTTGCCTCAAAAGAAAAGAAGAGAGGGCTGGAGGGATGGCTTGATGGTTAAAGCGCTAGCCTGCAAAGCTAAAGGATCCAGGTTCAATTCCCCAGGACCCATGGAATCCAGATGCACAAGGTGGCTGGAGGCCCTGACGTGCCCATTTTTTTCTCTCTCTCTCTCTGCCTCTTTCTCTCTCAAATATAAATCAAAATAAAATATATATAAAAAAGAGAAAGCCAAGTGTGGTGGCGCATACCTTTAATCCCAGCACTTGGGAGGCAGAGGTAGGAGGATCGCCATGAGTTCAAGGCCACCCTGAGAGTACATAGGGAATTCCAGGTCAGCCTGAGCTAGAGTGAGACAAAACAAAAACAAAAACAAAAACAAAAACAAAAAAAATCCCCAATCAACCTACCTCATTCCTCAGCAAGTTGAGGAAAACATCAGAGGCAGGACCCAACACTCAGCTGCTAATTTCTATTCTTTGACAACAGGCTCCTTTCACTTCCTTAGTTTTCACTCTGAGGGAAAGGCAGTGAGGCAGGGCCAGGAATGTTCACTGGAAACCGGAAACCAGAAACCAGAAACCAGAAACCGGAAACCAGAAGTGGAATCAGAGCTGGTGGAGACAGAGTCCCTTGGGCAGGAAGGCAGACTGCACGCTGACCAAAGGCTGGGCCAGTTGGCTAGGGTCAGTGACTTTTTCTGTCTTCCCAGAGTCCATCAGGGCCTGCATGCATCTTGAGTCCTGAGGTCTGGCTCCTTTTTGTTTTTGTTTTTGTTTTTGTTTTTTTGTTCAAGGTTTTGATTGATCTTAGATTTCATTTTGCCTCTAGGTATTCCTGACAAATCTGAAAGCAGGAAACAATATTATTTTTCTCTTCATGAGAAAAGGGCAGGAGCTTACAATAATTTTCTTTCATGAAAGTGGATGAATTGAGACATCTGTAGGTAGGGGGGAATAAAAGAGGGTTGTGAATACGAGCTTGGTAGGGCCTGAAGATGGATGACCCAACTAGACTAGTAGTTACTACAGCCAAGCTACACCCCTCCAGGACCAAATCTTCTAGCCACATGGTGACACCCCAACCCCAAAACACTCCTTTATCCCAGCTGGAGCCTAGATGCTGTCTGTACTATTGCATTTGTCAGATGTAATTTTCTTTTTTTAAATATATATTTTATTTATTTATTTATTTGAGAGAAAGGAGGGAGAGAGAGAGAGAGAGAGAGAGAGAGAGAGAGAATGGGTGTGCTAGGGCATCCAGCCACTGCAAATGAACTCCAGATGTGTGTACCTTTTGTGCATCTGGTTTACGTGGGTTCTGGAGAATCAAACCGGGGTCCTTTGACTTTGCAGGCAAATGCCTTAACTGCTAAGCCATCTCTCCAGCCCTCAGATGCAATTAAAAAAAAATTTTGTGTGTGTGTGTGGTGATGAGGATAAAACCTAGGGCCCTTATGGATGCTAGGTCAGCTCTTTGTCACTGAGTTACATCCTAGGGCTTTGCAACACTTTGATTTTATATTATTTATTTAGACAGGATCTTTCTAAGTAGCTGAGGGTGGCCTTGAACTTGCAGTAATCTTCCGGTCTCTATCCAACCAGACTCTCACTCTCATCCCTCAGTGACAGCGCCCTCTTTTTTTAAATTTATTTATTATTTTTTTTCTTTTTTATTTTTATGTATATTATTCTAGTTTTACATTCATAGTGGTGACTCCATTATCCTCCTCCCTGTCCTCCCTCTTCCATAGGGACCCTCATGAATGGGGAATGTAGTTCACGCATTGTGGGGCTAGTCAAGAGCTATGGGGGATAGGCCAAGTCTCTGTGCATAATGACCAAACTGTGGCTCTAACATTCTTTCCGCCCCCTCTTTCGCGAGTTTCCCTGAGCCACATTGGGGTCATTTTAGCTCGACTTCAGTGATGAGGTTTTGGGAGCCTCTGTGTCTCTGGATATCTGGCTTAGTAGGAGTTAGATGTTCTCTGTGTTTATCTCCTTCAGCCTTTTCTGGTGTCGTGATCCCCAAGAGCGCTGAACTCTTGCCCTTCCTCCACATTACTCTGTGGTTTCAGCTGGAGCCCTGGTGAGGTGTGATTGGCTGATCCTCCCTTCAGGTTCGTTGTCCATCTGGAAAAAATAAGCAAATTCTCCAATGGAGAGAGAAGTTAGTACTAGATATATGGGATGGCCATAGATAGCTTGGAGGGAATTTTATATGAGTAGGCCCTCTTCTAGCCCACATTTGATGGTATCTTGATTGGAGACTGTGCTCATTTTTTGTACATGGTTTTGACTTATTTCCCAGTTCCAGCAATGAGTTCCATTCCACTGAGTGGATCAATTAGCCAAATCAAGAGTTGTTGGTTGCCCACCATGGCTATGTGCCACTACTGCACTTATTTGAGCATTATATCAGGTTGTTTCTTGCTGGGTATCTTAGACTGGAAGTTGTTTGGACCGATGTTGGACATTTTCCCCCAGTTGCTCGTGTAGCACCCTCTGGTACTAGACTAGCTAACTGGGGACTGACTCTCTTCCAGATTCTGGCCAGGTCTCTCTCTATGTTTGGTCTCACACATGTATGCTGTCTTCGACAATAGGGTCTTACCATTAACCTTTGGTGGGTCATCAAGAACTCTGACAGACATCTGTCTTTTTTGGGAAACCTTATAGGTGTCTCAGATCTACAGCTCATCGTGAAAGTTAACCCCATGATAGCACCCTCTTTTTGAGCACCCCCCTGAGTCCACACCTCTCACTTCTGAGGCCCACCTGAACCCGATGGTAAAGCCCACCCCAATAAAGCTATGAGGGGGGCTTACCAGGTGGGCAAGGCTTCCTTTTTTTAAAATTTTATTTTTTTTGAGGTAGGGGCTTTCTTTAGGCCAGGCTCACCTGGAATTCACTATGTAGTCTTATGGTGGCCTCGAACTCACAGTGATCCTCCTACCTCTGCCTCCCAAGTGCTGGGATTAAAGGTGTGTGCCACCATGCCTGGCTCTTTTTTGAGGTAGGGTCTCTCTCTAGCCCAGGCTGACCTGGAATTCACTATGTAGTCTCAGGGTGGCCTCAAACTCATGGCAATCCTCCTACCTCTGCCTCCGGAGTGCTGGGATTAAGGGCGTGCCCCACCATGCCCAGCTGAAGTCTCCTTTTTGTCTGTTCGTTTTGCCTTACCTGAACCTCAGGGTTTCTGCACCTGTAAGGTCTTCTTCCATTCCAGCAGCCAGGGCTCTCTCCAAGGAAAAAAAATATTTAATTTCTTACTTTATTATTCTCTTATGACCTCTCAGCTTTCTTTTCAAGCCCTGTCTCTTTTTCAATTTTCCCGGAAAGCCCCGTTCATATTTTCCTTCCACTCTCATGCTCAGCTTCCCACATGGGCTCCCAGGGCCTGCCTCTATGTGGCAGGTGTATATCCCCATTCCAGCCCTTCCCTGGATTCATAAATTTCTCTAAAAAAAATGCCGGGCGTAGTGGCGCACGCCTTTAAACCCAGCACTCAGGAGGCAGAGGTAGGAGGATCACCATGAGTTCAAGGCCACCCTGAGACTACATAGTGAATTCCAGGTCAGCCTGGGCTGCAGCAAGACTCTTCCTCGAAAAACAAAACAAAACAAAACAAAACAAAACAAAACAAAACAAAACCCAAGAAAGTAATGGCTTATCCTTCTCAGTCTGTTTATTTAATTTTGTTTGACTAAAAATAGAAAGAGCCCAAAAGTTGGGGTTCTAAGCTTTTCCTGAACTTCAAAACCCCATACCAGTACTTTCCCCATGGATTCAACTTCCCCTGCCTCCGCTCAGTGCTTCTGAGGGTTAATTTAAGGTTGTTTATCCTGGATGATCCAGCTTCAGATAGCAAAAGGATGTAAAAACATTAATTAATTGCTTGAATAATTTTGTAGTTCTAGGAATTAAACCCAGGGCCTTGCACATTCTAGGCAGGCACTCTTCCACTGAGCAACACCTCCAGTTCAGTTCAGGCAATACTTTTTTTTTTTTTTTTTAAAGTGTTTATTAGTTCAGTTTTTAATTTTATTTTTATGAGAGAGAGAGAGAGAGAGAGAGGCAGACAGAGAATGGGCATACCACTGCAAATGAAATCCAGACACATGCACCACCTTGTGCACCTGGCATACATGGGGGAATTGAACTTGGGTTCTTTGCCATTTGTAGGCAAGTAAGTGCCTTAATCCCTAAGCCATCTCTCCAACCCTCAGGCAATACTTTTGAGCTAACAAATTGAGCAAGTTGGAATGAGGAATAAACTTTGTTTAAAAAGTTTCTAATTAAAAAACATTTTTATTTATTTATTTGAGAGAGAGAGAGAGAGAGAGAGAGAGAGAGAGGGAGAGAGAGAGAGAGAGAGAGAAAGCTGCTTCAAACGAACTCCAGATGCATGCTACTTCAACTTGGTGCATCTGGCTTACATGGGTCCTGGGGAATTGAACCTAGGTCCATTGGCTTTGCCTAAAAGTAAAGCACCTCAACCACTAAGCCATCTCTCCAGCCCAAAAGTTTCTAATTTTTTTTTTTGAGGTAGGGCCTCACTCTAGCTCAGGCTGACCTGGAATTCACTCTGTAGTCTCAGGGTGGCCTTGAGCTCATGGCAATCCTCCTACCTCTGCCTCCTGAGTGCTGGTATTAAAGGTGTATGCCACCACGCCTGGCTCAAAAACGTTTCTAATTTTTTAAAAATTATTTTTATTGACTTTTAATCGTCCCTTTTTAAAAAAATTTTTTGAATTTTCCTGAGGAGATGTGAGGAAACAGCTGGGCATGCCAGGGCCTCCAGCCCAAACAAACTCCAGATGGAACACCAAGCACAGACTCAAGTTGATCCTTTGGCTTTGCAGGCAAACATTCTACTGAAGTCCAACTAGGTGAGCCAATGAATTTCCAGAGCTTACCTGAACACAGCCTTATCACCACAAGGTCCCACCTCAGCACAGATGAGGATTTCCCCACAGCCCCATAGATGGAGTTCACCCCCTTCAGGTAACCGTACACCCTTTAAATATTTATTTGACAGAGAAAGAGAGAGAAAAAGAGGAAGAGAGAGAATGGGCACATCAGGGACTCCAGCCACTGCAAACAAACTCCAGGCTTGTGTGCCCCCTTGTGCATCTGGCTAACGTGGGTCCTGGGAATTGAACCAAGGTCCTTTGGCTTTGCAGGCAAACGCCTTAACTGCTAAGCCATCCCTCCAGTCCCCATCCACCCTTTATATGCTCTAGCATCTGAGATCACATACAGCTGGGGCTGAATTACATACAGCTGGGATGCGGAGGATGGAGGGGGTGGGGGCGGCAGGGTTGCACAGCAGGTGGGGCTGGACTCTGAGGTGAAGGTCTAGTGTGTGTCCTCAGCCCCCCCTTCTATGCCGGAACATCAACACACTCGCAGCCACTCTGATTCAGACGACAATGGCTGTTATGCTGGGAGGACAGCGTGCCACAAACACTCCTTCATGCGGGAACTTTAATAGGATAATAAAAACAAACCAGGCAAAGAAACATCTGCCTTCCCAGTTACTCATACATGGAGCCTTAGCCTGGGAGCCGGGCAGAATTGGCCATGACCCATCTGTCCTGGAAGAGAGGACATGGTGCCACCTGAGGATACAAAGCCCCCTGCCCCCGCCGTGCCAGGACTGCTTGCATCCTGGGGTGGGAGCAAGGAAGGTCATGTGGGAACAAGGCTATGCCCATCAAGTGTGTGTGTGGGTGGGGGGTGGCTGAGGACAGGCTGGGAGGCCATTGTTCAGTTCCCTCCTGCAACACTCAACAGCGGACACACAGGCTTCCAGTACGGCGGCAGAGATGAAAGCGGCACACAGGCAATGTCTTTTCCTCACCTCTCTCCTCTCACTCCCTGGCTCTTCTTTCTTTCTTTTTCAAAATTATTTATTTATTTGAGAGAGAGAAAGAGAGAGAGAGAGAGAGAGAGAGAGAGAGAGAGAGAGAGAGAGAGAGGAATGGGCATGTCAGGGTCTCCAGCCACTGCAAACAAACTCCCAATGCATGCACCCCCTTGTGCATCTGGCTTATGGGGTCCTGGAGAGTTGAACCAGGATCCTCTGGCTTTGCAGGCAAATGATTTATCCACTAAGCCACCTCTTCAGCCCCTCCCTGGCTTTTGTTAGCACAAGAGCCTGCTCTTTGGGTTCAGGAAGCCCCTGTCTATCCCAATAGTCATCTTTCATAGAATAAAGTCACAGCCCAGGGCATTTGGCTCTTTCTTATCACACAGTGAACAGTGAGCCGCTCAGCACCAGCTACGGGTGGTGGCTAATTGTCATCGTTTTATCTCAGTGGGTCTTCCCATTGTCTCTGGTGATGAGGAACTTCAGTACTTTTCCCAAGGTCACACTAAGCTGTAGAGTCAGAGGCTAACTTCAAGCTCAAGCACTTAGCCTGTCCCTGAACTTTCTGTCCAGGGCAGCTTTGTTGGCCCTTGGTAGGTTGTGGCAGGTGACCTGTGGAGTGTGCAAGGGACCTTGTGCTGGTCAGAGAGTTGACGTTTCTGAGCAACTTAGCTGCTAGTTAATGGAGGACGAGTCTTAGTTCTGCCTGTAGCTCTTGGCTCAAGTGGGGCTCAGCTTGTTAAAGATGCAGGTTCTGGCCATCCCAGACTGTCTGCATCCCTTCCTTCTCTCTCTTCCCCGTTCCTTCCCCTTCCTCCCTCCTTTCCGTGCTGGGAAATCAAACCCAGTCCCTCATGCATGTCAGGCAAGGGTTCTATCACGGAGTGACAGAACGTGCATTTTTAACAAGATCCCCTTGCGACTTGCATGCGTATGAAAATCTGAGAAGACCTGTTTTAGAGGGGACTTTCCTAAAGAAAAGGTTCCAGAAGGTTGGTTGAATAGGTGAGGGGGTGGGGTGGGGACTCTACTTGCAGAAGAAGTCAGGAAACCATAGAAGGCGCAAAAAGACCTATGCTAGTGTTTACCCAGGTCAGAAATAGGTATTTCTCTGCAAAAATTATTTCCAGAACATTGAAAGTAGCTCACAGAAATGCACTTAGCAACTCCCGGAGTCAGGCCGCCGTGACCATGTGCAAACGCTAGATGGCAGGAGAGGGACAGGCATGGGCTAAAAGCTTGCGGGACTTGTCACTGTGGAGGGGCAAGGCAGCATAAAGATAAAGGCGCGGGGCGGGGGGCGGGGGCGGCTGGGCACAGTTGGGTCGTGGAGGACATTGTTGGGATGATATTAAAGAAACCAAGACTTCTTCAGCAAGTCTGGGAAGGCTGTTCTGTGGAATGAGAGATTTGGGCCCTTGTAATTGCTTCTTCTTCTTCTTCTTCTTCTTCTTCTTCTTTTTTTTTTTGCCTCTAGCTACGTTAAACACACATACAGTCTCCCCAGAGGGGAGGGTTGTCAGCAGCTGGGCATGGTGAAAGCTGCAGGGAATTAAGTGTGGGTAAAAAAAAAAAAAAGTTCTTAATCCACTTGGTTCTGCTCCCGAAGGTCAGAGGAGGCAGCTGCAGGCAGTCTGCAGCCCCACTTAACCAAAGCCAGCCCGTGGGAAATGAGAGCATCCTTTCCCAGCATGCACTGGGATCGCAGGATGTGCCTGCCCACCGCTCCGAAGAGGCTTGCGTCTTTAGGACTTGGGGGCGCGGTGGGGGGGGGAGCTTTCAGTGTAAAGCCCTCCTGTGTCCAGCAGTTGGTCTGAATCCAGACTGGGGAAAAAGTACCTAGCTAAATTTCCCTCCTGTGGTCTCTGGTCTTCACCCTCCGTGGGTTCCCTGGGACTAATTTCTGGAGTGGAGCCCTGAGGTTCCAGGGGCTGGAGTTCATCCATAGACTTGGAAGGGGCGGTTCTTGGCTTCTAAGAAAAGGCAAAGGTAGACTTCATGAAATTCCTGGAATTGCAGGAAGCCTGGCTTCTTTATTCTATGGTGGGCGGTTCTAGCAGGTTCCGTTTGGTCAGTGGAGCTCAGAGTTGAGGACTTTCTTGGAAATCTATTCAAGGAACTGTACTGACTCCTGCATGTTTGATGAGACTAATGTCTGAAATAACTTGCAGTCCACGAGAAGATGGGTGGAGACATGGTATTCTCAGAGAGTTCAGTATTTAAGTTTAGAGTCTGGACTTTTTCAAGTTATTCTCTCTAACCAAAATTTAGGCCTGGCTGGATGGCCCATGCTGTGCAAATCTGCAGGCCTACTGGCAGTAAGGGTGTGGAATTACAGGATGCATGTTAGAACGTGGACATGTCCTTCTTTTGCTGGAGGCCCAGAGAGAGCCATTTGATTTCATTTCAGCAAACCCGAGGGGGGAGCTCACTCCGTGCAGGTACTGTGCACAGGACCAAGGACATACCTGGTATAAAGACAATGTTTATCTGTACATGGACCAGTTTTACTCACTCAGCTTGTGAGTCAGTGTATGGCCCTGCCACCTAGTGAATATAGACATAGAAGGATGACAAGAGCCTCCTTCTGTCCCTCCACCCTCCCTCTGTCCTTCCCTTCCTCCATTCTTCCTTCCTCCCTCTCTTCCTTCTTTCTTTCCTCTTTTTTTTTTTGTCTCTTCCACTTTTTTTTTTTTTTTTTTTTTTTTTGGTTTTCGAGGTAGGGTCTCACTCTGGTCCAGGCTGACCTGGAATTTAGTCTCAGGGTTTTTGATCCTCCTACCTCTTCGAGTGCTGGGATTAAAGGCGTGCGCCACCACGCCCGGCTCTGTCTCTTCCACTTTTAAAAACGTTCTTGAATTCTGATGATATTTTAAGCCCCAGGATCTTTTGCTTTTCCCAGGTGGAAATGAGTAAGCTATGGTATTGGGGATTCCAAGGGCACATTTGATCATTTTTTTTTGTCCTTTTCTAAAGACCTCAATGCCAGACAAGTGCTTTCAGACCTGGGGAAGAAAGTTTTTGATTTATTTATTTTTTGTTATGATAGAAACTTACTTTGTGTTCCAAGAGGAAAAAAATGAATTAGTTAACTTGAAGGTTTTTTTTTCTTGTTTTACTTATTTATTTATTTTTGCCTAAGGAAATACATTTTCTGCAACAGATAAACTCAAAAACACCCTCAGGAAGTTGCTGTCCAGACTGCAACCCAAGCACAGTTTAAGGTGGGCTGTCCTAGTTCTCCAAGTTTAGGCTTGTGCTTTCTCTGAGTACTTTCTGTGGGTAGGATGAAATGACGACAGAGGTAAATAAAGATATTTTATCATCTTTGCTGGAACATTGCCAGAGAATGTGTGCTCATGTGCACAAGACACAGTGATAAGGCAATAGAATGGAAATCTCATGCAAATTGACCCCTAGCCCTCCTGACTGGGGTCACACCTGGCAAAGGCTACAGTCCTCTTCTCTGTGTCTAGCATGGCCTATAGGAAGAATTAGAGAGGCCTGGTGTTGGACACCTGAACTTTGCATATAACTGAACTTGCGCACGTCTAAAATTCTTACATTTTATTCACAAACACAGGCATCTGCTGCTAATTAAAGTATCAGGGTGTAATTATACCCTTTCTTATTAGTAGATATGGAATCTGACAGTTGCTTAGATACAAAATAAGGAAGTACAGATTGTGTTCTGCGCCCTGCACAGGCTGGGAAGACAACAACAGAACTTTCAAATGTTCTCCATAAATGAATCTCGTTGCCCAGAAAATATAAAGTTCCGAATTATTATCAGTAAATTTTCTGGGGAACAGATGTTAATCCCATCACAACCCTATGATTTGAGTTTAATATTCCTCCATTTGTTTCTCTCGTCGTGTTCCCCCACCCTTGCACGGCACCCTAACTACCAGACAGAATACGTTCGCTTTCCCAGTTCCATCACAGATACTCCCTGCTAACCATCAGCCCCAGAAATCTAAGGCCCAGACCTCTTCTGCACATGCGGCTTAGTTGTAGTGGGACTTTGCACTTAACAGCTAATCATTGAAAAAGTGGACTCAGCTGGGCGTGGTGGCACATGCCTTTAATCCCAGCACTCGGGAGGCAGAGGTAGGAGGATCGCCATGAGTTCGAGGCCACCCTGAGACTACAGAGTGAATTCCAGGTCAGCCTGGACTAAAGTGAGACCCTACCTCAAAAAAACAAAAACAAACAAACAAACAAAAAAAAAAACAAAAAGAAAAAGTAGACTTGTTGAGGCCTTTACATGCAAGTCACCTTGGAATAGAACACTGCTTCAAACTTAGTTGTTCACTCTTCAGAATATGTGCACTTATTAGATGAGGAAGAGTTTCCAACCTGGTGTGTGGTGCGTGAACTAACAATGTGTTTTGCAGTTTTAAAAAAATATTTTATTGGGCTGGAGAGATGGCTTAGAGGTTAAGGCCCATGCCTGTGAAGCCTAAGGACCCAGATTTGATTCTCCAGGTCCCACGTAAGCCAGATGAACATGGCACATGTGTCTGGAGTTCGTTTACAGTGGCTAGAAGCCCTGGTGTGCCCATTCTCACTCCCTCTCTTTCTCCTTCTCTCTCTGCCTCTAATAAATAAATAAATAAAAATAAATCTTTAAAAAAATTTATTTTTATTTATTTGTTTGGAGAGAAAGAGGCAAAGAGAGGGAGAAAGAGAGAGAGAATGGGCATGCCAGGGCATCCAGCCACTGCAAATAAACTCCAGACACTTGTGCCACCTTGTGCATCTGGCTTATGTGGGTCCTGGGGAATTGAACCTGGGTCCCTTGGCTTTGCAGGCAAGTGCCTTAACTGCTAAGCCATGTCTCCAGCCCTGTTTTGCAGTTTTAAATGGTTGGGGAAAAATAAAGGAAAGAAGACTATTCATTATGTATGAAAGTTACATGAAACTTAAGTTCTGTGTCCACAAATAAAGTTTTATTGAAATGCAGTAATTCCCATCCTTTTACATATCACCCATGGCTGCAGTGGAAGAGTTGAGTGATAACAACGGAGACCATATAATCTGTAAAGCCCCTGGATTAGTGAGATAATTTTTCAAGGTTAGCTTATTATTATTAATTATTTTATTTTATTTTTTTTTTTGGATAGAGAGACAGAGAGAGGGAGAGGAAGACAGATAGAGAATGGGCACGCCAGCAGCCTCTCAGTTGCTGCTGTGAACGAAATCCAGATACGTGCACCCTTGCATCACTTTGCATCTGGCTAAACGTGGGACCTGGAGATTGGAACCGCTGGAGATTGGAACCAGCATTCTTAGGCTTAGGAGGCAGGCGCCCTAACTGCTAAGCCATCTCTCCAGCCCTATTTTATTTTATTTTATTTTATTTTATTTTATTTTATTTTATTTTATTTTTTTTTGAGGTAGGGTCTCACTCTAGCTCAGGCTGACCTGGAATTCACTATGTAGTCTCAGGGTGGCCTTGAACTCATGGCTATCCTCCAACCTCGGCCTCCCGAGTGCTGAGATTAAAGACATGTGCCACTACGCCCAGTTTTGATTATTTTATTTTATTTATTTGAGAGACAGAAAGAGAGACAATGGGTGCACCAAGGCCTCCAGATGCTGCGCCAGCTTGTGCATGTGCCTTTACATGGGTCCTGGGGAACTGAACCTGGTTCTTTGGCTTTGTAGGCAAGCGTCTTAACTGCTAAGCCCCAAGGTTACCTTTTGATGGTGGGAGATGTGGGACAGAGGAAGGAGTGAAATTTTGGGGAGAGTCAGGGGCAGGCCAGTTAGGGGAAGAGAACTCTAGAAGTCAGTCTGCCGAGCATTTCTGCAGTCCTCACGTGTGAGTCAGCCCTGGACCTTCCACAGGGGTTGACAGTTTCTCTTGTGACACTGACGAATGCCTGTAAGGAGCGCAGCGAGGAATGATCTCTCAGGGTCTGCACAGTTCTGATACGAGGGACTAATGTCTGTTGTTTCTTATTCGTTGTGTATCCTCAGTCCAAAGTGCTCTTCCTTTCTTTGTCAGACATAACATTTTCCTTCCCAGACAGCGTTTGGGTAGTAAATCTGCATGTGCGAGCCTCAGTTGAAGCTTGGTTTTAGGAAGCAAATGTCTTCTGTCTTTAGCCATCTCCGGCCAGTCCGTCAGCGGCTGCCATGCATCACATCCCAGCCTCCCAGGTTGTGTTTGACCCCCACACTTTGGTCACTAAGCTCTTAGCCAGGGTGGAGCCCTGTCCTTCCAATAAAGTGCCTTTGTGATTAAGCTGGAAAGGATGCAATCAGCCTAGTTAAAGCCTTCATAATCCACTTGATCCATCTCAGTTATCCATCCAAATCCCGGAAGGCATCTTCTAGATCTGAGCTTCATTTCTTTGGGGTTTACAGGAGCATCTTCCGAGCAGCACATCTCTCTCCTATTTGCCATCTAAATTCTGAATTAGTGTCTATTTTTCTCCACTGCACACCCTCTGGGCTAGTCTAAAGCTTCGAAGTTCCTGAAGAACCTGACTCATTTATATGAGTAAAAAAATGCCCAGTGTCCTTTGATGATATATTTAAGGGATTGGGGGATAGGTTTGCTTTTTGAGTGAACAGTGATTAGCACCTGCATTGTTTACCCTAAGTGGATCTGTGTCTGGAAATCATAAGCGATGGAAGGATTTTCATGACTTTTCAAGGGTTGACTAGCAGGGCTCCCTGTGGCAGCAGTAGTCAGTGATCTGATCTGAAGGGTTTATTTATTTTTTTTGAAGGGTTTATTTCTGAAGTAATGAGGGAAATGGTTTGTGGAAAACAAATGCAAGTTTTAACCTTCTTTTGTAGGTACGTACATACGTACGTACATATGTATGTGAGAGAAAGAGAATGGGTACACCAGGGCCTCTTGCCACTGCAAATGAACTCCGGATGCATGTGCCACCTTGTGCATCTGGCTTACGTGGGACCTGGGAAGTCGAACCTGGGCCCTTTGGCTTTGCAGGCAAGTGCCTTAACTGCTAAGCCATTTCTTCAGCCCAATGCTTCCTTCCTTAAGCTGCTTCTTGTCAGGTATTTGGTCACAGCAACCAGTAAAGTTACTAACACATACACCTTTACGATTTTTAAAAATTACTTACTTAATCAATGAATTGTTTAAATGGGTTCAAAATCCAAAAGGGAGAAAGCATATAAAGAAAACAGGGCATCCGTCCGACTGGGAGTTTTCTTGTGTGGCTTCCTTCCAAACCTCTAATACGGCAGATCACAAACATGTTTACAGTTCCCTTCCTCCTCTGTGTTCACATTGCCTTGCTCTGGGGCTCTGCAGCTTCTCCCATGCTGAGCTGTGGAGTATGTTTCCACAGCCCTTGGCTTGAATCTAGGCTGGTCTTGTGACTGGCTGTGGTCCGCGGAACGTGGCAGCTGTGGTCCAGCACTGGTTCTGAGCCCCAGTGTTGCCTGCTTCCTTTCTCGTCCTCTGACACATGCCATGCAAGCAAGCCCAAGATTAGCGTGGAGGATGAGGGGCCTCGTGGTATAAACCATCCCAGCAAGGGCAAAAGCCACAAGGCCCAAACGTGCTGGATGTATCCGATGAACGCTTAGGATGCCCGGGTGCGCTGAGGAGAGAGCGGTGGGAGACGAGCTGCAGAAGTGGTCGGGAGCCTCGTGAGCGGTAATGAAGACTTCGAGTTTCCGTGTTGTGCGTGTGACAGCGACCGTGGATCACATGTGCAGACTAACCGACAGATGCAGGCACGAATGGTCAGCTGGGGGATAGGAAGGTACACATAGTTCCTAGCAGGTGACAAGAGCAGCCATGGCTTGGCATGGACAACCTGTGTAGGATGTGATTCTCAAAGGCCAGCAAATTCCACATCACTCCAGGACAAGCTCAGCTGACAGCGAACAGAGGTGGAGAAGGCAAAGTGACCAAGCCCTGAGCACCATGTAGCCTGATTCCTGTTGCTTTCTTTCTGGATTTGGGCTCCTCAGTGGACATCAGATTCATTCTTTATTTAATTTTTTTTTTTTTTTTTTTTCGAGGTAGGGTCTCACTCTAGCCCAGGCTGACCTGGAATTCACTCTGTATTCTCAGGGTGGCCTCAAACTCATGGCGATCCTCCTACCTCTGTCTCCCGAGTGCTGGGATTAAAGGCGTGCACCACCACTCCCGGCTCATTCTTTTTTTAATGTGTTTTTTTTTTTTTTTGAGGCAGGGTCTCCCTCTAGCTCAGGCTGACCTAGAACTCACTATGAAGTCTCGAGGTGGCCTTGAACTCATGGTGATCCTCCTATCTCTGCCTCCCGAGTGCTGGGATTAAAGGTGTGCACCACCATGCCCAACCTCATTCTTTTTAAAAAATATTTATTTATGAGAGAGAGAAAGAAAGAAATGGACACTCCAGGGCTTCCTGCCACTGCAAACTGACTCCAGACATGCACCACTTTGTGCATCTGGCTTTATGTGGGTACTGGGGAATCTACCCTGGGCTGACAGGCTTTGGAAACAAGTGCCTTTAACTGCTGAACCTTTTCTCCAGGCCCAGATTAGTTCTTGGTATTGATTGTTGACTTCTAACACTTACATTGAGGGTTCAGTCATGGTGAAATGGTGCTCAACAGTAAAGAAATAAGAATAAACAAGTCACACAGAGGCTCCCAAGAGCTCATCACTGAAGTAGACCTAAAACACACCCAACATGGCTCAGGGAAAATCGTGGAAGAGGGGGCGGAAAGAGTGTTAGAGCCACAAGTTGGGTCATTATGCACAGAGACATTGCCGCTTCCTCATAACTGATGGTTACCCCCACAATGCATGACCCATATTCCCCAATGAGGAGGGGCCCTTTGGAGCGGGGAGGACAAGGAGGAGGCTATCGAAGGCACCAACATGAATGTATTCACATTATGTTCATAATTAATAAAAAAGCAAAAGTATGCACTGCCATGCCTGGCAGGGCAGAAAGCTTATATTATTTATTTATTTATTTATTTATATTTTTATTTTATTTTTTGGTTTTTCGAGGTAGGGTCTCACTCTAGCTCAGGCTGACCTGGAATTCACTATGTAGTCTCAGGGTGGCCTCAAACTCATGGCGATCCTCCTACCACTGCCTCCTGAGTGCTGGGATTAAAGGTGTGCGCCACCACGCCCGGCTATATTTTTTAATTGACTATCAATATCATAGAAATAAAATGGTACCATTTGGCTCTAAAAAAAAAAAAAAAAGAATGAACAAGCCTCTTGGACCGGTGTGAAGGAAAACACAAAGCAGTCATATGAGTTACTTTCTCACTGTTTTGAATAAATACTTGTCAAAAATCAGTTTAAGGGCTGGAGAGATGGCTTGGCAGTGAAGGCACTTGCCTGCAAAGCCTGAGGACCCATGTTCAACTCTCCAGGCCCGGCGTAAGCCAGATGCACAATGTGATGCAAGTGTGCAGGGTTGCACATGTGTGCAAGGTGGCACACACACCTGGAGTTTGATTGCAGTGGCTGGAGGCCCTGGCATACCAATTCTCTCTCTCTTGCTCTCTCTCTTTCTGTCATAAAAATATTACAGAATTACAAAAAGAACCAGTTTAAACTCCAGACATGCACCACTTTGTGCATCTGGCTTTATGTGGGTACTGGGGAATCTACCCTGGGCTGACAGGCTTTGGAAACAAGTGCCTTTAACTGCTGAACCTTTTCTCAGGCCCAGATTAGTTCTTGGTATTGATTGTTGACTTCTAACACTTACATTGAGGTTCAGTCATGGTGAAATGGTGCTCAACAGTAAAGAAATAAGAATAAACAAGTCACACAGAGGCTCCCAAGAGCTCATCACTGAAGTAGACCTAAAACACACCCAACATGGCTCAGGGAAAATCGTGGAAGAGGGGCGGAAAGAGTGTTGGCCACAAGTTGGGTCATTATGCACAGAGACATTGCCGCTCTCATAACTGATGGTTACCCCCACAATGCATGACCCATATTCCCCAATGAGGAGGGCCCCTTTGGGCGGGGAGGAGGACAAGGAGGAGGCTATCGAAGGCACCAGCATGAATGTATTCACATTATGTTCATAATTAATAAAGAAGCAAAAGTATGCACTGCCATGCCTGGCAGGGCCAGAAAACTTATATTATTTATTTATTTATTTTATTTATATTTTTATTTTTATTTTTGGTTTTCGGGGTAAATTCTCACTCTAGCTCAGGCTGACCTAAGATTCACTATGTAGTCTCAGGTGGCCTTGAACTCATGATGATCCTCCTCCCTCTGCCTCCCAAGTGCTGGGATTAAAGGTGTGCGCCACCACGCCCGGCTATATTTTTAATTGACTATCAATATCATAGAAATAAAATGGTACCATTTGGCTCTAAAAAAAAAAAAAAGAATGAACAAGCCTCTTGGACCGGTGTGAAGGAAAACACAAAGCAGTCATATGAGTTACTTTCGCTTAATTTTTGAATGTGTCAAAAATCAGTTTAAGGGCTGGAGAGATGGCTTGGCAGTGAAGGCACTTGCCTGCAAAGCCTGAGGACCCATGTTCAACTCTCCAGGCCCGGCGTAAGCCAGATGCACAATGTGATGCAAGTGTGCAGGGTTGCACATGTGTGCAAGGTGGCACACACACCTGGAGTTTGATTGCAGTGGCTGGAGGCCCTGGCATACCAATTCTCTCTCTCTTGCTCTCTCTCTTTCTGTCATAAAAATATTACAGAATTACAAAAGAACCAGTTTAAGGGAGGAAGGTTTTTTTTTTTTCTTTTTCCAGCTTACAGTTCCACAGGGTGCCCATCACCGTGGGAAAATCACGGATGGAGAAGCAAGCCAGAGTCACATGGTCACATCGTCAGGGAAGAAGCAGAGAGATGAATACTCATCTAGCTTTCTCCTTTTCATATAGTCTAGAAACCCAGGCCAAGGGATGGTGCCACTGTTAAGGTGGATCCTCCCGTGTCAACTCACCTGACCTATAAATTCAACCAGAGGTGTGTTTCCATGGTGATTCGAACCCTGCCAAGTCGCTTAACCAGAGATTAACCTCCACAGCCGTCATGATCAGCAATAGATTCAAATCTCTGCTGGCCTAGTTACAGTACTTTTTTTTTTTTCTCTTCCTCAACAAAGTGAGAGATTTCTGATGTCACTGACTTCAGTAATGTGAAGGTACCTGCAATGCTGGAGACAGAATTCATTAGCAAAATAACTCCCACGAAAACTTAGTCACTCATGGTTCTGTAGGCCAGCAAGGTAGCAGGTCTCCTGACATGGGGTGGCTTCAGCGATCTCAGCCAGATTTCCAGTTGTCTGTGAGCAGTTAGTGTGGGCTGGTGACTGGTCTAGATGGTCTCAAAGGCTTGCATGGGCTGGTGGTTGGAAGGCTGCTGGCCGGGACACTTTAGTTCTTCTCCACTGTCTCATCCTTCAAGAGACTAGATTGGGCTCATTCACATATAGTTTATTTTTATTTTTATTTTTATTTTTTTAATTATTTTATTTTATTTTGGAGAGAGACACAGAGAGAGAGAGAGAGGGAGAGGGAGACAGATAGAGATGGGTGCGCCAGCAGTCTCTCAGCTGCTGCAAACGAAATCCAGATGCCTGCTCCTCTCTTGTGGTCAAGTGCAGCATTGCGCCCTTGTGTCACTTTGCATCTGGCTAAACATGGGACCTGGAGATTGGAACCGGCGTTTTAGGCTTAGGAGGCAGGCGCCTTAACGCTAAGCCATCTCTCAGCCATAGTTTATTTTTAAAAAATATTTAATTAATTTATTTGAGAGAAAGAGAGTGAGCAAGAGAGAGAGAGAAAGAGACCAGTAGAGAGTAAGAGAGAATGGGAATGCCAGGGCCTTTAGCCACTGCAAATGAATGCCAGATGCATGAGCCTCTTGTGCATCTGGCTTACATGGGTCCTGGGGAATTGAATCGAGGTCCTTTGGCTTTGCAGGCAAGTGCCTTAACTGCTAAGCCATCTCTCCAGCCCTATTTATTTATTTATTTATTTGAGAGAGAGAGAGAGAGAGAGAGAGAGAGAGAAAGAGGCAGATGGAGAGAGAGAGAATGGACATGCCAGGGTCTCCAGTCACTGCAGATGAACTCCAGACACATGCACCACCTTGTACATCTGGCTTATTGGGTCCTGGGGAATTGAATCGAGGTCCTTTGGCTTTGCAGGTAAATGCCTTAACCACTGAACCATCTCTCCACCCCCACATATAGTTTCTTGTGCAGTAAGAGAGTCCCAATATGAACATATTTATTTTATACTTATTGTTAATATCTCACTGGCCAAAACAAATCTCAAGGTAAGTCCAGATACAAGTATGGGAAATGATTCTATCTCAAGAGGGGAGAAGTTATGGAATCACACAGCCATGAATTTGTGACATTTTTCCCATGTGATCTTTCATGGAGAATGAGAGAATGTATCTTATTTATTTTATTTTTTTATTCAAACACTGTCAAGAGAAAAATGTATATTGTGTTCTGGGGCGTGACCCCAGGGCTTCATACTTGCTACGGAAATGCTCTACACCGAGACACGTCCCCAGCCCCAGAGAGATTAACTACTGTAATTGCTTTATTCCTTCTATTCAGGGTGTTGATGATAACTCACATGGCTGACATGAAACTTCATGTCATCTGTGTGTGTTTCCTGTCATGGAAGTTAAAGGAAGATATTTTTCTTGGCAAGTATGACAACATGATGATTATCTACACTGACAAATAATGTTTTTACTCTTTGAACTTTTTCCCTTTAATATGAGAGTGAGTGAGAGACTGAGAGAAAGTGAGAAAGAGAGAACTGGCATGCCAGGATTCTAGCCACTACAAACAAACTCCAGATGCATGCACCACCCGTGCGTATGTGCCACCTGTGCATGCATCACCTTGAGCATCTGACGTATGTGGGTTCTGGGCAGTTGAACCTAGGTCCTTAGGTTTTGCAGGTAAACTCCTTAACTGCTAAACCATCTCTCCAGCCCTCTTGAGCATTATTGGCAGATTATGAATCACCCAAGGATAGAGGTGCATATTTATATTTTAGTCTCAGACAATTCATTTGAGGCAGTTTGTGCTCTCCCTTGGGAAGTGAGGGCATTGTTCAGAGTTAGGAAGCTGCTTCTTTGACTCTCAAGGGTTAGAATTAAAAAAAAAAAGAGTTAGAAGGAGTGTTGGAGACATAGCTGACTTAGTAAAGTCCACACTTATCTAGCATGCGCGAAGCCCTGGGTTCGCTCCCCAGGGCAACATAAACACCAGGGCATGGTGGTGCATGCTTGTAACCCCAGACTTGGGAAGTGCATGCAGGAGGATCAGGAGTTTAACATCATCCTCCATAGTGAATTTGAGGCCAGTATGGGCTACATGAGACCCTATCTGAGAGAGGAAGAGGGAAAAGGAGAGAGAGAGAAAGAGAGAAAGAGAAAGAGAGAGAGAGAGAGACAGAGAGACACACACACAGAGATGAATTTCATATGGAGACAACCTGCTGTGTTGGAAGGCACGGCCACCAACTTTTCACTCTTACAATCCTATGCCAATTTCTTAAATGAGTCTCCAATTCCCTCCTCATCTAGGGTAAAACTTTTTTTTTTAAGCTTTTTAAAAAATTTATTTTTATTTATTTATTTATTAGAGACAGATGGAGAGAGAGAGAGAGAGAGAGAGAGAGAGAATGGGTGCACCAGGGCCTCTAGCCACTGCAAATGAACTCCAGATGCATGTGCCACCTTGTGCATCTGGCTTACATGGGACCTGGAGAATTGAATCGAGGTCCTTTGGCTTTGCAGGCAAGTGCCTTAACTGCTAAGCCATCTCTCAGCCCTAGGATAAAGCTTTGATTGTTTGTTTTTGCCTTGCCTTTCTCAGAAATCTCCCTCGTGGATGCTGAGGCCTAGTGGCTTCACGTTTGGGCAAGACTGTGCCATAGGGAGGATTTGTCACTCTGAATTTGTCACTGTGACATCGCATTCACCCTGCAGGATGGTAAATCCTATTGCCTGGATGTAGAGGTGCTGGTTTCCTTGTTCTCGCTTGAATTCTCTCATAGATACCAACAAGTTCAAGGAAATTAAAGTGGACAAGCACGTGGGCAGTGGAAATGGAGAGCAGGACTGGACCTGAAAGCTATTTAGGATTAAAATGGACAGTCTGGATGAAGGGTCAAAGGAGGGTGGGTCCTAGATTGGTGCCCAGCACTGAGACTGCTGATGGTGCCCCTTTGTGAGTGAGGACTGCCATAAAAGAAATAGTCACGGGCCTGGAGAGATGGCTTAGTGGTTAAGGCACATGCCTGTGAAGCCTAAGGACCCCAGTTCGAGGCTCAATTCCCCAAGACCCACGTAGGCCAGATGCACAAGGTGGCACATGCATCTGGAGTTCATTTGCAGTGGCTGGAGGCCCTGGTGCGCCCCATTCTGTCTGTCTGTCTCTTCTCTGTCTGTCTGTTGCTTTTAAATAAATAAATAAAATGAACAACAACAACAAAAATATATAAAAGGAATAGTCACTATGACCTTGAGTGGCTTTGTCCACGAATATTAACCATTTTGATGTATTGTTTTCTCAAGCATCATCACTCAGGCCCCTTAAATGGTCCTTCCAGACCGGGCACAGTTGGAAGAAGGGATATTGTTATTGAAGCTTACAGATCAGGGGAAGTTCCATAATGGCAGAAGAAGCTGGACTGCCTTACAGGTCCAAGCAGAGGACCAGCAGAGAGAGACAAGCTAAAGAGAAGCACAAGCAGCAAAGCCAAAAACCACACAGCACAGCATACCTCAGGAACTCTAGCTAGGCACATTTTGCATATCTTTAGACTGAAATCCTAAACCTACCACCACACCTTAAGATCGGTCCAATGACACTGTGTCAGCCAGGTGGCTGCAGATGCAAACCACAAACTAATGTGCTGAGCCCCAATCTTAGAACCCAAATCCAGGTTGGTCAGCCATAGATAGAAGTCCTGGGTGTAAGTACCAGAGGGCAACTAAGAGCAGGTGCCAGGCATCACATGGTAGGAGGCCCAACACCGCTTCTCCCGAAGTCAGCCATTGACTTGATCTGTACACTTTGGGCATGGCTGGTCCATATGGAGAGGGAGAAAGAATAGATTTCAGGGGCTGGAGAGATGGCTTAGTGGTTAAGGCACTTGCTTGCAAAGCCCAAGGACCCAGGTTTGATTCCCAGTGCGCATGTAAGCCAGATGCACAAGGTGGCACATGTGTCTGGAGTTTGTTTGCAGTGGCTGGAGGCCCTGGTGAGCACATTCTTACTCTCTCTTTGTCTCAAATAAATAAATAAAATATTAAAAAGAAAGAATAGATTTGGGCTCTGACTGACACAGAAAGGAAAGAAAGAAGGAAAGAGGGAAGGAGGGAGGAAAAAAAGGCCATGTTTACATACTCATTTCTTCATAAAAGGAAATTACTGATAAGAAATTATTTATGTCTCTCTCTGTCAAATAAATAAGCAAATAAATGTTTTTAAAAAGGGCTGAGGAGGCTGGAGAGATGGCTTAGTGGTTAAGGCACATGCCTGTGAAGCCTAAGGACCCCAGTTTGATTCTCAGGTCCCATGTAAGCCAGATGCACATGGTGGCGCATGCATCTGGAGTTCATTTGCAGTGGCTGGAGGCCCTGGTGAGCACATTCTTACTCTCTCTTTGTCTCAAATAAATAAATAAAAATTTTTAAAAAAGGGCTGAGGAGATGGATCAGTGCTTAAAGGCACTTGCCTGCAAAGCCTGATGGGCCAGGGTTTCGACCTCATACCCACAAAAAGTCAGATATAACAAAGTGGTGGGCACATGCACTGTCAAGAGGATCTGGTGCTCCTCTAAAGTAAATATTAAAAGAAATGATTATATTAGCTAAGTATAGTGGCACACACCTTTAATCCAACCACTCTGGAGGCCAGTATGGACTACAGGGTGAGTTTCAGGTCAGTCTGGGCTAGAGTGACCCTGCTCAAAAAAAAAAACCAAAAAAAAAAAAAAAAAGGAAATGAGTTATTTTTAGATAAATATATTTTCTAGAGCATACCTTTAAAGTACCTTCATCTTTTAGTTGGATTGTTATTTGAAAGACATAGTTTTATAAAATGCACAATATGATTTCTATCCTTTTAGAGCAGAATACTCTAAAGAATCAATTTAGCCTTAAAATAACTTTTTTTTTAAATTGTGGGAAATTTCCAAACATAGATGAAAGCAAAGGGCATCATGGAGTAAACCCCATGAACGAACAATGAGCCACGGCAACCCACCGCCAACCTCGCTTCATCTGCACCGCCTCCCTCCATTCCCGCTGTAAAGTCAATGCTGGGCTGACCTAAGGCACGGCCATAAAGGTCCTAGCAGGACACGCGGGATGGCTGGCCCACGGGAGAGGAGGTTATCAATGGACATGTAGTGTACTTTCCTCACTGGGTAGTTTTCATCAGAATCCTTGTTTTTCCCCTATACCTTCCTAGCCCCATCTCCTATAATGTAATCTGGAAAGGTATGTGTAGTTGAGGTGCTTAAAATTCTGGGTCAAAAGTAAGAACATGTGTCTGACACTTTCTTCTTCTTTCTTTCTTTCTTTCTTTCTTTCTTCCTTCCTTTCTTTCTTTCTTTCTTTCTTTCTTTCTTTCTTTCTTTTTTTTTTTAATTTTAGCTTTTGAGTGTAGGGTCTCACTCTAGCTCAGGCTGACCTGAATTCACTATGTAGTCTCAGGTGGCCTTGAACTCATGGCGATCCTCCTACCTCTGCCTCCAGAGTGCTGGGATTAAAGGTGTGTGCTATCCCACCTGGCCTGGAATTTGACACTTTCTGTGATGGTTAGTCTTTAAAAATCTTTAAAAATTATTTAAAAATATTTATTTGTAAGGAGAGAGAGAGAAAGAGAGAAAGAGAAAGAGAGAGAGAGAGACAGAGAGACACACACACAGAGATGAATTTCATATGGAGACAACCTGCTGTGTTGGAAGGCACGGCCACCAACTTTTCACTCTTACAATCCTATGCCAATTTCTTAAATGAGTCTCAATTCCCTCCTCATCTAGGGTAAAACTTTTTTTAAGCTTTTTAAAAATTTATTTTATTTATTTATTTATTAGAGACAGATGGAGAGAGAGAGAGAGAGAGAGAGAATGGGTGCACCAGGGCCTCTAGCCACTGCAAATGAACTCCAGATGCATGTGCCACCTGTGCATCTGGCTTACATGGGTCCTGGGGAATTGAACCTGGGTCCTTAGGCTTTGCAGGCATGTCACTAACTGCTAAGCCATCTCTCCAGCCCTAGGATAAAGCTTTGATTGTTTGTTTTTGCCTTGCCTTTCTCAGAAATCTCCCTCGTGGATGCTGAGGCCTAGTGGCTTCACGTTTGGGCAAGACTGTGCCATAGGGAGGATTTGTCACTCTGAATTTGTCACTGTGACATCGCATTCACCCTGCAGGATGGTAAATCCTATTGCCTGGATGTAGAGGTGCTGGTTTCCTTGTTCTCGCTTGAATTCTCTCATAGATACCAACAAGTTCAAGGAAATTAAAGTGACAAGCACGTGGGCAGTGGAAATGGAGAGCAGGACTGGACCTGAAAGCTATTTAGGATTAAAATGGACAGTCTGGATGAAGGGTCAAAGGAGGGTGGGTCCTAGATTGGTGCCCAGCACTGAGACTGCTGATGGTGCCCCTTTGTGAGTGAGGACTGCCATAAAAGAAATAGTCACGGGCCTGGAGAGAGATGGCTTAGTGGTTAAGGCACATGCCTGTGAAGCCTAAGGACCCCAGTTCGAGGCTCAATTCCCCAAGACCCACGTAGGCCAGATGCACAAGGTGGCACATGCATCTGGAGTTCATTTGCAGTGGCTGGAGGCCCTGGTGCGCCCATTCTCTGTCTGTCTGTCTCTTTCTCTCTGTCTGTCTGTTGCTTTTAAATAAATAAATAAAATGAACAACAACAACAAAAATATATAAAAGGAATAGTCACTATGACCTTGAGTGGTTTGTCCACGAATATTAACCATTTTGATGTATTGTTTTCTCAAGCATCATCACTCAGGGCCTTAAATGGTCCTTGATGATTGGCAGCTCTTAAGTTCTCACAAACAGAAGATAATTTGCTGTCTCCAAAGGATCGCCCTGAATGGCTGTGCTTCCTAAGCCACCGAGACATCACTGATGTGAATAAGCAAAGAACTCACTTGTCTGCTTTGAAATGGACAACTGGACTTCCCCGGATAATTGCTGGTGTGTCTCAATTTCATTTGTTTTTAGTCTGTGTGGTGGTTTTGATTCAGGTGTCCCCCATAAACTTAGGTGTTCTGAATGCTAGGTTCCCACCTGATAGAGATTTGGGAATGAATGCCTTCTTGTAGCAGACAGCTTCAGGTTCTCTGAGATGAACTTCCAGACTGGCAAAGTTATAGAGGAAGGGATTTACTGAAGCTTACAGATCCAGGGAAGTTCCTGCTGGGAAGAAGCTGTCCTGCTTTCAGAGGACCAAACACAGAGAGCAAAGCCAAAACCCCAAAACCACACAGCACAGCATACCTCAGGAACCCCAGCTAGGCACACTGCATATCTTTAGATTGAAATCCTAAACCTACCACCACACCAGTGACACTGCCTCCAGCCAGGTGGCTGCAGATGCAAACCACAAACTAATAAAACAGTGAATAAATTGGGGCCATCTATTCAAACTACTACACTTCTGGAGGTGGTGTATTGTTGGGGTGGTCGGGCGTGGTGGGTATTAGCGCCAGCTTCCCTGCCAGTGTATGGCACACTCTCCTGTTGCCATTGTCCATCTGATGTTGGCCAGAAGTTTGCATTCACCTCTGCTCATGCCATCGCTTATCCTGCCATCATGGAGCTTCCTCCAATCTGTAAGCCAAAATAAACCCTTTTTTCACAAAGCTGCTCTTGGTCAGGTGATTTCTGCCAGCAATGTGAACCCAACTGCAATAGTCTGATAACACACCGCTCTGCAACACCTCTCTTCTCTGCCCCTTCACGGGCAGGTGGGTGAAGCCTCCAGGCCCAAGGAGTAGGGTAGTGGTGATGGGGTCATGTGTGCTGAGCCTCAATCTTAGAACCCAAATCCAGGTTGGTCAGCCATAGATAGAAGTCCTGGGTGTAAGTACCAGAGGGCAACTAAGAGCAGGTGCCAGGCATCACATGGTAGGAGGCCCAACACCGCCTCCCGAAGTCAGCCATTGACTTGATCTGTACACTTTGGGCATGGCTGGTCCATATGGAGAGGGAGAAAGAATAGATTTCAGGGGCTGGAGAGATGGCTTAGTGGTTAAGGCACTTGCTTGCAAAGCCCAAGGACCCAGGTTTGATTCCCAGTGCGCATGTAAGCCAGATGCACAAGGTGGCACATGCATCTGGAGTTCATTTGCAGTGGCTGGAGGCCCTGGTGAGCACATTCTTACTCTCTCTTTGTCTCAAATAAATAAATAAAATATTAAAAAGAAAGAATAGATTTGGGCTCTGACTGACACAGAAAGGAAAGAAAGAAGGAAAGAGGGAAGGAGGGGGGGAGGAAAAAGGAGCCATGTTTACATACTCATTTCTTCATAAAAGGAAATTACTGATAAGAAATTATTTATGTCTCTCTGTCAAATAAATAAGCAAATAAATGTTTTTAAAAAGGGCTGAGGAGGCTGGAGAGATGGCTTAGTGGTTAAGGCACATGCCTGTGAAGCCTAAGGACCCCAGTTTGATTCTCCAGGTCCCATGTAAGCCAGATGCACAAGGTGGCACATGCATCTGGAGTTCATTTGCAGTGGCTGGAGGCCCTGGTGAGCACATTCTTACTCTCTCTTTGTCTCAAATAAATAAATAAAAATTTTTAAAAAGGGCTGAGGAGATGGATCAGTGCTTAAAGGCACTTGCCTGCAAAGCCTGATGGCCAGGGTTTGATTCCCCAGTACCCACATAAAGTCAGATATAACAAAGTGGTGGGCACATGCACTGTCAAGAGGATCTGGTGCTCCTCTTAAATAAGTAAATATTAAAAGAAATGATTATATTAGCTAAGTATAGTGGCACACACCTTTAATCCAACCACTCTGGAGGCCAGTATGGACTACAGGGTGAGTTTCAGGTCAGTCTAAAGCTAGAGGACTGCTTCAAAAAAAAACCAAAAAAAAAAAAAAAAAGGAAATGAGTTATTTTTAGATAAATATATTTTCTAGAGCATACCTTTTGTGTACCTTCATCTTTTAGTTGGATTGTTATTTGAAAGACATAGTTTTATAAAATGCACAATATGATTTCTATCCTTTTAGAGCAGAATACTCTAAAGAATCAATTTAGCCTTAAAATAACTTTTTTTTTAAATTGTGGGAAATTTCCAAACATAGATGAAAGTAAGGGCATCATATAATCTGCATGAATTACCAATGAGCCACGGCAACCCACCGCCAACCTCGCTTCATCTGAAAACCCGCCTCCTCCATTCCCACAGAAAGTCATCACTGGCTGGAACTAAGGCACGGTCATAAAGGTCCTGATAGACACTGGATGGCTGGCCCACGGAGAGAGGGAGGTTATCAATGGACATAGTGTACTTTTCCCTATCGGTAGTTTTCACATCAGAATCCTTGCCTTCCCTATACCTTCCCTAGCCCCATCTCCTATAATGTAATCTGGAAAGGTATGTAGTTGAGGTGCTTAAAATTCTGGGTCAAAAGTAAGAACATGTGTCTGACACTTTCTTCTTTCTTTCTTTCTTTCTTTCTTTCTTTCTTTCTTCCTTCCTTTCTTTCTTTCTTTCTTCTTCTTTCTTTCTTCTTCTTTTTTTTTTTAATTTTAGCTTTTTTGAGGTAGGGTCTCACTCTAGCTCAGGCTGACCTGAATTCACTATGTAGTCTCAGGTGGCCTTGAACTCATGGCGATCCTCCTACCTCTGCCTCCCAAGTTTAATGTGTTTTTTTTTTTTTTGAGGCAGGGTCTCCCTCTAGCTCAGGCTGACCTAGAACTCACTATGAAGTCTCGAGGTGGCCTTGAACTCATGGTGATCCTCCTATCTCTGCCTCCCGAGTGCTGGGATTAAAGGTGTGCACCACCATGCCCAACCTCATTCTTTTTAAAAATATTTATTTATGAGAGAGAGAAAGAAAGAAATGGACACTCCAGGGCTTCCTGCCACTGCAAACTGACTCCAGACATGCACCACTTTGTGCATCTGGCTTTATGTGGGTACTGGGGAATCTACCCTGGGCTGACAGGCTTTGGAAACAAGTGCCTTTAACTGCTGAACCTTTTCTCCAGGCCCAGATTAGTTCTTGGTATTGATTGTTGACTTCTAACACTTACATTGAGGGTTCAGTCATGGTGAAATGGTGCTCAACAGTAAAGAAATAAGAATAAACAAGTCACACAGAGGCTCCCAAGAGCTCATCACTGAAGTAGACCTAAAACACACCCAACATGGCTCAGGGAAAATCGTGGAAGAGGGGGCGGAAAGAGTGTTAGAGCCACAAGTTGGGTCATTATGCACAGAGACATTGCCGCTTCCTCATAACTGATGGTTACCCCCACAATGCATGACCCACATTCCCCAATGAGGAGGGGCCCTTTGGAGCGGGGAGGACAAGGAGGAGGCTATCGAAGGCACCAACATGAATGTATTCACATTATGTTCATAATTAATAAAAAAAGCAAAAAGTATGCACTGCCATGCCTGGCAGGGCAGAAAGCTTATATTATTTATTTATTTATTTATTTATATTTTTATTTTATTTTTTGGTTTTTCGAGGTAGGGTCTCACTCTAGCTCAGGCTGACCTGGAATTCACTATGTAGTCTCAGGGTGGCCTCAAACTCATGGCGATCCTCCTACCACTGCCTCCTGAGTGCTGGGATTAAAGGTGTGCGCCACCACGCCCGGCTATATTTTTTAATTGACTATCAATATCATAGAAATAAAATGGTACCATTTGGCTCTAAAAAAAAAAAAAAAAGAATGAACAAGCCTCTTGGACCGGTGTGAAGGAAAACACAAAGCAGTCATATGAGTTACTTTCTCACTGTTTTGAATAAATACTTGTCAAAAATCAGTTTAAGGGCTGGAGAGATGGCTTGGCAGTGAAGGCACTTGCCTGCAAAGCCTGAGGACCCATGTTCAACTCTCCAGGCCCGGCGTAAGCCAGATGCACAATGTGATGCAAGTGTGCAGGGTTGCACATGTGTGCAAGGTGGCACACACACCTGGAGTTTGATTGCAGTGGCTGGAGGCCCTGGCATACCAATTCTCTCTCTCTTGCTCTCTCTCTTTCTGTCATAAAAAATATTACAGAATTACAAAAAGAACCAGTTTAAGGGAGGAAGGTTTTTTTTTTTTTTTTTTTTCCAGCTGACAGTTCCACAGGGTGCCCATCACCGTGGGAAAATCACGGATGGAGAAGCAAGCCAGAGTCACATGGTCACATCGTCAGGGAAGAAGCAGAGAGATGAATACTCATCTAGCTTTCTCCTTTTCATATAGTCTAGAAACCCAGGCCAAGGGATGGTGCCACTGTTAAGGTGGATCCTCCCGTGTCAACTCACCTGACCTATAAATTCAACCAGAGGTGTGTTTCCATGGTGATTCGGAACCCTGCCAAGTCGCTAACCAGAGATTAACCTCCACAGCCGTCATGATCAGCAATAGATTCAAATCTCTGCTGGCCTAGTTACAGTACTTTTTTTTTTTTTTTTTCTTTCCTCAACAAAGTGAGAGATTTCTGATGTCACTGGACTTCAGTAATGTGAAGGTACCTGCAATGCTGGAGACAGAATTCATTAGCAAAATAACTCCCACGAAAACTTAGTCACTCATGGTTCTGTAGGCCAGCAAGGTAGCAGGTCTCCTGACATGGGGTGGCTTCAGCGATCTCAGCCAGATTTCCAGTTGTCTGTGAGCAGTTAGTGTGGGCTGGTGACTGGTCTAGGATGGTCTCGCTTGCATGGGCTGGTGGTTGGAAGGCTGCTGGCCCGGGACACTTTAGTTCTTCTCCACTGTCTCATCCTTCAAGAGACTAGATTGGGCTCATTCACATATAGTTTATTTTTTTTTTATTTTTATTTTTATTTTTTTTTTTTTAATTATTTTATTTATTTTTGGAGAGAGACACAGAGAGAGAGAGAGGGAGAGGGAGACAGATAGAGATGGGTGCGCCAGCAGTCTCTCAGCTGCTGCAAACGAAATCCAGATGCCTGCTCCCCCTTGTGGTCAAGTGCAGCATTGCGCCCTTGTGTCACTTTGCATCTGGCTAAACATGGGACCTGGAGATTGGAACCGGCGTTCTTAGGCTTAGGAGGCAGGCGCCTTAACCGCTAAGCCATCTCTCCAGCCCATAGTTTATTTTTTTAAAAAATATTTAATTAATTTATTTGAGAGAAAGAGAGTGAGCGAGAGAGAGAGAGAGAAAGAGACCAGTAGAGAGTAAGAGAGAATGGGAATGCCAGGGCCTTTAGCCACTGCAAATGAATGCCAGATGCATGAGCCTCTTGTGCATCTGGCTTATGTTGGTCCTGGGGAATCGAACCGGGGTCCTTAGGCTTTACAGGCAAATGCCTTAACTGCCAAGCCATTTCCCGAGCCCTAAATATTTTTATTTATTTATTTGAGAGAGAGAGAGAGAGAGAGAGAGAGAGAGAAAGAGGCAGATGGAGAGAGAGAGAATGGACATGCCAGGGTCTCCAGTCACTGCAGATGAACTCCAGACACATGCACCACCTTGTACATCTGGCTTACGTGGGTCCTGGGGAATTGAATCGAGGTCCTTTGGCTTTGCAGGTAAATGCCTTAACCACTGAACCATCTCTCCACCCCCACATATAGTTTCTTGTGCAGTAAGAGAGTCCCAATATGAACATATTTATTTTATACTTATTGTTAATATCTCACTGGCCAAAACAAATCTCAAGGTAAGTCCAGATACAAGTATGGGAAATGATTCTATCTCAAGAGGGGAGAAGTTATGAATCACACAGCGATGAATTTGTGACATTTTTCCCATGTGATCTTTCATGGAGAATGAGAGAATGTATTCATTTATTTATTTTTTTATTCAAACACTGTCAAGAGAAAAATGTATATTGTGTTCTGGGGCGTGACCCCAGGGCTTCATACTTGCTACGGAAATGCTCTACACTGAGACACGTCCCCAGCCCAGGAGATTAACTACCAGAATTGCTTTATTCCTTCTATTCAGGATGTTGATGATAACTCACATGGCTGACATGAAACTTCATGTCATCTGTGTGTGTTTCCTGTCATGGAAGTTAAAGGAAGATATTTTTCTTGGCAAGTATGACAACATGATGATTATCTACACTGACAAATAATGTTTTTACTCTTTGAACTTTTTTTCCCTTTAATATGAGAGTGAGTGAGAGACTGAGAGAAAGTGAGAAAGAAAGAACTGGCATGCCAGGGACTTAGCCACTACAAACAAACTCCAGATGCATGCACCACCTCGTGCGTATGTGCCACCTGTGCATGCATCACCTTGAGCATCTGACGTATGTGGGTTCTGGGCAGTTGAACCTAGGTCCTTAGGTTTTGCAGGTAAACTCCTTAACTGCTAAACCATCTCTCCAGCCCTCTTTGAGCATTATTGGCAGATTATGAATCACCCAAGGATAGAGGTGCATATTTATATTTTAGTCTCAGACAATTCATTTGAGGCAAAGCCGAGTTCTCCCTTGGGAAGTGAGGGCATTGTTCAGAGTTAGGAAGCTGCTTCTTTGACTCCCTCAATGGTTAGAATTAAAAAAAAAAAAAGAGTTAGAAGGAGTGTTGGAGACATAGCTGACTTAGTAAAGTCCACACTTATCCAGCATGCGCGAAGCCCTGGGTTCGCTCCCCAGGGCAACATAAACACCAGGGCATGGTGGTGCATGCTTGTAACCCCAGACTTGGGAAGTGCATGCAGGAGGATCAGGAGTTTAACATCATCCTCCATAGTGAATTTGAGGCCAGTATGGGCTACATGAGACCCTATCTGAGAGAGGAAGAGGGAAAAGGAGAGAGAGAGAGAGAGAAAGAGAAAGAGAAAGAGAGAGAGAGAGACACACACACACACAGAGATGAATTTCATATGGAGACAACCTGCTGTGTTGGAAGGCACGGGCCACCAACTTTTCACTCTTACAATCCTATGCCAATTTCTTAAATGAGTCTCCAATTCCCTCCTCATCTAGGGTAAAACTTTTTTTTTTAAAGCTTTTTAAAAATTTTATTTTTATTTATTTATTTATTAGAGACAGAGAGATGGAGAGAGAGAGAGAGGGAGAGAGACAGAGAGGGAGAGAGAGAATGGGTGCACCAGGGCCTCTAGCCACTGCAAATGAACTCCAGATGCATGTGCCACCTTGTGCATCTGGCTTACATGGGACCTGGAGAATTGAAATGGGGTCCTTAGGCTTTGCAGGCATGCGCCTTAACTGCTAAGCCATCTCTCCAGCCCTAGGATAAAGCTTTGATTGTTTGTTTTTTGCCTTGCCTTTCTCAGGAAATCTCCCTCGTGGATGCTGAGGCCTAGTGGCTTCACGTTTGGGCAAGACTGTGCCATAGGGAGGATTTGTCACTCTGAATTTGTCACTGTGACATCGCATTCACCCTGCAGGGATGGTAAATCCTATTGCCTGGATGTAGAGGTGCTGGTTTCCTTGTTCTCGTTTGAATTCTCTCATAGATACCAACAAGTTCAAGGAAATTAAAGTGGACAAGCACGTGGGCAGTGGAAATGGAGAGCAGGACTGGACCTGAAAGCTATTTAGGGATTAAAATGGACAGTCTGGATGAAGGGTCAAAGGAGGGTGGGTCCTAGATTGGTGCCCAGCACTGAGACTGCTGATGGTGCCCCTTTGTGAGTGAGGACTGCCATAAAAGAAACAGTCACGGGCCTGGAGAGAGATGGCTTAGCGGTTAAGCACTTGCCTGTGAAGCCTAAGGACCCCAGTTCGAGGCTCAATTCCCCAAGACCCACGTAGGCCAGATGCACAAGGTGGCACATGCATCTGGAGTTCATTTGCAGTGGCTGGAGGCCCTGGTGCGCCCATTCTCTGTCTGTCTGTCTCTTTCTCTGTCTGTCTGTTGCTTTTAAATAAATAAATAAAAATGAACAACAACAACAAAAATATATAAAAGGAATAGTCACTATGACCTTGAGTGGCTTGTCCACGAATATTAACCATTTTGATGTATTGTTTTCTCAAGCATCATCACTCAGGGCCCCTTAAATGGTCCTTGATGATTGGCAGCTCTTAAGTTCTCACAAACAGAAGATAATTTGCTGTCTCCAAAGGACGCTCCTGGAATGGCTGTGCTTCCCAAGCCACCGAGACATCACTGATGTGAATAAGCAAAGAACTCACTTGTCTGCTTTGAAATGGACAACTGGACTTCCCCCGGATAATTGCTGGTGTGTCCTACCCTCAGCTTGTTTTTAGTCTGTGTGGTGGTTTGATTCAGGTGTCCCCCATAAACTTAGGTGTTCTGAATGCTAGGTTCCCACCTGATAGAGATTTGGGAATGAATGCCTTCTTGTAGCAGACAGCTTCAGGTTCTCTGAGATGAACTTCCAGACCGGGCAAAGTTATAGAGGAAGGGATTTACTGAAGCTTACAGATCCAGGGGAAGTTCCTGCTGGGAAGAAGCTGTCCTGCTTTCAGAGGACCAAACACAGAGAGCAAAGCCAAAACCCCAAAACCACACAGCACAGCATACCTCAGGAACCCCAGCTAGGCACACTGCATATCTTTAGATTGAAATCCTAAACCTACCACCACACCAGTGACACTGCCTCCAGCCAGGTGGCTGCAGATGCAAACCACAAACTAATAAAACAGTGAATAAATTGGGGGCCATCTATTCAAACTACTACACTTCTGGAGGTGGTGTATTGTTGGGGGTCGGGCTTATGGGTATTACAGCCAGTTTCCCCTTGCCAGTGTATGGCACACTCTCCTGTTGCTATTGTCCATCTGATGTTGGCCAGGAAGTGGTATCCACCCTCTGCTCATGCCATTGCTTATCCCCTGCCATCATGGAGCTTCCCCTCCAATCTGTAAGCCAAAATAAACCCTTTTTTTCACAAAAGCTGCTCTTGGTCAGGTGATTTCTGCCAGCAAATGTGAACCCAACTGCAATAGTCTGATAACACACCGCTCTGCAACACCTCTCTTCTCTGCCCCTTCACGGGGCAGGGTGGGTGAAGCCTTCCAGGCTCCATGAGTAGGGTAGTGGTGATGAATATGTGTGCTGAGCCCCAATCTTAGAACCCAAATCCAGGTTGGTCAGCCATAGATAGAAGTCCTGGGTGTAAGTACCAGAGGGCAACTAAGAGAGCAGGTGCCAGGCATCACATGGTAGGAGGCCCAACACCCTCGCCTCCCGAAGTCAGCCATTGACTTGATCTGTACACTTTGGGCATGGCTGGTCCATATGGAGAGGGAGAAAGAATAGATTTCAGGGGCTGGAGAGATGGCTTAGTGGTTAAGGCACTTGCTTGCAAAGCCCAAGGACCCAGGTTTGATTCCCCAGTGCGCATGTAAGCCAGATGCACAAGGTGGCACATGTGTCTGGAGTTTGTTTGCAGTGGCTGGAGGTCCTGGTGCACCCATTCTTTCTCTCTTTCTCTCTCTGTCATTCTCTCAAACAAATAAATAAAATATTAAAAAAGAAAGAATAGATTTGGGCTCTGACTGACACAGAAAGGAAAGAAAGAAGGAAAGAGGGAAGGAGGGGGGGAGGAAAAAGGAGCCATGTTTACATACTCATTTCTTCATAAAAGGAAATTACTGATAAGAAATTATTTATGTCTCTCTCTCTCAAATAAATAAGCAAATAAATGTTTTTAAAAAGGGCTGAGGAGGCTGGAGAGATGGCTTAGTGGTTAAGGCACATGCCTGTGAAGCCTAAGGACCCCGGTTTGATTCTCCAGGTCCCATGTAAGCCAGATGCACATGGTGGCGCATGCATCTGGAGTTCATTTGCAGTGGCTGGAGGCCCTGGTGAGCACATTCTTACTCTCTCTTTGTCTCAAATAAATAAATAAAAATTTTAAAAAAAGGGCTGAGGAGATGGATCAGTGCTTAAAGGCACTTGCCTGCAAAGCCTGATGGCCAGGGTTTGATTCCCCAGTACCCACATAAAGTCAGATATAACAAAGTGGTGGGCACATGCACTGTCAAGAGGATCTGGTGCTCCCCCCTCTTAAATAAGTAAATATTAAAAAAGAAATGATTTATATTAGCTAAGTATAGTGGCACACACCTTTAATCCAACCACTCTGGAGGCCAGTATGGACTACAGGGTGAGTTTCAGGTCAGTCTGGGCTAGAGTGACCCTGCTTCAAAAAAAAAAAAAAAAAAAAAAAAAAAAAAGGAAATGAGTTATTTTTAGATAAATATATTTTCTAGAGCATACCTTTTAAAGTACCTTCATCTTTTAGTTGGATTGTTATTTGAAAGACATAGTTTTATAAAATGCACAATATGATTTCTATCCTTTTAGAGCAGAATACTCTAAAGAATCAATTTAGCCTTAAAATAACTTTTTTTTTTAAATTGTGGGAAATTTCCAAACATAGATGAAAGCAAGGGCATCATGGAGTAAACCCCATGAACGAACAATGAGCCACGGCAACCCACCGCCAACCTCGCTTCATCTGCACCCGCCTCCCCTCCATTCCCGCTGTGAAAGTCATCACGGTTGGGCTGACCTAAGGCACGGTCATAAAGGTCCTTTCATAGGACACGCGGGATGGCTGGCCCACGTGGAGAGGGAGGTTATCAATGGACATGTAGTGTACTTTTCCCTATCGGGTAGTTTTCACATCAGAATCCTTGCCTTCCCCTATACCTTCCCTAGCCCCATCTCCTATAATGTAATCTGGAAAGGTATGTGTAGTTGAGGTGCTTAAAATTCTGGGTCAAAAGTAAGAACATGTGTCTGACACTTTCTTCTTTCTTTCTTTCTTTCTTTCTTTCTTTCTTTCTTCTTTCTTTCTTTCTTTCTTTCTTTCTTTCTTTCTTTCTTTCTTTTTTTAATTTTAGCTTTTTTTGAGGTAGGGTCTCACTCTAGCTCAGGCTGACCTGGAATTCACTCTGTAGTCCCAGCTGACCTCGAACTCCCGGTGATCCTCCGACCTCTGCCTCCCGAGTGCTGGGATTAAAGGTGTGTGCTATCCCACCTGGCCTGGAATTTGACACTTTTGTGATGGTTAGTCTTTAAAAATCTTTAAAAATTATTTAAAAAAATATTTATTTGTAAGGAGAGAGAGAGAGAGAGAGAGAGAGAGAGAGAGAGAGAGAGATATATGGGTGTGCCAGGGCCTCCAGCTACTGAAATCAAACTCCAGATGCTTTGTACATCTGGTTTATGTGGGTATTGGAGAGTCGAACCTGGGTCACCAGGCTTCTCAGGCAAGCACCTTAACGGCTAAGCTATCTCTCCAGCCCTTAAAAATTTTTTTGATTGATAACCTCCATAAATATGCACAATGTACTGTGACCACACTCCCCTCCCAACACCCTCTTTTGTCCCTCCTCCTCTGTCCCCCATCTACTGAACTCCTACTTCTTCTTCTTCTTTTTTTTTTTTTTTTTGGTTTTTGAGGTAGGGTCTCACTCTGGTCCAGGCTGACCTGGAATTAACTATGTAGTCTCAGGGTGGCCTTGAACTCTTGGCGATCCTCCTACCTCTGCCTCCCAAGTGCTGGGATTAAAGGTGTGTGCCACCATGCCCAGCTCTCTTTACCTGGATTTTTCTTATGGTCTCCTCTTCCTCTTCCTCCTCCTTCTTTTTTGAGGTAGGGTCTCACTCTAGCCCAGGATGACCTGGAATTCACTATGTCATCTCAGGCTGGCCTCAAACTCCTAGCAATCTTCCTACCTCTGCCTCCCAAGTGCTGGGATTAAAGGCCGTGCACCACTGCTCCCAGCTCTCATCTGGATTTTAACACTTTACCTAGAACATTCTTGGGTTGTTTCTAGGACTAAAATAGGAGTTCTCATCTCTTAAAACTCAGTGTTTTATTAGATTGTGCTACAGTAGTTCTTTTTTCCCCTTTGAAAACAAAACCATTATTCATAGATGCAAATAAATGGGAAAATACTCATTTTTTGGGGGTGGTGGTGGAAGATCTTGAGACACACACAAAGGATTCTGAGTATCCTGCACACATCATTTGTTGGGCGATGGGGTTTGCTTTGTTTTCAGCATCAGCACCATCTATCTCTGCGTTCAGGGGCGGTTCTGAGGAACTGGCTTCAGTTTTGCCCCATATGGCTTCACATGCATTTATCACAGAGGGGACCTTAGGTTGCCAGGTCAACCAGGAAACCTTGCCTGTTATGCTGTGACCTATCAGAGTGTGTGACATTGAGTCCCTGCGCCACCCTTTCCTGAGAAGTGTATGAGCACTTTCTGGGGTTCTGGCGATAGGCTTGGGGTGAACCTACAGACTAGCTTGCAGCTAGGGCGGGAGTGGCAGTAGCTGAGTAATCAGTGTCACTAAGATCAAGAGAAAAAAAACCCACAGGGACGCTTGGAATTTTGCAGTCAGAAGGGGCTAACCCCCACCTTCCACTTCACTTCCTCTGGCACTTTCCAGCACTTTCTGCATGGTTGTCACTCCTACGAATGTAGGAGTAAGCATTCTGGGGACATTTGACCATCTAAATTTAAATGGGAGAAAGTAGGTTATGGAAACTGTTTGACTCACCTCCTCTGCTTTATTCTTTCTTTAATCTCTGCCATTTCCCTTTTCACGCCATCTACCTTTCACAGGTATTTGGTGACAATATGTCTTTCAGGATGAAAATGTGAAAGTATACCATCAATTCTAAACACCGAGGACACTCAAAACAGGCTTTTATAGGGGAACAAAACCACTCTTATTTTATTTTTATTTTTTGGTTTTTCAAGGTAGGGTCTTACTCTAGCTCAGGCTGACCTGGAATTCACTATGTAATCTCAGAGTAGCCTTGAACTCATGATGATCCTCCTCCCTCTGCCTCCCAAGTGCTGAGATTAAAGGTGTGCACCACCACACCCGGCCCAACTCTTATTTTTTAAAAGATTTTTTTTTTACAATTAAAATATTGTTATTTATCTATCTATTTATTTATTTGAGAGGGAGAAAGAAGCAGAGAAAGAGAGAAAGAGATAGAAAATGAGAATGGCACACCAGTGCCTCCAGCCACTGCAAACAAACTCCAGACGCATGCACCACCTTGTGCATCTGGCTTACATGGGTCCTGGGGAATTGAACCTAGGTCCTTTGGCTTTGCAGGCAAGCACTTTAACTGCTAAACCATTTCTCTAGCCCTCCTTTTTTTTTTTTTTTTACAATTTTTATGTATGTATATAATCTATTTTTATAAATAATATTTATTTACTTATTTATTGGAGAAAGAGAGAGGAAGAGGCAGAGAGAAAGAGAGAATGGCTGTGCCAGGGCCTCCAGCCACTGAAAATGAACTCCGGACACGTGTGCCCCATTGTGCATCTGGCTTACATGGGTCCTGGGGAATTGAACCTGGGTCCTTAGGCTTCACAGGCAAACGCCTTCACTGCTAAGCCATTTCCCCAGCCCCCGTATATATCTCTTTTGATTATTATACTCTCCCATCACTCTCCCTTGGCCCCCCCTCCACCATATCCTTCCACTGAACTCCTTCCTCCCTCCACCAGTTTTTTTAATTTTTTTATTTATTTGAGAGAGAGAAAGAGGCAGAGAGAGAGAGAGAGAGAGAGAGAGAGAGAGAGAATGAATGAATGAATATGTGTGTGCCAGGGCCTCCAGCCACTGGAAAAGAACTCCAGACACATATGCCCCCTTGTGCATCTGGTTTACGTGGGTCATGGAGAATTGAACCAGATCCTTTGGCTTTTGCAGGCAAACGCCTTAACTGCTAAACCATCTCTCCAGCCCCTTTAAATGTCTTTTTATTTCTGCCTTTCTTCATCACCCATGATGACATGCTTACGGGCCCACTATTGTGTAGGTAGTGACATCCACAATGAGGTTATGAATGTAAAAGCTACCTTGTGCCTGCAATATTTGGAGGCACTCTGAACTCTCTGGCATTGACATTCCCTCCCTCCCTCCCTTCCTTCCTCCCTCCCTCCCTTCCTTCTTTCTTTCTTCCTTTCTTTTAGGCTAGCCCAACAGACTGCTCCCCTTTTTTATGAGTGTGAGAGCGAGTGGGAGCAAAGGAGGGAGGGAGGGAGAGAGAGAGAGAGAGAGAGAGAGAGAGAATTGGTGCAGGGCTTCCAGCTACTGTAATTGAATCCCAGTCATATGTGCCACCTGTGCACATGTGCAACCTTGTGCACTTGTGTCACCTTGTGCATCTGGCTTACGTGGGTTCTGGAGAGTCAAACATGGATCTTCAGGTTTCTCAGGCAAGCACCTTAACCACTAAGCCATCTCTCCAGCCCTATTTATTTATTTATTTATTTATTTATTTATTTATTTATTGGAGAGAGCAAGACACACAGAAAGAAGCAGACACAGAGATAGAAGTAGAGAGAGGTACTATGAGTGTGCAAGGTCCTCCTGCCATTTTGCACATTTGGCTTTATGTGGTAGTTGGGAATCAAACCTGGGCGGTCAGGGTTTGCAAACAAGCACCTTTAACTGCTGAGCCATCTCCCCAGCCCTGGCACTTACATTCTTTCTATTTCCTCCTCTGCAATGTTCCCTGAGCCTTGGCATACCGTCCTTATTTTGTTCATTGGTTGCAGTTTATTAAGAGAAGGGCATGTTGGGGATGGAGAGATAGCTCAGTGGTTAAAGGTTCTTGCTTATAGAAACCTGTTGATCCAGGTTCAATTCCCCAGTACCCACATAAGACCAGACACACAAAGTGGTGAATACATCTGGAGTTTGTTTGCAGTGGCAGGAGGCCTTGGTTCATCCACACTTAACCCCCTCTCTCTAATAAATAAATAGATAAACAAAAACATTTTTAAAATTTTATTTATTTATTTGCAAGCAGAGAGAGAGAGATAGAAGAGAGGCAGACAGAGAAAGAATGGGCACACCAGGGCCTCTAGCCACTGCAAACGAACTCCAGATGCATGTGCCATCTTGTGCATCTGGCTTACGTGGGTCCTGGAGAATTGAACCGGGATCCTTTGGCTTTGCAGGCAAATGTCTTAATCACTAAACCGTCTCTCCAGCCCCTAAAATGCTTACCCTGCAAGCATGAGGAGCTGAATTTGAAGCCCAGAACACACACAAAAATGCTGTGAGTGAGTGCATGCACTGGGGAGGTGGGGGCAGAAGGATCGCTGTGCTCACTGGACAGCCAGTCCAGCCAACTCGGTGAGCTCCAGACCAACGAGTGACTCTGTCTCAAAAGCAAGATGGTCTGGCTGGAGAGGTGACCTGGTGGTTAAGGCGCTTGCCTGTGAAGCCTAAGGACCCATGTTTGACTCTCTAGGCCCCACATAAGCCAGACGCACAGTGATGCAAGTGTGCAAGGTCGCACGTGCGCACAAGGGGGCACACGCCTCTAGAGTTCAATTTCAGTGGCTGAGGCCCTTGGTGTGCCAATTCTCTTTCTCTCTCTCACTTCCACATTTAAAAAAAGGCCTTGCCAGGCATGGTGGCCCACACCTTTAATCCCAGCACTTGGGAGGCAGAGGTAGGAGGATCACTGTGAGTTCGAGGCCACCCTGAGACTGCATAGTTAATTCCAGGTTAGCCTGGGCCAGAGTGAGACCCTACCTCAAAAATCAAAAACAAACAAAGCAAGGTGGACAGCATCCACAAGGTACAACATGTGAGGTTGTCTTCTGGCCTCCACGTGGATATGGACACATGGGCACGCACACACCCTCCACACATTAAAAAATAACTGGGAGCTGGAGAGAATGCTCAGTGGTTAGGGCACTTGCCTGAAAAAGCCTAGGGTCTTGGGTTTGATGCCCCAGTCCCCATGTAAAGCCAAATGCATAGGGTAGTGCATGCATCTGGAGTTCATCTGCAGTGGCTGGTGACCCTGGTGTGCCCATTCTCTCTCTACCTGCCTCTCTCTCTGTGTGTCTCAAATAAATAAATGAAATAAAAAATAATTTACATGCAATAAACTGAACAAACTTTAAGTGTGTATCTTGGTGCATTTTTTTTCTTTTATAAGTATATGCATCCATATGACCACCCAGCAGATCAAGGTACAAAGAATTTCCATCAGCTCAGAAAACACCCTTCCATCCAATCCCCACTCTGAAGATAACCGTGATTGTGACTTGTCACTGTAAGTCAATTTGGTGGGATCTCATGCTTTGATTGACAGCACATTGTTTGTTTATACTTTATTTCTTCTTCTTCTTCTTCTTCTTCTTCTTCTTCCTCTTCTCCTCCTTCTTCTTCTCCTCCCCCCTCCTCCTCCTCCCCTCCTCCTCCTCCTCCTCCTCCTCCTCCTCCTCCTCCTTCTTCTTCTTTTTTTTTTTTTTAGAGATGGGGTCTCACTCTGGTCCAGGCTGACCTGGAATTAACTATGTAGTCTCAGGGTGGCCTCAAACTCATGGCGATCCTCCTACCTCTGCCTCCTGAGTGCTGGGATTAAAGGCGTGCACCACCACGCCCAGCTTTTTTTTTTTTTTTTTTTTTTTTTTTTTTTTTGAGGCAGGGTCTCACTCTAGCCCAGGCTGACCTGAAATTCACTATGTAGTCCCAGGGTGGCCTTAAACTCATGGCAGTCCTCCTACCTCTGCTTCCTGAGTGCTGGGATCAAAGGCGTGCACCACGATGCCAGGCTATTCATACATTTTTGTGTCCTGTTTTTTTTTTTTTTTCCCGAGGTATGGTCTCACTCTAGCCCATGGTGACCTGGAATTCACTATGTAGTCTCAGGGTGGCCTTGAATTCAAGGTGATCCTCCTACCTCTGCCTCCCAAGTGCTGGGATTAAAGGCGTGCGCCACAACACCTGGCTGTGTCCTGGTTTCTTTGATTCAACTTCCTCTTTGTGAGAATCATCTGTGTGGTTGCCCATGTCAGTAGCTTCTCCTGTTTTATTTCTCCTGTTTTATTGATGAGTACTAGTCCCTCGTGAGAGCATATCACATTTTTTCATTTCTTCTTCTATTAATAGACATTTTTTTCTAGTGTTGATTATTTTGAGTAAAGCTAAAGGGAACATTTATATACAAGGTTTGTTGTGGATGTACACTCTTTAAATTTTTAAGTTTATTTGTTAGCGTGGGCATGTGTGTGTTTGTGTGTATGTGTGTGTGTGTACATGCATGTGTGTGTCTATGTATATGCATGGGTGCCCCAAGGTTTCTTAGTCCTATATAGGGATGACCATTTGGCTTTACATTGGTGCCTGGAGAATTCAATCTGGGCCAGCAGGCTTTGCAAGTGAGTGCCTGTAACCACTGACCCATCTCCCCAGCCCCTACTCTTTCATTTGTTTGTGTTTTTTAAAAACTAAAAATTTTTAAAAAAATATTTTTATTTTTATTTTTATTTATTTATTTGACCGAGAGAAAGCATTATGGCTGATGATGGGATTTCAAGACAGACTCAACCTGAGCCTTGTGAGCTACCTTACCTCCTTTAGACATGCTCATCCTTCGAGGCTCTGTGGAAGAATGAATTAACCTTGGCGCCTCCAGCTTGGTCATAACGTTTCTTAAAGGAAGGGAGGTTCCAAATGGACCTCATGGTCACTGGGGAACCCTGCTGGGAGACCCTCATCTGTGTGCATGGAGGGGCATCCTGAGTCTTCCTATTGTCCCGGCTCGGTAACAGCTAAGACAGAGAAGGCAACGCTGCCTTTGTGCCGGGTTGGTGGAGTTTGCACTGGGCAGATCAGATCTTGGGTGCCCAAAAGGCTCTCCACGTGGAGCCATGCACGTGAGGTCAGTGACCTTGACGGAAGGTTTAATCCTAGCTGCCTGCTGTGAGGGACACTCACCCTCCTGGAGAACTGCAAAGTATAAATTGTCTCTTAACACTGATAAACAGCGAGGAGGAGGGAAAAAGCCCTGACAAAATATTACAACTTAATTGTATTTCTCAGCTGGGCTCAGGAAACCTACTTTATCCTTAGGCGAACCCTATTTACCAAATCTCCCAGCCCCACAATAATTACTGCTTTAACCCATGGTGGGCCAGCACCAACGCCTGGGGTGGGCTCTCCTGCCAGGGAAGCCGAACAAAGCCCGCTCTGGTGCTCCAGTTGTGGAGCTTTGCATTCTCTGGGGCGTGCATCTCACTGAGCTGTGGGGGTGGCAGGAGGGCCAGTCGCCCCCCCCTCCAAGAGTAGGAGCTGTGGGGGTGGGGGTGGAGGTGAGATGAGACTTTCTGCTGGCCTGGTTTTCTGGTCACAGGTGTTTGCAATTTTAAATAAATGTGCAGTGTCAGGTCTCTGCAGCCCATCACGTGAGACTTCTAATGAGGGCTGAGCACAGAAATAAGATCGGTCCTCTCTGGGCACTTGTCATTATGTTGGATGGGCCCATATTCAGGCCTAATTATGAAAAAAAACAAAAAAAACAAAACACCAAATACCCAACCTGGAGCTTGGAATAACTGAGTTTGGTAGTGTGAGAATGGGCGTGCCAGGGCCTCCAGCCACTGCAAACAAACTCCAGACACATGTGCCACCATGTACATCTGGCTTATGTGGGAACTGGAGAATCGAACCGGGGTCCTTAGGCTTCACAGGCATGCGCCTTAGCCACTAAGCCATCTCTCCAGCACAGTCCTTCCTTTTATATTGCTTCTTTCTGGTCACAGCAGTGAGAAAAGCAATGCATCCAAGAGGTCACTGTGAAGTTCTAGCCCCAGCTGAACTCCCTCCCTAATGCCACTACACAAGTAATCGCAATCACACTACATAGAGGAGAACCCAGCCAGCCCTCGGTATTGTGAATAGGGACACACTTGACATTTTGAACCACTAGGTTTTGGATGGATTGTGATATTACAGTAGATAAGTGAAACAGGTTAAGATGCAAGAGTCTGGGCCACTGGGGGGTCTCCTTTGGGTAGGATCTCTCAGCAGACACAGACACCTCCTACATCCTAGATTCCTCTGCCTAGACTTTAAAAGAAAGTTATTTTTATTTTTATTTATTTATTTATTTTTGGTTTTTGAGGTAGGGTCTCACTCTGGCCCAGGCTGACCTGGAATTCACTATGTAGTCCCAAGGTGGCCTCAAACTCATGGTGATCCTCCTACCTCTGCCTCATGAGTGCTGGGATTAAAGGCGTGCGCTAACATGCCCGGCTGTTATTTTAATTTTATTTTTTTAATGAGAGAGTGAGAGAGAGAAAAGAATTGGCTTGCCAGGGCCTCCAGCCATTGCAGTTGAACTCCAGACACGTGTGCCACCTAGTGTGCACATGTGAGCTTGTGCTTGTGTCACCTTGTGTGTCTGGATTACGTGGGATGTGGAGAGTCAAACATGGATCCTTAGGTGTCAAAAGCAAGCATCTTAAATGCTAGGCGATCTCCACCTTAATTTCTTTTCTTTTTTTTTTTTTTTTGTTGGAGAGAGAGAAAGAGAGAGAGGGAGAGGAAGACAGATAGAGATGGGCACGCCAGCAGTGTCTCAGCTGCTGAGAATGAAATCCAGATGCATGTGCCCCCTTGTGGTCAAGTGTGGCATTGCGCCCTTGTGTCACTTTGCATCTGGCTAAATGTGGGACCTGGAGATTGGAACTGCTGAAGACTGGAACCAGCGTTCTTAGGCTTAGGAGGCAGGTGCCTTAACTGCTAAGCCATCTCTCCAGCCCTTTTTTCTTTTTTTAAATTTTTAAAAATTTATTTGAGAGCAACAGACAGACAAAGAGGCAAACAGATAGAGTGAGAATGGGTGCAGCAGGGCCTCCAGCCACTGCAAATGAACTCCAGATACATGTGCCACTTTGTGCATCTGGCTTATGGGTCCTCAGGAATCGAGCCTTGAACTGGGGTCCTTAGGCTTCACAGGCAAGCGCTTAACTGCTAAGCCATCCTCCAGGCCCATTGTTTTTTTTTTTTAAATTTTTGCTTATTTTTATTTATTTATTTGAGAGTGACAGAGAGAGAAAGAGTCAGAGAGAGAAAGAGAGAGAGAGAGAGAGATGGAGTGGAGAGAGAGAGAATGGGTGTACCAGGGCCTCCAGCCACTGCAAACGAACTCCTGATGCATGCGCCACCTTGTGCATCTGGCTTACATGAGTACTGGGTAATTGAGCCTTGAACCTTAGGCTTCACAAGCAAGTGCTTAACCACTAAGCCATCTCTCCACATCACCTTAAAAATTTTAATTATTATTATTATGAACTTTATGGTATGAACAAATTGCATATGGGGGGCTGGAAAGATGGCTTAATGGTTAAGGAGTTTGCCTGCAAAGCCTAAGGACCTGGGTTCGATTCTTCAGTACTCATGTAAAGCCAGAATGCACATGGTGGTGCATGTGTCTGGAGTTGCAGTGACTAGAAGCCCTGATGCACCCATTCTGTCTCTCTTTCTCTCTCTATCTGCCTTTATCTCTCTCACTTTCTCTCAAAGAAATAAATGAAATGTAACATATTGGTCATAATCCCATTGGGTTATACTCTTTATTTTTTATTTACTTATTTGAGTGAATGAGAGAGAGGGACAAGAGAGATAGAAAGAGAGAGAATGGGTGTGCTAGGGCCTTTAGCCACTGCAAACAAACTCCAGACGCATGAGCCACCTTGTGCATCTGGCTTACGTAGGTACTGTGGAATCGAACCTGGGTCCTTTGGCTTTGCAGGCAAATGCCTTAACAATGAAGCCATCTCCCCAGCCTGGGTTATACTCTTATCTCACCTTTCTCCCGCCCCCATTCTGCTGAGGGCCCTCTGTAGGGTCACGAATGCACCAATAAACCTCGGTACCAGGGGACAATGCCTCAGGACACACATTCCCACCCTGTGGCTCCTACTATCTTTCTGTCCCCTGGTCTGCAATGTTCCTTGGGCCTTGGTGAACATGTTACAAGTCTTCTTTAGTGTTGAGCTCCCTGCATCCTCTGAACTTCTGCTTTGATGAGTTCTGAGTCTTTTCCATATCTACCGCCCTCTCCATGTAGCGGGCTGTCAGGATAGCACTGAGATCAGCCCTCGGCTCTGAGTCTCCACTTCCTCTCTAGTCTCCTGGTCCCTGGTAGGCGTGATACAGATGACTCTTCTCATGCTGGCCTGGATGTTTTTCTTCCCCACTCTCATTTGATTTTCTTTCTTCTCTGCCATCATGGAAGGCAGTCTGTCCCAGGCAATCAAGAGTCATCAGAGGGTAGTGACTGGTGATCCTTTCCTTCCCGAGTCTCCTCTAATTTTTCCCTTCATCACCCATCCATGGTTATATCTGAGTCTGAATTTCCTTTCTTCTTGCTTTTTCCTCTTCTATAGCCCAAGGAGCCCTTAAGGATTCAGAGGTTTCTAAATATGCACCATTGCCAACTCCCCCTGCCCCCATCCTTTTGTTCTCTGTCCTAACACTGGAACAAAATTAGGTCTCTTTATCTTTTTTTTCTAAATGAACAGGTTTAGCCATTGTTAGCTGGGCTGAAAATGCTATTTGTGAGCCATTGTCAAGCAAGACCTGGGACCATCACTGACACCTCCTTCATTATGCACCATTAATGATGTACACACCACAGTTGGGGGAACATTGTGGATCCATTTCTCCGCTTTAATTCTGTTCTGTGTTGTAGGCAACGTTAATGAGTGCATAATTCTCAAAGGTCATAATCTGAATACATTTCCTTTTCTTCTTTTTAGGGCAATGGGGATAGGATTCAAAACACTTAAAATGAAATTTACTTCATCATTTGGCTAACAATGTCCTCGACTGTACTAATTACACTGAGATATGTATTCATTTGCCGGTCATTTGGACAGACCTGAGTGAGCCTGATTTCTTATAAGACCAGTGTCTCTAAACTCCCCCCCCCCCACCTCTGTGTTAGTTGCTTATCCCATTGATTATGAGAAATAACTGGGGGGAAAAAATCCACCCAAACCCTAACAATATAGAAAGTGCAAATTTAGCAAAACCAGCATTGAATTTTCCAGGGAGTCATTTATCATCCTTAGAAAGTTCTAGTTCTCTACAAATAAAAGAGAGAAAGGAGTGGTAATTGCTCTACTCAGCTAATTGACAGAACTGTGTCAGGAAAAGGAGGCATATTCAGCGCTGCCTCCGATGATGACATTTGAAGGTTGTTCCCATTCTCTCTGCTCTGCTAAATTAGGTAATCATTATTTCCCCATGAATCTTATTAATCTAATGGTTGCTTCTCCCCCAAGCCCCTCAGTGAGATTCAAGATTCAGATAGAAGTGTGAAAATGAAATGCCAAAGATCAGAAAATAGTTTGGTCAGTTGAGTTCCACTCCCTAGTTTTGTGGTTCTGTTCATAAATCAGAGAGGAGAAGAGGGAATAAGTTTAAATTGTAGTCAGGGGAATTCAAGTCATCTGTTAAGAAGGACCTTTTCATTATTTGAAGGGAACTCAGAAGGTTTGAAATCTCTGCTGTGGATTTAAAAAAATGTGGGTGTGTGTGTGTTTTGTGTATGCGTGTGCCATGATGTGTGAAATGGTCAGAGGACAGCCTCAAGGTGTTGGTCCTAGCCTTCCACCTTGTTTGAGTTGGAGCCTTTCTTGGTGTGAACTCCAGGATTCTTCCGACTCTGCCTCCTGTCACTGTAGGTGCATTGGGATGATAGACATGTGACCCACTTTGTGTCTGGCTTTCCATGGATGCTGGGGTTTGAACTACAATCATCAGGCTTGCAGAGCAAGTGCCTTCAACCACTGAACTGTCGCCTCAGCCCTTCTGCTGTGGATTTTTTATTTTAGAGAGAGAGACAGACAGAGAAAGAGAAAGAGAGAGAGAGAGAGAGAGAGAATTGGCATGCTAGGCCTCAGACACTGTAATCGAACTCCAGACACTTGTGCCACCTATTGGGCATGCGTGACCTTGTGCTTGCTTCACCTTTGTGTGTCTGGCTTACGTGGGGTCTGGAGAGTCAAACATAGGTCTTTAGGCTTAGCAGGGCAAGCTCCTTAACAGCTAAGCCATCTCTTCAGCCCTGCCGTGGATTTTTTTTTTTTTTTTTTTGAGGTAGGGTCTCACTGTAGCTCAGGCTGACCTGGAATTCACTGTGTAGTCTCAGGGTGGTCTCGAACTCATGGTGATCCTCCTACCCCGGCCTCCCGAGTGCTGGGATTAAAGGCGTGCGCCACCACGCCCGGCTTCCTGCCGTGGATTTTTGAGAACAGGAGTGGAAACCAACAAGTTGTAAAAGACAGAATAGTGTTTTTAAAAAATATATATTTATTTATTAGAGAGACAGAGAGAAAGAGGCACACAGAGAGAGTGAATATGGGCATGCTAGGGCTTCTGGCCACTGCAAATGAACTACAGAAGCATGTGCCATTTTGTGCACTTGGCTTTACGTGGGTCCTGGGGAAAGCCGTCATGCTTTGCAAGCAAGCACTACTGAGCTGTCTCTCCAGCTATCCCCCACCCCAAGAATAGTGGGCTTTTTATGCTTTATTCTTTTTTATACTTTATTCTTTTTAAGAATAGTGGTTTTTAAGCCATTTCTCTTTTCAGGTGGCTTTCCAAGGGGATTTTAAGCTCCACTAACATTTAAGGTCAGTGACAAACTCCATTTTTTATTTTTTGCTATAAGAAAGAGCACTCTTAATCAAATAGAAAACTTATGGCTTGGAAGGTCACAGACCCCAGAGGGAAGCTTCCACTCTCCGTTGTCTTATGCCCATCAAAAATCCTTCTAAGTGGGCTGGGAATATGGCTCAGGGGTTAAAGGTGCTCACAAAGCCTGATGGCCCAGGTTTGATTGCCCACTACCCATGTACAGCCAGATGTACAACGTGAACACGTGCATCTGGAATCTGTTTGCAAGGACCAGAGTTCCTAGCACACCCATTCTCTCCTTCCCCCTCTCTGTCAAATAAATATTAATTATTTTTTAAAATTTATTTTTATTTTTATTTATTCAAGAGATAGATAGAAAGAGAGAGAGAGAGAGAGAGAGAGAGAGAGAGAGAGAGAGAGAATGGGCATGCCATGGCATTCAGCAAACCAACTCCAGAAGCATGCACAACCTTGTGCATCTGGTTTTTGTGGGTCCTGGGGAATTGAACCTGGGTCCTTTGGCTTTGCAGGCAAGTGCCTTAATCGCTAAGCCATCTCTACAGCCCCCAAATAAATATTTTTTAAAAGAAGTCTTCTAAGTGTATGTGTTCAAGCCCTTTCATTAATGCTTACCTCACTTTGGTTACAAAACCTTCTTTTTACAGATGATGGCAAATACTGAGGAGACCCAAGACTCTTCAGAAATAATAAGAAGGGAAAGCCCAGGGCTCAGCACTGGATGAGTCTTTCCGTCACACTGGCTGGGGCTCGGGGAGCATTGCAGAGGTAGTCTTGGAACGCGTGGGAGAGCTGCTCCATTGCTAGCTAGAGAACAGGCTCTATGGAAGCGAAGGTGGAGACGCAGACCTCAACAAGGCTGAAGAGAGAGCTCAACACTACAGGAGCTTTCTAGCACACCTTCCCAGGCTCAGGGAACATTGCAGAAGGGTGGGGGATGGAAAGAATGTAAGAGCCACAGGCTGTACAGGTGTACTGCAGGGCGCTGTCCTCCATCCTGAAATAACTAGCGTCTTCGTGATCCCACGGTAGTTACCGATACCCTCAAGACAAGCATGGGTATGAGCCCACCAACCTTTCCTTAAATAAATATTTTTATTTATTTATTTTTAAAATAGTTTTATTTTTACTTATTTATTTGAGAGAAAGAGGCAGAGAGAGAGAGAGAGAGAAAGAGAGAGAGAGAGAGGAAGAAAGAGAGGAAGGGAGATAGAGAATGGGCACACCAGGGCCTTCAGCCACTGTAAACGAACTCCAGACACATGTGCCACATTATGCATCTGGCTTACATGGGGTCTGGGGAATCAAACCTGGGTCCTTTGGCTTTACAGGCAAGTGCCTTAACTGTTAAGCCACCTCTCCAGCCCCTTATTTACTTATTTATTTAAATTTATTTTATTTATTTATTTGAGAGAGAGAGAGGGAGAGAAATAGGTGGGGGGGGGGAGAGGGAGGCAGGGAGAGAATGGTCACGCCAGGGCCTCCAGCTACTGCAAATGAACTCCAGATGCATGCAGCACCTTGAGCATCTCGCATATGTGGGTCCTGGGGAATTGAACCTGGGTCCTGTGGCTTTGCAGGCAAGTGCTTTAATCATTAAGCCATCTCTGCAGCCCATTTATTTATTTATTTACAAGGGAAGAAAGAGAGAGAAAGAGAGAGAGAGAAAGAGAGAGAGAGAAAGAGAGAGAGAGAGAAAGAGAAAGAACAACAGAAAGAAAGAGAGAATAGATATGCTAGGGCCTCTTGCCACTGAAAATGAACTCCAGATGCACGCGCCACTTTGTGCATCTGGACTTATGTGGGTACTAGGGAATTGATCCTGTGCTGTCAGGCTTGGCATGCAAGTGCCTTTAACTGCTGGTCCATCTCTTCAGCCTCTCTATCAACATTTTGACCTGGCAGTTGGAGGAAGTCAAAAGGAATGAGACAACGAAACAGGGGAAGGACTACCCTGAGGGACAAACATGGATAACAGGATGGGAACATGATCAAATTACTGTATATGCATACATTAAAGTTATCAATTAAAAACCAGAGCCCCGTTTAGACATGGGCTTTATGATCTGGCTTCTGATGAGATATGGACAAGACGGTGGCTGGCTGAAGAAAACCGATGCTTGGTTGTCATCAGACATTATCACCCAAATGCCACTTTGTGATGGAAGCAAGGTAGATGGTTTGTTGACAAAACGTACACTTTCTCAGCTGATAAGAGTGACACTCCCTCCCCCCAACGGCACTTGGGAAATAGCTGTGTGCCTTATGACAATAATGGCAGAATGTGTGGGGCAGTCTGGCTGGTGGTGGCTGTGTTGGTCTGTGCATGATACTCCAATGGGGCACTACTGATGAAGCAACCGAGAACGAGCAGAAGGGTACTGGAGCACAGTTACGGAGGCTGAGAAGTCCAAACTTGAAGGGATGATATGGTACCTGCTGATGCAGGGGAGGGGTGGAGACACAAGAGGGGCTGAATTAATTCTTTTTTAAAAAATGTATTTATTTATTTCAGAGCGACAGACAGAGAAAGAGGCAAATAGAGAGTGGGCACGCCAGGGCCTCCAGCCACTGCAAACAAACTCCAGATGCATGCACCCCCTTGTGCATCTGGCTTACGTGGATCCTGGGGAACTGAGGCTTGAACCAGGGTCCTTAGGCTTCACAGGCAAGTGCTTAACCGCTAAGCCATCTCTCCAGGTTGGGGATTCATTCTTTAATCAGGAACCTACTCTCACCATAGTGACATTAATCTGTTCATAAGGGCAGATTTTCATGGGTGAATCACCTCTTAAAAGGTCGCATCTCCTACACTGGTGATTAATTCCAACCTGAATTTGGGAAGAGAGAAACATTCCAACTATAGCAGTGGCATATTACAGTCTATGTTTGACCTTGGCAAGACTTCTTCCATCTCCTTGAAGATCTTTCTGCCCAGAAATGCCCCCTCATTCTCCCTGACCTCATGTCCCCATTCTCTCTCCTCTTCCCTACCTTGACAGTGACCCCAAGGCAGTCTCAGGAGGGGCAGGTGATGCCTTCCACTGGGAGGAAGAGACCTGATAAATGCATCTGGGGACATTTCCAGCTTCCTGCTCCTTCTGTGTTCTCCAAGTCCACCTGAATAAATAGTAGTTGAAAGTAGACCTCTGTAGATTCAAAACAAATCATGAAATATATTGCTTAAAAGTAAATGGAACCAGGCTGGAGGGATGGCTTAGCAGTTAAGGCATTTGCCTGCAAAGCCAAAGGACCCAGGATCAATTCCCTAGGACCCATGTTAACCAGATGCACAAGGTGGTGCATGCATCTGGAGTTCATTTGCAGTGGCTAGAGGCCCTGGCATACCCATTCTCTCTCTCTTTCCCTCTCTCCCTCTTTCTTTCTGTCAAATAAATAAATAAATAAAAATAAAATATTTTTTAAAAAAGCAAATGGACCTTTGGGCTGGAGAGATGGCTTAATGGTTAAGGCACTTGCCTGCAAAGCCGAAGGACCTCGGTTCGATTCCCCAGGACCTACATAAGCCAGCTGCGCAAGGTGGCAAATGTGTCTCGAGTTTGTTTGCAGTGGCTGGAGGCCCTGGTGCACCCATTCTCTTTCTTTCTTTCTCAATAAATAAATAAAAAATATTAAAAAAATGTAAATGACCCATGGTGACACATGCCTGTAATCCCAGCAACCAGGAGGTTGAGATGGGAGGATCACAAGTGTGAGGCCAGCCTAGACCCTGTCTCAAAAAAACAAAACCCAAAACAAACCAACAAAGAAAACCAAATAAAAATGGCATATGACCTGGATTGACCTTTTAGACCATTTCAGTTCTTTTTTTTGGGGGGCTAGTGGCTCTGCAAACTAAATATTTATTTTAGTAATCATTTTGATCAATTTAGTAAATAATATTTAATATTTTACATAAAAACTTTTACAAAAGCAGACCTAGCCTCCCCCCTCACCTTCTGCACCTAGGGAGATAAAAATTCCGTGTTTTCCTCTGGCATGCCAGTCAACATCAGATCTTGAATCAATGGACAGATATCAGAGTCTCTGATTCCCACTTCTAGGTGAGGGATCTTTGACAGTGTCCTTGTTCAGAACTGAGGTCGAGCGATTCATGTTTGTATGAAACAAAGCAGTAAATTGTGTGAGTGCTTTCTTCACTCTGTTGTAGGGTAGAATTAAGTCATTTTTTTTTTTCCTGTTCATGAGATTTTTTCCTTTGTAACTTCGATCATCCCAGCAAAGCTCCATAAATGACATAAAAATAATCACCATTTCAAAAAAAAAATCACTTGGAAACAAATGTTCATTAGTTGATTTGTTCCAAGAAGACAGATTTAACTATATATGTTCTTTTGTATTTTCCTTTTCATCCTCCCTTAAATCACTACTGTCACTGTGTTCCGTGGGGTGGGTTCCATGTTTGGTGTCAACCCAGGGCCTTGTAAAGCTGTCATGAAATCAGATCAGAGGGTACGTAAGGCTGAGCATCCGGGTGGGGTCACCTGCTGCTTTACCCTTTGGTTGAGTTACGTGTTGCTTCTCTCCTGCAGTGGGGGATGTTGGCAAGTTGAAGCAAAAAAGGGGGAGGAAAAATTCTTGATCTCAACCACTATGCCCACCCCCGGCCTGCACTTAGCATTGACTTCCACGTGGAGGCACTGTGCCCATCTTGGGCCGAGTCGTCGTGGGGTGAGTCTCCTGTGGTCACTTATGTATGGATTGCTATAAAAAGAACGCGTCAAATTTCATCCTTGTGCTTAGTTTTGCTAGCATATGACTCATTTTCATAGCTCTACAACTAAAATGTGGTAGTTAAGACAGTAAAGTGATATTTATAGGGTAATTTTGAGAAAGCCTGTCATAATTTTCTTTCCTGCGTAAGTCTGTATGTCCTTTGTTATAACTCTAATTACACTGACAGCTTTTCAGAGGGAACGATAGGCTAAAGGGTTATTTAAATATGAAACCAAAGGTTTGACATCAGCTGGGAGTGAATGACTTTTATTTCCTCACATCTATTTTAATGTAACATAAACTTACTGGCTTACTTTTTTCCCCTGAACACTATCATTATTTTTATTTTTATTTTTCCTTTTCGTTTTGTCATTGAGGCAGAAAGAAAATTGCGACGGTCTCCCTTTCCCCTGTCTAGGCACTGAGCAGCTTTTAACAGGATGCTTCAGTTGAAATCTGAAATGATGGGGCTTAACTTTCCTATGTGTGAGGTCTTGGGTTCTACACACACACACACACACACACACACACACACACACACACACACACCCCGCCACTATCACCAACTCAAACAAGGGCATACTATTCATCTACCCCTGGCTGGGTGCTCTGCAGCTGGAGGCGTCTCTCAAGTTAGGCATTCAGCAGAGCTTCTCCAGTGACTTGGCGTTTTCCATGCCACTCCAGGGACCTCCATTAACTCAACACACTAAAAATAACATTGCAGAACTGCTGAGCGGCTGAGAGAGACCATAGGCCTGGGGAAGGCTAAATATTACTTGCATTGATCAGAACAGTGGGCCCTGCTCCTGAGCTGCCTGCTGTTTGACCCTGAAGCTCATTAAGAATGTTTGTCTATCTGCAGGCTTGAGAGGCAGGGGAGCACAGTGGGCCTGGGGGGCTTTGGGAAAGGAGAATGATGCTGTTATCCACAGAGATCTTTTTCTTACCAACCCAGAGCTCCTTTTCTTTCAAAGTGAATGCGGCTCTTGTGTGAACCTGGGCTGCACCTGTCTCCCTGCAAGCATGCTTCACTGAGAACAAAGGCAGCCCCTACCTTAGCTCTAATGGTACCAGTCTGTTCTCGCCAGGTGTCATGGTTTCCCTTCAACTGAGCCCTGACTCCACCACATGTTAGCTGTGCTGTGTTGGGTCAGTTACTGAACCTTCTCCAGCCTCAGTTTCCTCACCGATAAAACAAGAATATTAACTGAAATGAATACCTTTCTACGGGGTGGTTGTGAATTCAGGTGGGATAGAGTTGAAAGCATTTAAGGAAATGGAAAAAAGTCCTGGGTAGCATTCTCTAAATATTTGTAGTGTTGTGTTTAGCCAAATGAAAATTTGTGCTATAAAATGGTCATTTCATATATTTTAGCTAGTATGTTAACATGAGATAATAAAAAAACTTCTTTTATTTTATTTATTAGAGAGAGAGAGAGAGAGAGAGAGAAAGAGGCAGATGGAGAGACAGAATGGGCCTCCAGCCACGAAAAACAAACTTCAGATGCATGCACCACTTTGTGCATCTGGCTTACTTGGGTCCTGGGGAATCAAACCTGGGTCTTTTGGCTTTGCAGGAAAGTGCCTTAACTGCTCAGCCATCTCTCTGGCCCCAAAAAGAGATTTCTTTTTTTTTTGGTACCCAGGTGGGTTCATTCTACAACCTTTTTTTTTTTTTTATTGACAGCATTCCTGTATTTCCACAGTGTATTTTGATCATAGCCCTCTTCCATTACCTTCTTTTCTCTCCCTTCCTCTGAACCCCTTCTTCCCAACTAGTCCCGTCTTCTATTTTGATGTCCTTTCTTCTTTTGCCCTCCTCCATCATACATGGTGGCAGTGGATGGACCCAATATTGTTTAGACCTTGCACAGGTAAAGGCTGCTGCTGTGAGGTCACGAATGCTATAGCCACCTCATGTACAGAAGACAGCATTCCAAAGCACTGTTGCCCATCTGCTGGCTCCTATATTCTTTCCATCCCTAACATGAGGTCTTGGGAAGTCTTTCCTCACCTCTATGGAGTAAACCTGTGAGATGATAGATAACCTTATTTATTTTTATTTTTTATTTTTGGAGAGAGACACAGAGAGAGACAGAGAGAGAGAGGGAGAGGAAGACAGACAGAGATGGGCGCGCCAGCAGCCTCTCAGCCTCTGTGAACAAAATCCAGATGCGTGCGCCCCCTTGTGGTCAAGTGTGGCATTGCACCCTTGTGCCACTTTGCATCTGGCTAAACGTGGGACCTGGAGATTGGAACCGCTGGAGATTGGAACCGGTGTTCTTAGGCTTAGGAGGCAGGCGCCTGAACCACTAAGCCATCTCTCCAGCCCTAGATAACCTTATTTTAATTTTATTTTATTTTATTTTATTTTATTTTATTTTATTTTATTTTATTTTATTTTATTTTATTTTTGTTTTCAGCCTGGGTGTTCTTGCCCAGGCTGACCTGGAATTAACTAAGCTGTCTCAGGGTGGCCTTGAAAAAAAGATCCTCCAGCTCTGCCTCCCGAGTGCTGGGATTAAGCAGAGTGCAGTACGGGAGGCTCAGATAGCCTATTTTAACACCCGGGGAAATATAGGCTTCAAAGGTTACTTGTACCAAGTTATATAAAGCTCCATGGGTAAAGATATTCTCTTGTTGCTCAGCCTGTGTGTTCTTGCCCTTGGCCATAGGATCTAAGCTGCCACTGAGAGGCTGGGGGAAAAAAAAAGATTGCAGCTGAAAGTAACTTTCTCCAAGAGCTTAGCAGAGTGCAGTATGGGAGGTCACAGCCTCTGTCACTGGCAATCTGAGGGCCTTTGCATGGTGAGCATGCTCTGAGCTGGTCTGGCTCTTTCAGCAGCTTCACTCTCCTCAGCTGAGCTCTGGGTACTGTTGTTCGTGCTATTTGTCCCTCACAAATCTCCAATGTGCCCATCTCAGGGAGACTGGCAATCTGAGGCCTTTCTCTCTGGTGAGGAGCTCAGCTGGTCTGGTCAGTGTGCCCGCTCTGTGCTTGCCTTTGGCCCAGGCACACTTGCCCGACATCAATTAACACCTGAGGCTAGGACATCTTTTGCTGTGAGCAGCTGTCCTATACAACACATGTACTAGTGACCTAAAAGATGCCAGTTGTGACAATCCCAACTACCTTGAGACATGGGCAGGTTAGAGGGATGAATGTCTCTTTTAGGGCTAGAGAGATGGCTTAGCAGTGAAGGCATTTGCCTGCGAAGCCTAAGGACCTGGGTTTGATCTCCCAGTACCCATGTAAGCCAGGTGCATAAGGGGGTGCATGTGCCTGGAGTTTGTTTGCAGTGGCTGCAGGCCCTGCCACACCTATTCCTTTTCTCTCTCTCTGCCTCCTTTTCTCTCTCAAAATAAATAAATAAATAAATAAATAAATAAATAAATAAATAAAAATTTAAAAAGTCTCCTTTGATTGAAAGCCACTTGACCAAGAGTGGAATGATGATTGGGTTGGAGAGATGGCTTAGTGGTTAAGGCACTTGCCTGCAAAATCAAAGGATCTCGATTTGATTCCCCAGGACCCATGTAAGCCAGATGAACAAGGTGGAGCATGCATCTGGAGTTTATTTGCAGTGACTGGAGGCCCTGGTGTGCCCATTCTCTCCCTCCCTTCCTCCCTCTCTCTCTACCTATTTCTCTCAAGTAAATAAATAAAATAAAAATGTTTTAGAAAAAAGAGTAGAATGATGGTCCTGGCTATGCTGGAATATTAAGGATATTAGCCAAAATGGATACCTCTCTGTAGGGTAGTTGTAAATTCAGGTGGGATAGAGTTGAAACCATGTAGGGAAATGGAAATAGCTCTAGTTAGCAAGTTAGCATTCTCTAAATATTTTTAGCACTGTGTTTAGTTAAATGAAAATGTGTGCTATAAAAACGTGATTTCATATGGTTTTAACCTGAGAGTTTTTTTTCCCCCGCTTCGGAATAGAATTTCACTCTAGCCTAGGCTGACTTGGAACTCACTGTGTAGTCCAGACTGCCCTCAAGCTCATGGCAATCCTCCTACCTCAGCCTCCCGAGTGATGTGATTAAAGGTGTGTGCCACCACGTCCAGCTGCTTGAATTTTTTAAAAATAATTTTACATGTTTTGTTTATTTATTTGAGTGAGAGAGATATAAAGAGTTGAAAAGAGAGAACAGGCACACCAGGACCTCTAGCCACTGCAAACAAACTCCCAGACACATGTGTTGCTTTGTGCCTCTGGCTTTACGTGGGTACTGGGGAATTGAACCTGGGTCCTTAGGCTTTACAGGCACACCTTAACCACTGAGCAATCTCTCCAGCCTTGAATTTTTTTTACCCAGGTGTACTTTATAATTTTTTAAAAATTTAATTAATTTTTTTGAGGTAAGGTCTCACTCTAGCCCAGGCTGACCAGGCATTCACTCTGTAGTCCCAGGCTAACCTTGAACTCCCAGCGACCCTCCTACCTCTGCCTCCTCAGTGCTGAAATTAAAGGCGTGCACCACCACAGCGGGCTTTGTATTTTGATTATAGCGCCCTCTATCTTTCTTCTCCTTCTCCTTCTTCTTCTCCTCCTCCTCCTTCTTCTTCTCATGCCAACTCTTAAGCTTTGATGAATTTGAAGCACTTAGGAAATTATTCAAAGTGCTAAAGTAGAATACATACAGGCCTTTGTGTTCTGCCTGCAAACACTGGGAATTAAAAGTGACTTGAAGTTTGTGCCCTATCTCACGCTGTTCTCCTTCCACTAGCTCTCTTCCAGTGGAGCCCTCCTTGATGGTGACATATTTTAGGATTATCAGCTTCATCAGCTGAGCTTCAACACACCTCATTTGCTCATGCAAAGTGGTGATGACTAGATATGATTTTTTTTTTTGACACCGGGTCTCAATATGTAGCCCACATTGACCTTGAACTTGAGATCCTCCTGCATCAGCCTCCTAAATGATGGGACTATACGTGCGCACCACCACCCTGGAGAGAGATGAGTCCCGTTTTCAGGGTATTATTTGCCAGTTACAAATGAGTGGAGAGGTGTGTAGTTGCCCTAAGGAGGAAAAGCAATCTTACCAAAAGACCAGGTTCACTCAGTTTCCTGACAAAACATCTGTCTTCTTGTTTTCCTACTTAATTATGGATTTTTCATGAGCTCACTCAGCTAATCAAATTTAATGACACTAGATCCAAATCACATTATTGTTATTTTTCAAGGCTACATTGGAACCGTGCCGCATTAACCCGCCGGCAGCCTGGAGACAACCGCAGTCACTCACACGCCGGGGAAGCAAGACTTTTATTAGCAGCGCAAACAGCCCTTTCATAACTTGTCACCACGGAGATTAGGAAGACGAAATAAAAGCAACAGAAGAGGGAGATTTTCCATCAAGAACATTTTAGGAGCTTTATTACAAAGCAGAAACTTTTATTGCAGGACGGGCAATGAGACGTGTGTCCTATATTTGCTTCTGTTTCTAATGTAACTTTTGGCTTCTTGGAGAGACACTGCAGAAAATCCTTATAAGACTGGGGCTGCCTGTTCATTTCCGTGTCACTAGTGACAACTTGATGTAGTGATTTCCCCACAGTTTGGCTGTGACCTACCTTAGATCTTGACATTGTGGTTCTTCCCCCTGTGCTCGCTTTTTCTCTCACTTTCTCTTTCTCTCTTTGTCTCCAGGGATGCCTGGTGGGGGCCAGACACAGTTGCTACTCTTTCTGCTGCCTCCTGACCATATGCCTCAGATCAATGAAAAATATTGTGTGTTCAGTAACAAGTTGGATTTGTTGCCTTAGGACTTTACATTGCCTGGAGAAAAATTCATGGCTCTTTTTTTTTTTTTTTTAAAAAAAATTATTATTTGACTGTATTTGGATCACAAGCCAATGTGTCTATTTTTGTTTTTAATTTTTATTTCTGATGTGTGTGGGGACACATAGGGAGGGCCTTTTTTTGTTTGTTTGTTTGTTTTTTTGAGGTAGGGTCTCAGTCTAGCCCAGGCTGACCTGGAATTCACTATGTAGTCTCAGGGTGGCCTTGAACTCACAGTGATCCTCCTACCTCTGCCTCTCAAGTGCTGGGAATTAAAGGTGTGCACCACCATGCCCAGCGGGTGGGACTTTTTAAAACAAACATTTTTATTTGTTTGCAAGAGGGAAAGGTGAAAGAGAATGGGCATGCCAAGGCATCCTGCCCTGTAAATGAACTTCAGACACATGCACTATTCTGTGCATCTGGCTTTACATAGGCATTGGGGAATTGAACCCAGGCCATCAGGCTTTGTAAACAAATGCCTTAACCTCTGAACCATTTATCCACCCTGGGGAGAGACATTTAAATAAGCAACGAACACAGTCTTTTTGATTCTGCTACTGAAAGGTCTTGTCAGATTTTTGTGTCTCTTTAACATGTTGACTGGGCTGAGCACACCTCATAATCCAATCACTTGGTTCTTAGGGCTTCTGCAGTTCATTTCTGAGCCCTTGCTGTGATCGGAATGTATCCACCTAAACTCATATTGAGATTTAATTCCCCACTGTGAGGTTTAAGAGGTGACAACTTTTTTTTGAGAGAGACATAGAGAGGGACAGAGAATGGGCATGCCAGCAGCCTCTCAGCTGCTGTGAATGAACTCCAGATGCGTGCGCCCCTTTGTGGGCAAGTAAGGCATTGAGCCCTTGCCTCACTGTGTCTGGCTAAACGTGGGACCTGGAGAATCAAACGGGCATTCTTAGGCTTGGCAGGCAGGTGCCTTAACCGCTAAGCCATCTCTCCAGCCCAAGAGGTGACACCTTTAAGAAGTGATTATGACATGAGGAATCTGCTCCCATGAATGGTCTAATCCATTAGTGCATAATGGGCTAGCTTAAAAATTTTTCTGGACTGGAGAGATGGCTCAGCACTTAAGGTGCTTGCCTGTAAAGCCTAAGGACCCAGATTCGATTCCCCAATACCCACGTAAGCCAGACGCACAGGGTGGCATCTGTGCCTGGAGTTTGTTTGCAGTGTCTAGAGGTCCTGGTGTGCCCATTCATTCTCTCTCTCTCCCTCTCCCTCTTTCTCTCTCTCAAATGAATAAATCAAATATTAAAATTTTTTTCTTTAAATATTTACTTGAAAGAAAGAAAGAAAGAGAATGGGTGCATCAGAGCTTTCTACCACTACAAATGCCAGATGCATGTGCCACTTTTACGAATCTGCTTTTACATGGGGCTCGGGAATGGGACTGGAGCTGTCATGCTTTGCAAGCAAGTACCTTTAACCACTGAGCGGTTGCTCCAGTCTCTTGAAATTTTCTTTGTGCATGTGGATTTTATGTGTAGTGTGGTATGTGTATGGTGGTGCAGATGTGTGAGCCCTTTGGGTGTGGTGTGTGTGGTAGTGTGAATGTGTGATCTTCTCTGGGTGTGTGGCGTGTGGTGGGTGCAGATGTGTGAGCCCTGTGTATGTGATGTGTGTGGTGGTGTAAATATACGAGCCCTGTGGATGTGGTGTATGGTGGTATGGATGTGTGAGTCCTATGGATGTGGTGTGTGTGGTGGTGTGGATGTGTGAGCCCTGCGTGTGTGGTGTGTGTGGTGTGTGTGGTGGTGTGGATGTGTGAGCCCTGCGTGTGTGGCGTGTGTGGTGTGTGTGGTGGTGCAGATGTGTGAGCTCTGTGTATGTGATGTGTGTGGTGGTGCAGATGTGTGAGCCCTGTGTATGTGATGTGTGTGGTGGTGTGGATGTGTGAGCCCTGCGTGTGTGGTGTGTGTGGTGGTGCAGATGTGTGAGCTCTGTGGGTGTGGGTGCAGAGGCCAGAGGAATGTTGGGTGTCTCCCATGAGACAGTTTCTGGTTCTGGAGCTTGCTGTTTTTGTGAGCCCCAGAGATTCTCCCATCTCTGTTCCACACAGGGCTCGGATTACAGATGTGTGTAGCCATATCGACCTGTTTATGTGGGTGCCAGGGCAATCAAACTCAGGCTGTCCCAGACCCTTTCAGCCCTCATGCTTGTGTGGAAAGTGCTTTTAACCACTGAACCATCTCTCAAGCCCTAATGGCCTATCATGATAGTAGATGTGTTCCAAAAGACAGTTTGGCTCTGTGTCCATCATGGACCCTTCTCGTCATGTGATGCCCTTCCAAAGCTCAGGATCTGCAGCCCTCCCTGGGTATACCATCTTGACCTTGGACTCCTTATGGCCTCTGGAACTCTGAGACAAATAAACCTTTATTCTTTATAAATCACCTGCTGTCTCATATTCAGAGCAACAGATAATAGACTAACAGCCCTAAAATTGCTTTTCAGACTATTGTTTTAAACTTTTTTTATTGACAACTTCCATAAATGTAGACAATAAACCATGATAATTCCCTCCCCTCTCCCACTTGCCTCTTCACAAATTCACACTCCATTATATCCCCTCCCCCTCTCAGTCTCTATTTATTTATTTACTTTTGGTTTTTCAGGGTGCAGTCTCGCTCTAGCCCAGGCGGACCTGGATTTCACTATGTAGTTTCAGAATAGCCTCGAACTCACAGCGATCCTCCTACCTCTGCCTCCCGAGTGCTGGGATTAAAGGCGTACACCACCACGTCCCACTGTCTTTTATTTTGTTGTTATCATCCTTATTATTATTATTAACAACATATTTTGAATGGATATATCATTTGTTGGTACCCTCTTTTCCCTCATCCCTGCCCCCATCTTGCACCCAACCAACGGATGAGAAATTTTCCTTCTTTTCTGAAAGTGAGAACGCTGAGCTTGTTGGTGCAATGCCACATACATTTGTGTGAGTTTCCTGATTATCATCAGGAAAAGGTCAAGTTGTTGGGCTGGCCAGCTTGATTTTTGGAGTCAGATTGATTTGGCTTTGAATTCTGAGCCTAGGACTCCCTAGCTGTGTGGCACTAGGCCAGTTCCTTTGCCTTATAGAGTTCAGTTTTCCCTTCCTGTGAAATTGCCCTACTACCACCGATAATAGTGAGATCACGATGTTTCTATGAGGACAGAGTGAAGGCGGAGCATGTGAAATATGACATAGGTTACCTAGACACTGAGGTAAACAAGTTGCTCATTTGATGTTAGGGGATGAGGAGTCATTACTTCCAAGTGGGGACTAGTCTTGTGACATTTGGTTAACTTAGTAAATTGAGCTGCCTACCTCAATTAGTTCCTTGTTCTAACTACCGCAATCTCGTCTTCAAATTGTAGTTCTAAGTCCCCTGAATGTATTTTAAGATGTTTTACGAGCAGGGGACCTTCTGTAACAACACTGACGTTCCTTTCCTTGGGAAACCCAAGATATAAATAACAAGTAACGGAGACAGAAAATTTATGCTCCAGAAGTGGAAAAAAACAAAACAAACCATCCTCGCAGAAGTCATCTGAACTTTACTGCAAAAGACAGGAGATTCAATTGGAAATGTGGGGATCATATGGCTTAAAAAAAAAACCCCTCATACATCACCACTGCTGAATGATTGGACTTTGCAATAAAAATGGGCTCCAGCATACTGGGCATATTCCTATCACTTATACTCTTATGTCCCCTCTCCCCCACCCCCATCCCATGGTGGGTCCTCCTCAGCAGTGTTATAGATATTACCTGTGGGGTCATGAGTACACTGGAGGGGATTATGATCAAATTACAGTATGGCCATGCATTAAAATTCTTAATAAAAAATACTTAAAAGTAAGAACATGGGTTTCTGGCTTTGTTTGTTTAAAGATGGTGACCAGCCTCAAGGAGAAAACCAAAGTGTTTAAAAATATTATTTGACTTTCAGTCCACACATACTGATTATACATACTTGTGCACTAGAGATGGGATATTTCTTTTTTTAAATATTCATTTATTTATTTAAGAGAAAGGCAGGGGGGCTAGAGAATGGACACACCAAGGCCTCCAGCTGCTGCAAAAGAACTCCAGATGCATGTGCCACCTTGTGCATCTGGCTGATGTGGGTCCTGGAGAATCAAACCGTGGTCCTTTGCCTTTGCATGCAAGTGCCTTAACCACTAAGCCATTTCTCCAGCCCAAGATGGGATATTTCAGTACATGTATACAATATGTAATGCTCAGGTCAGGGTAATTGACTTACCTGTCACCTCAAACATTTACCATTTTTCTTTTCTTTTCTTTTCTTTTCTTTTCTTTTCTTTTCTTCTCTGCTTTTCTTTGCTTTGCTTCTATCTTTCTGTTTTTTAAGAGATATTTTGAGATTTTAAATTTTATTTTAGAAATTACTAATTTCATGAAATTTCTTTGTCTTCTTAAGAAAAAAAGGTAATGGATCTGGGTGTGGTGGCACAAGCCTTTAATCCCAGCACTCGGGAGGCAGAGGTAGGATGATCGCCATGAATTCAAGGCCACCCTGAGACTACAGAGTGAATTCCAGGTCAGCCTGAGCTAGAGTGAGACCTTACTTCCCAAAACAAACAAACAAACAAAAAAACAAACAAACAAACAAACAAACAAACAAACAAACAAACAAACAAAAAAGTAATGGAAATCATATGCTGCATAACAAAATATATATACAATGTAATCTCTCTCTTTTTTTTTTGAGGTAGGGTTTTACTCTAGTCCAGGCTAAGTATTTACTATGTAGTCTCAGGCTGGCCTTGAACTCACAGGGATCCTCCTACCTTTGTCTCCCGAGTGCTGGGATTAAAGGCACGCGCCACCATGCCTGGTGAGATCAGTCTTCTTTGGGTTCCCTATATAAGTGAGAACATGCACTATTTGTCTTTCTGTACCTGACATTTCACTTAAGAGAATGTCTTCCCTGTTGCCACAAATGATAGCAGTTCATTCTCTCTCTTTTTTTTTTTTTTTGTGGCTGAATAATGCTCCTTTGTTTATATGTGCCACAGTTTTTTTTTCTCCAATACATTCGTCCATGGATGGAGATGCAGGCTGATTCCATGTATTGGCTTTTGTGAACAGCACCACAAGACATGAGAAATGCAATTGTTCCTACAACATATCCGTTTCTCTTTGGCTTTATACCCACTAGTGGGATTGCTAGAAAATTGGACAGTTCTAGTCCTTGTTTTATTTTTTGGAGGAAACCTGTGGTGGTTTTATTCAGGTGTCCCCCTTAAACATAGGTGTTCTGAACGCCATGTCTCTAGCTGATGGCAATTTGGGAATTAAACCCTCCTGGAGGCAGAGTATTGTTGGGGGTAAACTTATGCATGTTATATCCAGCTCCCTCTTGCCAGTGTTTGGCACACTCTCTTGTTGCTGTTGTCCATCTGATGTTGGCCAGATAATGTCCACCCTATGCTTATGCTATCATTTTCTCCTGCCATTGTGGAGCTTCCCCTCAAGTCTGTAAGTGAAAATAAACTCCCTTTTTCCCACACGCTTCTCTTGGTCAGGTGTTTTCTGCCAGCAATGTGAACCTGACTACAACAATAAAGTTGGTAACAGAAGTGGGGTCATTGCTGTTAGAGACCTGACTGTGTGGCTTTTGGCCCTTTGGAACTGATTTTTTTTTTTTTTTGGAGAGAGACAGAGAAAGAGAGAGAGGGAGAGGAAGACAGATAGAGATGGGTGTGCCAGCAGTCTCTCAGCTGCTGCCAACAAAATCCAGATGTGTGCGCTCCCTTGTGGTCAAGTGCAGCATAGCGCCCTTGTGTCACTTTGCATCTGGCTAAACGTGGGACCTGGAGATTGGAACCACTGGAGATTGGAACCAGCATTCTTAGGCTTAGGAGGCAGGCACCTTAACCACTAAGCTATCTCTCCAGCCCTGGAGCTGATTTTCAAGAGCAATGTGGAAGGATTTGGAATCTTGGACTAAGAGATGCCTTGCAGTGCTGTAAGTACAGCTTGATGGACTATTATGGTCAGAGCTGAAAGACCTGAATGCAGTAAGAACTATGGACTGTGAGGTTTGGCTTATGAGGGTGAGAAAGAGCTTTGCCTAGTTTGGGCTAGAAGTAGTTGTGTGGGAGGCTTGCTGTTATGCCCATGTCCTGAGAACTTGTGCAGGGTTGCATTGCATAGAAATGGTGTGAGCAGAGGGATACAGCACAGAAAAATCTTTGGGCTGAAACTGCTGCCCATTCAGCTGCAATTGAGAGATTACAAATGTTGAAAATGGGCCAGGTGACCTGCATTGGAATGACAGGAAGAATGCAGACTCTTCTGAAGGGGCCTGAATGCTGAAGGAGTGTCCTGTTCTTCAAAGTCTGCTTTATTCCCCCTGGATTAACAAGTTGGCAGCCCACCTGGTATTATGGAATATAACAAATGCAGGAAAGAGAGGGTCATTGAATTTGCAACATGATTTTGTATTTGGGAAATGGCCATGGGAAGTGTGAAGCAGGCTTGTTTAATTACCTGTGTGGAGCTGGATGGAGCCATGAGGATGAACCGTGGGTTGCAGTGCAGACCCAGTGTTGATGCCAGGATTATGGGATGGCTGCCAAGGAGAGCTGCCAGCACTGGATGAAGTTTATTGGGACTGTAAGTAGCCTACTTAGAGGGATGGAATTGGAATTCCAGAGACTCATCACTGGTTAGAACTGACTTGGAAACTTGTCACTGGTTAGAGTTGTTGGACTTAGGGCTACAGAGTTTGATGTTTTCCCTGTTTAAATCTTGTATTGGTTGAATATTTCTGTACTCTGCCCAATGCCATATTTTGTAGTGTGTATGTTTATTCTGTGCCATTATGTTTTTTTTTAAAGACCTTGGATTCTGGGATTTTTTTCTGATTTATTATTTCTATCTATTTTCTTTTTTAAAATTGACAATTTCTTTAATTGTAGACAATATCCCATGGTACTTCCCTTCCTCCCCCCACTTTCCTCTTTGAACCTTCACTCTCCATCATATCCCCTCCCCCTCTCAATCAGTCTCTCTTTTCAGTTTGATGTCATGATCTTTTCCTCTTATTATGATGGTCTTGTGTAGGTAGTGTCAGGCACTGTGAGGTCATGGATAGCCAGGAGGAGCATGTTGTAAGGAGTCCTACTCTTCCTTTAGCTCTTACGTTCTTTCCACCACCTCTTCCATAATGGACCCTGAGCCTTGGAAGGTGGGTTTGAGATGTTTCAGTGCTGAGCACTCCTCTGTCTCTTCTTCTCAGCACCATGGTGCCTTCTGAGTTATTACAAGGTTGTCACCATCTGCATTTTTCATATTTCCAAAACTAAAAAGAGAAGCTTCTCTAAACAAAAGTGAAAAGAGTAGCATTAATATATCAGGGTGTGGACATTAAGAGAGAAGTACTTACTAGGCAGTTTGGCCATCCCTTATGCCAGTAGCCCAGTTCCAACAAAAGTCCTCTGCCATCTTTCCTTCCCCTTATCTCATTAGTTCAATACTGTCTCACTGAGCATAGTATATACATTTAGCCAGATACCAGCAGACATTACACCCTTAGGGCTCATGACTATCCCTGTTGTAGGTTTTCAGTATCAGGAATGTGTTCCCTCCCATGGCCCGAAGTTCAATACTGGGCCTCTAGTCCAATTAGAGAGCAGTTGGTTTCCCCAAAGATGAAATAACAGACATGCCACTATTGCACACTGTTGGCTCATTTGGCCTGGCTGGCCAAATTTAAAGCCGCCTGCTCTCCACAGGACCAAGCAGAGAGAGAGAAAGCCAACCAGCCACCACAGCACACAGAGCAAAAAACTAACTACAGCCAAAAGGTGTTCACTGACACATTTGCATATCTTTACAATGGTATCTTCACTGGTGATTTCTAGCAAGGTGATTCTCCCTAATAAAATTGAACTGCATACAGCATAGCTCTTTTTTCCAGCTTTCTGTCTCTAAACACATTAAGAGAAGCTGGTCCACATGGATTAGGGGAGCAGTTGGTTTCCCCAATAACAGGCTTTCAGCTCAGCTCCAGCAGTGATTTTTCTCAGTGACCTTGCAGCCCAAGTATGCTGGACCTTGCAGCCCAAGTAGTCTTCAGCAGTAGGGTCTTACCATCTATTTCTGTTGGGAAACCAAGGGTCTCAGCAATGGCCTATAATGTTTTGGGGGTGTCTATGATCTCCCCGGCCAACAACTCACTGGAAGATATCCCATCCCTGGCACTGAAAATTTTCTAGTAACAATCTATGGCTTCTGAGTGTTCCATTGTCCAGAAAAAGTAGGTTTTCATATGACTTATTTATGTCCTCTTAGATTTTGGTTAGCCCTCCCTCCACCTTTCCTTTACTCAATCTCTTCCCCTAACTTCAACAGAAAGAGGGACAGAGAGAGAAAGAGAGAGTGAGAATGGGCGCACCAGGACCTCTAGGCACTGCAAATGAACTCCAGATGCATGTGCCACCATGCATCTGGCTTATGTGGGACCTGGAGAATCGAGCCTGATTCCTTAGGCTTCACAGGCAAATACCTTAATTGCTAAACCATCTCCCCAGCCCAATTCTGGGGATGTTTGAACATCATTGGGATTAATAAAAACTATGGGGACTTTTAAAGTTGGATGAATGCATTACATTTTACATTATGGGACCAGGGGTAGAATGTGGTGGTTTGATTCAGGTGTCCCTTGTAATACCATGTAATACCAGCTGATGGCAATTTGGGAATTAAACCCTCCTGGAGGCAGTGTATTGTTGGGGGGTGGGCTTATGGGTGTCATAGCCAGCTTCCTCTTGCTAGTGTTTGGCACACTCTCCTGTTGTTTTGTCCATCTGATGTTGGCCTGGAGGTGATGTCCACCCTCTGCTCATGTCATCATTTTCCCTTGCCATCATGGAGTTTCCCCTCAACTCTGTAAGTCAAAATAAACCTTTTTACCCCAGAAGCTTCTCTTGGTTGGGTGTTTTTTTGCCAGTAATGTGAACCTGACTGCAACAAAACCTCATGCTGTTTTTCATATTGATTATTCTAATTTACATTTCCATCAGTAGTGTATGAGAGTTCCCCATTGTCTAGATGCTTGCTGATGTCTGTAATTATTTATTTATTTTTTGGGAATGGCCATAGTAGGGGTAAGATGATATGTCATTGTGATTTTGATTTGCTTGTCTATAATATTAAAAATTTTAAAAATTATTTATTTATTGTCAAGGATATATATATATATATATATATATATATATATAGAGAGAGAGAGAGAGAGAGAGAGAGAGAGAAAGAGAGAGAGAGAGAGAGAGAGAGGGAGAATGGGTGCACCAGGGCCTCCAGCCACTGCAAATGGTCTCCAGATGCATGCGCCACTTTGTGCATTTGGCTCTATGTGGGTGGTGAGTAATCCAATGCAAGTTGTTAGGCTTTGCAGGCAAGTTGCCTTAATCACTGAGCAATCTCTCCAGCCCTGATTTGATCATTTACTAGGCTTTAAAATATTACTATTATTATTATTTTTTGAGGGAGGGTCTTGCTCTAGCCAAGGCTGACCTGGAATTCACTATGTAGTCCCAGGGTGGCCTCGAACTCACAGCGATCCTCCTACCTCTGCCTCCAGAGGGCTGCAATTAAAGGTGTGCACCACCATGCCTGACTTTTTTTTTTTTTTTTTTTTTTTGAGGTAGGGTGTCACTCTAGCCCAGGCTTACCTGGAATTCACTATGTAGTCTCAGGCTGGCCTCAAGCTCATGGCAATCCTCCTACCTCTGCCTCCCAGGTGCTTGGATTAAAGGTGTGCACCACTACACCCAACTTTTAATTTTGTTATTACTATGTTTTTTGAAAATTTTTATTTATTTACTTATTAGAGACAGAGAAAGGGAGAAAGAGAAAAGAGAGAGAGAGAGAGAGAGAGAGAGAGAGAGAGAATGGGCATGCCAGGGCATCTAGTGACTGCAAACAAACTCCAGATGCATGCATCATCATGTGCCTCTGGCTTATGTGGGTCCTGGGGAATCAAGCCTCGAACCGGGGACCTTAGGCTTAACAGGCAAGTGCTTAACCACTAAGCCATCTCTCCAGCCCTTTTAAGTTTTTTGATTTGAGCATTTTTACTATAATTGTTGGCCAGTTGTATGTGTATTTGTTTGATATTTGATATTCTTCAGATAATTGGCTATTTTTTTAGTTATTATTTTGCTGTTGAGTTCCTTATGTTTAGGACATTAATTCCTTGTGAAATAAATAGTTTGAAAACATCTCCTCCCATTCTGTAGGCTGTCCCTCAACTGTTGATTCTTCCCTTTGCTGTGGAGAAGCTTCAAAAGTATTTTTGATCAAAAGTATTTTTGATAAGAAATCAAAGCTTTGAAAATTCTACAACTAAAACCAAACAAGACTCAAGCCAATGGGACTCATGCGTTCAGGGTGACTTTACCAAGATGTCTCCAGGACTAAAATGAGCCGAGAAGACAAAGCAAGGGTCTGTTAGAGACACCCCTGGGACAACTCTGCTCTCCCACCATCTCAGGCTGTAGCCATGCTCAGTAACCCAACGAGGTAACTGTGAACCTTCTGATGTGCAGGGAAGTTTGAGCTAGGATTTTTTTTTGGTGGGGACAGACAGAGAAGCGAGGTGGGGCTGGGGAGAGAGCTCCGTGAGCAATGTGCTTACTGCACAAGTCTGGGGGACTGGAGTTCAGATCTTCAGCACATGCATACAATGCCAGGTGTGGTGGTGTGTGTCTGTAATCCCAGTACTGGGGAGATCAAGATGGGGAGATTTCTAGCACTTGCTGGCTAGTGTGTCTAGCTACATTCTAGATTCAGTGAAAGAGTCACAAAGAGAGTGACTGAAGAAGACATCTGGTGTTTACCTCGGGCCTCCACATGCACACACATGTGCTCATATGAATATACACACATACACATGCAAAAAAATAGAGCTGGGGCTAGAGAGATGGCTTAGCGGTTAAGGCATTTGCCTGCAAAGCCAAAGGATCCTAGTTCCACTCTCCAGGACCCATGTAAACCAGATGCACAAGGGGGCGCATGTATCTGGAGTTCATTTGCAGTGGCTGGAGGCCCTGGCGTGCCCATTCTCTCTTTCTCTCTCTCTCTCAAATAAATGAATAAAACTATATTAAAAAAATAGAGCTTATCTGGAAGTTGCTAATAGTATTATTTGCCTTCTTAGCATGAATTTTTATTAAATATATATATATATATATATTTATTTATTTGTGAGAGAGAGGGAGAGAGAGAAAGAGAGAGAAAGAGAAAACATATGGGGGTGCCAGGGCCTCTTGTCACTGCATTCACTGCTTAGTGGGTCTGGTTTATCAAACTTGGATAAGCGGGCTTTGTAAGCAAGTGCCTTCATCTGCTGAGTCTTCTCCCTGGGCCAGGATGATGTTTCGAGACAAGCCAGAAGTGCGAGCACGTAAGGGAACAGGAGTGGGATGGGCTTGATGAGAGGGAAGTATGAAATACTGTGTCTAAAGGCTTGCGCCTTTATTCGCTCACCATTTTGCCACAGTCATCAAGGGATGACAATGTGGTATCTCACAGGTGTGGCTGATGCTTTGCGAAGTCTAGCAGCTTCCTACAGGTCACACAGGGTATGAGTTAGTTTTCTGACCGCAGCGACCAAATACGTGGCACAAAACAGTGGGCTTACTTTGGCTTCGAGTTGGAGGGTACAGTCCACCATACTGGGAAGGCGTGGTGGCAGGAGCGTGAAGTGGCTGATCACATTGTCTCTGCTGTCAGGAAGCAGAGAGTGGACCGGAAGTGGGGCTGGGCTCTAAAACCTCAAGGCCTGTCCCCAGTGACCCGTTTCCTCCAATGAGGCTCCTTGGATCCACATCCTTCCAAAACAGTGCCACCATCTGGTGACCAAAGCGTTCAAACACATGAACCTGTGCGGCACATTTCACATTCAAATCACAACGCTGAACTAGCAAGTGCTAGAACTGACATCGAAACCCATGTGTGTCTAATTCTAAAGCCCATGAGAAACAGCATCTGTGGTGGTGTGATTCAGGTGTCCCCCATAAACCTAGGTGTTCTGAGTGAGGTTATCAGCATGTTCAACTATTGAGCTTCAGCCTGTTTTGTCAAATGTGAAGAAAGATCAAAGCCAGAATCTGGGTGCAGGGGAGATGGATCAGTGGTTCAAGGCACTTGCTTACAAAGTCTGAAGGCCCAGGTTCCATTCCCCAGTACCCATGTAAAGCCAGATGTACAAAGTGGCGCAAGCATCTGCAGTTTGTTTGTAGTGGCAGGAGGCCCTGGCACACCCATTCCCTATCCCTCTGTTTCTTTCTCTCTGTTAGCAAATCAATCAATCAATCAATCTTAATTTGAAAAATTTATCAAATACTCCTTCCCTTAAGAGCAAATAAAACAATCACAGTAGCACCTAGAAAAATGTGCTCAAAGTTTTGTGCTTACAGGGATGGGAAGATGGCTGAACTGTGAAAGGAGATTGCTTGCAAAGCCTCCTGGTCCAGGTTTGATTCTCTACCACCTATGTAAAGCCAAACACAAAAGAGGGTGCAAGAATCTGGTGTTCATTTGTAGTGGCAAGAGACCCTGGCATGTCCACCTACCCCCTGACAAATAAATAAATAACAATGCTAGAAAAGGCGGGGCGTGGTGGCACACGCCTTTAATCCCAGCACTTGGGAGGCAGAGGTAGGAGGATCACTGTGAGTTCAAGGCCACCCTGAGACTACATAGTGAATTCCAGGGCAGCCTGGGTCAGAGTGAGACCCTACCTCGAAAAACCAAAAACCAAAACAATACTAGAAAAGTTTTGAGTTTATAGCAGAGAATGTCCATTGAGTCAGTTTGTCTGGGTCAAGTTCACCAACTCCTGCAATAATGACAGAAGCATTTATAAAAGAAAGAAGGTGGGGGCTGGAGAGATGGCTCAGAAGTGCCTTCACTTGCCTGCAAAGCCTAATGACCTGAGTTCTGTTCTCCAGGACCCACGTATAGCCAGATGCACAAAGTGGCACATGCATCTGGAGTTCGTTGGTAGTGGCTGGAGGCCCTGGTGCACCCATTCTCTCTGTCTGTCTGTCTCTTCTTTCTATCTCTCTCTCTCTGCTTACAAATAAATAAACAAAATAAAATAAAAAAGAAAGAAGGTTCTAGGAGAGGGAATCATGCAGACATAATGACAGTTTTGAAAAATGGGGAAGATACTGAAAACTGAAAACAAATATCTATTGAAAGAGATTTTAATTTCCTTGTAAAATAATGGAGCAAATACCAGGAGAGGAAATCTATAGTCCTCTGGAGGGTAATAGGATCATGAGCAATGAACAGTTCAGGTCTGTAAACAAAGAATGGTGCCAAAAAACCTGACAGCTTCTCACTGATGGAATTATAAAATTAGTGGATGAAGGGAAAATGAATTTAATACATTTGCATTGCTGTTAATGCACAAGAGGAGGTGTGAAAATCTAGACTGATTGGATAGAACATTTTAGCTAAGTATTTGATATTAGGTTTGAATGGAATTTTTCTTTTTAAAGGAAACTTAAACTAGATTTTGCTATGAGCATGCTTGAAAGGTGGCCATTCTAACTTTTTCAGATACTGCGAAGGATCATGATATGAAATGTACAAAAATAAGCAATGTGTTCCCCCTACATTCCTGTCCCCCCCCCCAAAAAAAACCTCCAAACAATGCCACAACAAGAAATGGGTTTGGGCTTATTTCAAATAAAAAAGAAAATACATCTGATTTAACACCGAATGTATTATTTGTTACCTAAAGAAGCTCTTGGAGCTCTTTTTCTATCCACATGCACATACATGTGTCTTCAGGTGCACGTGCATATGTGTGTGTGTGTTTGTGTGGAGGTCAGAGGACAACCACAGTGTCATTTCTCAGGAATACTGTTTACTTTTTTTTTTGCTGTTTACCTCACTCTGTAGTTCCAGGCTAGCCTTGAACTCACAGTGGTACTCCTACCTCTGCCTCTCAAGTGCTGGGATTAAAGGCATGCACCACCATGCCCAGCTTTGTCTACCTCTTTTTTGTATATTTTATTTTTATTTATTTATTTGATAGAGAAAGAGTGAGAGAGAGAGAATGGGCATGCCAGGGCCTCCAGCCCCTGCAAATGAACTCCAGATGCTTGCTCCCCCTTGTGCATCTGGCTAATGTGGGTCCTGGGGAATTGAACCTGGGTCCTTTGGCTTTGCAGGCAAATACCTTAACTGCTAAGCCATTCTTCCAGCCCCCCCTTTTTTTTGTGGTAGGGTCTCTCTCTAACTCAGGCTGACTTGGAATTCACTATGTAGTCTCAGAGTGGCCTTGAACTCATGGCAATCCTCCTACCTCTGCCTCCTGAGTGCTGGGATTAAGGTGTGTGCCACCACGCCCGGCTTTGTTTACCTCTTTAAAAAATATTTTATTTATTTGAGAGAGAGATTAGAGATGTGTGTGTGTGTGTGAGAGAGAGAGAGAGAGAGAGAGAAAGAGAGAGACAGAAAGAGATCAAGCTTGCCAGGGCCTCTAGCTACTGCAAACAAACTCCAGATGCATACCCCACATTGTGTATCTGGTTTTACTGGGTACTGGGGAATCGAACTCAGGTCTTTTGGCTTTGCTGGCAAATACCTTAACTGCTAAGCCATTCTTCCAGCCCCCCCTTTTTTTGTGGTAGGGTCTCTCTCTAACTCAGGCTGATTTGGAATTCACTATGTAGTCTCAGAGTGGCCTTGAACTCACGGCAATCCTCCTATGTCTGCCTCCTGAGTGCTGGGATTAAAGGTGTATGTCACCACACCCAGCTTTGTTTACTTCTTTAAAAACATTTTATTTATTTGAGAGAGAGATTAGAGATGTGTGTGTGTGAGAGAGAGAGAGAGAGAGGGAGAGAGACAGAGAGAGAGAGAGAGAGAGAGAGAGAGAGAGAAAGCAAGCTTGCCAGGGCCTCTAGCTACTGCAAACAAACTCCAGATGCATACCCCACATTGTATATCTGGCTTTATTGGGTACTGGGGAATCGAACTCAGGTCTTTTGGCTTTGCTGGCAAGTGCCTTAACCACTAAGCCATCTCTCCAGCCCCTGTGCACCTGTTTTTGAGATGGTCTTTCACTGATTAGCTAATGAGGCCCATTGATTCTCCTGTCTCTGCCCCCCTAGCACTGGGATCAGAACTATGTACTACCACGTCTAACATTGCATGTGGGTACTGAAGAGCCAACTCAGGTTCACATGCTTGCAAGACAAGAACTCTACCAACTGAGCCATCTCTCTAGGTCCAGTGGAATGTCTATGAAAGATACCTTTAAAATTAAAAAAAACTATTTGTTTGAGAGAGAGAGAGAGAGAGAGAGAGAGAGAGAGAGAGAGAGAGAGAGAGAGAGGGAGGGAGAGAGGGAGAGGGAAAGAGAGAGAATGGGCACGCCAGGGCCTTCAGCTACTGCAAACAAATTCCAGATGCATGAGCCACTTTGTACATCTTGCTTCTGTGGGTCCTGGGGAGTTGAACCTGGGTCCTATGGCTTTGCAGACAAGCGCCTTAACCTTTTAAAAACTCTGCTCCTAGCCAGGCGTGGTGGCGCACGCCTTTAATCCCAGCACTCGGGAGGCAGAGGTAGGAGGATCGCCTTGAGTTCAAGGCCACCCTGAGACTACACAATTAATTCCAGGTCAGCCTGGGCCCTACCTAGAAAAACCAAAAAACAAAACAAAACAAAAAAAAACAAAACAAAAAAAAAAAAAAACCAACTCTGCTCCTCTGATAGTTTGATAATGCACCTGGTGTTCTCTAGTCCAGGGACAGCACTCAAAGTTGCTCAGTGGAAAAGGGACTTGTGTGCAGGTTCAAGGATCTGAATCTGGAACCCCAGCATCCATGTGCATGCTGGGTGGGCATGGTAGCCGCTTGTCATCCCAGCACTCAGAAGAGCAGACAGGACATCCCTGGGACAAGCTGGCTAGTTAGACAAGCTGAATCCGAGAGCTCTGGGTTCATTTGAGAGCCTCTGCCTCAGCGAATGAAGTGGACACCTGAAGTCAACTGCTGGGCATTGCCACCTGCACCTGGAATCCCAGTCCCACAGAGGAGCAGAAACCTGAAAATCTTCAGACTCCCACGAACTCCAGAATGAGTAAGAAGAGACTGGCTCAAAACCAGATGAGGAAGAAGAGCAACGGAGCGGTTCAGTCTATGTTCCGCTATGGTCTCTGAAGGCGAACGTAGAGGGTACCACAAGGGTACATCCATGTGCACAGTCCACAAACACACACAGCACACACCCCACAAACACACACACCACCTTATACACACATACACCACCTTACACACACACATACCACCTTACGTACATACACATACAAATCACACAACACCATATTACACATACACACACACACACACACACACACAAAAGAAAAACAAAAGAAAAAAGGAACTATTCTATCCAAGTCTAGCTTAGTGAACACATGAGTATATTGGCATTACTTACATGACTAAGGTGAAGGGTTGTTTGTTTATAGGAGCATGGGTGACTCAAGGGCACCTGCATGACCACAGCGTCTACCCAGCTTAGGTGATGATGTCATAGAAGCTACAGGTCTGGAGCACACTGCATGATTTGAAGCCAGACTAGCTGGTTGGAAAGTTTCCTCTCCCATGCAATTCTTTTTTTTTTTGGGGGGGGGAGAGACACAGAGAGAGACAGAGAGAGAGAGGGAGAGGAAGACAGATAGAGATGGGCGCTCCAGCAGCCTCTCAGCTGCTGTGAATGAACTCCAGATGTGTGCACCCCCTTGTGGTCAAGTGCGGCATTGCACTCTTGCATCACTGCATCTGGCTAAACGTGGGACCTGGAGATTGGAACCATTGGAGATTGGAACCAGCGTTCTTAGGTTTAGGAGGCAGGTGCCTTAACTGCTAAACCATCACTCCAGCCCCCATGCAATTCTTACTCCTTATATAATTTTAAGGAGGGGCCTTGTGAATGGTGTTAAGTTTCAGGGACTTTCTGAGGCTCGTGAAGTCCTTGTTTACTTCCTGACCACATTGTCACAGTGACAGAACTCTGACTGACACAACTTGATAGGGTTTAGGATTTATTGTCTCTTTTAAAATTCAAGGGGACTTCTTGTATATCTTTTTATTTATTTTTTAAAAAATATGTTATCATAGTTTATTAATTTGAGAGAGGGAAGGAGGCAGAGAGAGAGAAGGAGAGAGAGAGAGAAAGAGAGAGAGAGGGAGGGAGAGAATGGGAACACCAGGGCTTCCAGCCACTGCAAACGAACTCCACATGCATGTGCCACCTTGTGTATCTGGCTTACATGGGTCCTGGGGAATCAAACCTAGATCCTTTGGCTTCATAGGCAAATGCCTTAACTGCTAAGCCATCTCTCCGGCCCATCTTTTTATTTTTTTAAAATTGGGTTCTTGGGATGGAACTTGTGTATTCAGGCTTGAACACTTTATGCATTGAACCAATCTCCCCAGTCCTCACATAACTTTCAATGAAAAGTCTGGTGGTAGAAAGCTGGATTTTGGTGACGAGCCCTTGTGAGGCATTCAGAATAAATGGTCACCAAACCTTTGCTTCAGTAATGGTTGATGAGCGGCCACCATGAGCCTGCCATTGCTGAGCACATGATTGTGACACGGACGTAAATAACACATCATCTATGTTCTCAAGAGCAGTTTTTTTTTTCGTGAGAGAGCAAGAGAGAGAGAATTGGCATGCCAGGACCTCCAGCCACTGCAATCAAATTCCAGATGTGTGATGAGTGGCCGCATCCTTGTTCTCAAGACGTGTGACCTGAGAGTGCAGAGAGTCACTTTTGCCAGGACCTCCAGCCTGGACCTCCAGACCTGGGACCTGGCACACGTGACATGAGTCTTTTGGCTTACCTGGGACCTGGGGAATCGAACATGAGTCTTTTGGCTTCGCAGGCAAGTGCCTTAACTGCTAAGCCATCTCTCCAGCCCAAGAGCATTTTGTCTGTGGTGGACAAAGATGGACTTAGTGTTGCCAACATGTCTTTAAAAAGCCTTACACTTTCAGGGGTGTATTTTTTCCCCACAGCATCAGAGCCATGGCTTGGAAGTTCCTTCTGGTGAGCTTCAGACACTAAAGCTGAGAGGAATGTTTTCCCGCAGGTAGTCAGCCCAGCCCTCCACCTTTTTTTTTTTTTTTTTTTGTGCTCCTGCTCTGTTTGGGGAAGGCTAACCCAATGCATCTCCTTCTAGCTTCTTGTTTGGTGACATCACATTGGTCACTTGCAACTGACCATGGTGGAAGTCATTATACCACAAAGCTAGCAAACAAATGCTACCCATCAGGGCCCCCTCCCCACACCAGCAGCACACTAGGGAAGAGTCCCCATGAGGATGAAAAGACACCGAACATCTTCCACATCAGGTTTGTTGACACAGGAGACTTGTAAGTCTTGCTTCCAAAGGCTGACGCCATGACCTTCTAAGGCCTCTTAGCCCTGTGGGTGTTGGTTCTTTTCTTTTCTTTCTCTCAGGGACATTCCCTCCCACCCTGAGACTTTATGACTCCATTTGTCTCTTTTCTTTCTTTCTTTCTTTCTTTCTTTTTTTTTTTTTGTTTTTGTTTTGCGAGGTAGGGTCTCACTCTGGTCCAGGCTGACCTAGAATTAACTATGTAGTCTCAGGGTGGCCTTGAACTCTTGGCGATCCTCCTACCTCTGCCTCCCGAGTGCTGGGATTAAAGGCGTGCGCCACCACACCCGGCTTTCTTTTCTTTCTTTTATTAAAAATTTAATTTAATTAATTTATTTTTTAAAAATTTATTTATTTATTTATTTGAGAGAGAGAGAGAGAAAATGGGCACTCCAGGGTCTCCAGCCATTGCAAATGAACCCCAGACACATGCACCACCTTATGCATCCGGCTTATGTGGGTCCTGGGGAATCGAACCTGGACCCTAGGCTTTGCAGGCATGTGTCTTAACTGCTGAGTCATTTCACCAGCACACTTGTCTCTTTTCTGATAACTTCCAGTCACCCTGTGGTTGGGGATTTGAGGCCTGATAGCCAGAAGCCTCTTCCTTGCTCACATTTCCACAAACCTTGGGACTCTTTTGCCTTCTCTCCATCACGTGTACATGAAATGTGACATAAATATCATGTGGGGATCCAGTTGGGCTTTTAAAATATGGAGACTGACCTATATAATGAGACCTCTAGAAGACAAGAGAAGTCCTTTCATAAGAGGAGTTGTGTGGGCAAATATGCAGGAGAGAGTCAGAGAGCACCAATGAAGATGAGATTTAATGAGCTAAAAATGTCCTCGACAATTAACTTCTATGTCTGTGTAGTTTGGGTAACAGGAGTTTTTCTCTGGAGGACTGTCACTGGAGGACAGTCTGGTTAGGTAACTCCATGGCCTCTTTCACACTTCCCATCCACACACCCCCACAGGCAGTGTGTGGGTGGCGGCAGGGATGGTGCTGAGGGTCCCGGAGGCAGTGCTACCTTAGTCATTTTCTGGAAACACTCAGTTCGCAGACAGGGAACCTGCAGTTTACAGGAAGCTATCCATCTTTCTCAAAACAGTTCAGGAAAGGCATCCATTTTCTTTATTATAAATCCTCTCTGTCTTGTGATGTATAAATCATCCCGTCGAAAGAAGCCCTTTGAGGTATCAATTCAAGGCATTCTTTCGAAACACCACCCCGCAGCCTAGCCCCTCCGTGGAAGAGAATCCTCTGTGGCTGCCGAAAGTCAAACTCCATCCTGTTCCTCGCTGCATTTTCCCACCCCCCAAAGCCCTCCCGTCCTCAACTTAGCTGCTGGAATGGCTTGTCAAGGTCAGAACGACCTTAGCCAGGTGTGGTCCTTTGGCTACAAAGAAGAGCACAGAGGAGAATTGGTCCTATGGTGACTCCACATCAAGGGACTAAATAATGAACGTATTTTATTATTTTAAATATTTTTTAAATTATTTATTTATTTATTTGAGAGAGAGAGATACAGAAATAAGCAGGTAGAGAGAGAATGGGCTCGCCAAGGCCTCCAGCCACTGCAAATGCACTCCAGATGCATGCATCCCTTTGTGCATTTGGCTTACGTGGGTACTGGGGAGTCGAACCGGGATCCTTTGGCTTTGCAAACAAGCACCTTAACTGCTAAGCCATCTCTCCAGCCCCGTATTTTAAATGTCTCTTTATAAGAGAGCGAAGCTGTTGTCCACCCTCTTGTCAGACCCCAGCTGGGTTGTCCCTGCAACTTTCCATATCTCTGGAGGTAAAGACAACGTCATCTCTGTGTGAAGACTGGTTTGGGAGACGTGGTCAATTGTGGAAATGTCCTCTCTAGATTCCCAGTCGGATTGGCATCCCTCGTACCAGCCTTCTCCTGAGTATTGCTGTTGGGTGCCCAGTCCCTCTGGGCATCACAGCCCCTTCCTTTGTGTCGGAGCAGCAAATAGCAATGACTGACTGGCTGGGGCTGAATGGGAGATGCAAGGTGTCAGTTATACCCCAGAGCTCCCTGTAAGATTGGGTGGAACAGAACTGCATGGCAAGACCTTATTGCCGGTGACACCACATGCTCGGGCTGCAGGGCACTGAGACACCAAGCTGGAGCTGAGCTGCAAGCCTCCTTGACTAGCTGTTAGACTAGCTCTCAGGATGCTGGGAAGAGCTATGTAGCCTCGGGGGGAGCAAAGTTACCAACAGTCTTAACCAACAATAAACCTTGCCAGCTACACAGCTGGCCAGGCAGGCAAAATGTGCCAACTGGTACAATGGTGGCATGTCTGTTATGGGGGAAACCGACTCCCTGGTACTGAAAACCTAGTTAAAAGCTTATATCTAGGGATGTCATAAGGCTTGGTGTATGGGGGGGGAACAACTATGGTTGTTTGGATAAATGGATACCTACCACGTTGCTATCTAAATATTTATGTTTATGTCATTTAAAAAAAAAGAAGTTTATTAACTTTTTTTTTTTTTTTTTGGTTTTTCGAGGTAGGGTCTCACTCTGGCCCAGGCTGACCTGGAATTAACTATGTAGTCTCAGGGTGGCCTTGAACTTTCGGTGATCCTCCTACCTCTGCCTCCCGAGTGCTGGGATTAAAGGTATGTGTCACCACGCCCGGTCCAGAAGTTTATTAACATTTTTAAAATTTATATTATTCTGATTTTACATTCATAGTATTGGTTCCATTATCCTCCTCCCTGTCCTCCCTCTTCCAAAGGGACCCTCATCAATGGGGAATGTGGGTCATGCATTGTGGGGGTCGTCAAGAGTTCTGGGGGGTAGGCCCCAGTCTCTGTGCATAATGCCCCAACTTGTGACTCTAACCATTTTTCCGCCCCCTCTTCCGCGAATTTTCCTGAGCCACATTGGGGTCATTTTAGTTCTGCTTCAGTGGTGAGGTTTTGGGAGCCTCTCTGTCTCTGGATATCTGGCTTAGTTGGAGTTGGATGTTCTCTGTGTTTATCTCCTTCAGCCTTTTTCTGGTGTCGTGATCGCCATGAATGCTGTATTCTTGCCCTTCCCCTGCGTTGTTCTATGGTTTCAGCTGGGGCCCTGGTGAGGTGTGATTAGCTGATCCTCCCTTCAGGTTCGTTGTCCATCTGAAAAAAGATAAGCAAATTCTCCAACGCAGAGAGAAGTTAATACTAGATAGGAGGGAGGACCATATATGTTTTGGAGGGAATTTTATATATGTGGGCTAGAAGAGAGCCAACGCATATGTCCTTACTTTTATGCCACGCTCACTTTTGGTTAGAGAAGCTTCTCTTTTCAGATGGTGGTGACTATTAGGGAGGTTCAAAACTCATCAAAGTGCTGAGAAGAAGTGACAGTGGTGTGCTCAGCACTGAGACATCTCTATCACACCCTCCACGGCTCAGGGACCATTGAGGAAGAGGTGGCAGAAAGCATGTAAGAGCCACAGGATGGGGGCGGGTTGCTATGGAACACTGTCTTCCAGACACAAAGGGGCCTTTATGACCTCACAGTGGCTGATGCTACCTACTCAAGACCTGCATAGTATGAGGGCAAAAATGATGATATAACAATAGAAGAGAGACGAGTTGGGAAGAAGAGGGGTTCATTGAAGGAGATATGGGAAGGGGAACAAAGGAGGGAAGAGGGGGGATTATGATCAGTGTACATTTTGTTTATGTGTGGAAGCTGTTAATACATTTTTAATATTTTATTTTGTTCATTAGAGAAAGAGGGGGGGAAAGAGGGAGGGAGAGAGAGAGAGAAAATGGGCACGGCAGGACCTCTAGCTACTGCAAATGAACCCCAGACGCATGTGCCACCTTGTATATTTGGCTTGTGTGAGTTCTGGGGAATTGAACCTGGGTCTTCAGGCTTCACGGGCAAGTGCCTTAACTGATAAGCCATTTCTTTCTCTCTCTCTAGCCCAGGCTGACCTGGAATTCACTCTAGTCTCAGGGTGGCTTTGAACTCACAGTGATCCTCCTACCTCTGCCTCCCGAGTGCTGGGATTAAAGGCATGTGCCACCACGCCCGACTTGATAAGCCATTTCTTCAGTCCTGTTAATAAGTTTTTAAAAAGATGATATAAATACACACATGCGCGCGTGCGTGCGCACACTCACAAAGATTGCATGGAGGTTAGAGTTCACCTGAAAGTTTTGTCTTTCCTGGCTTCTGCTTCATATCAGTCTTTGCTGACTACCTTACAGATTTGCTGAGAGAACTCTCCCAATAAATCACTTGGACACAAATCCTTTGCTGGCTTTGGGGAAAACCAACTTAACCAGGTCCAAGTCAAGTTGACCCAGAGACCCCGCAGGGAGGTTCTTGTCCTAAGAGAGAGGAAGCTGCACTGTAGCCCTGCGGGTCAGTTCAAATGTACCCTTAAGGAAATTGCAGCCTCTTGATCTTAATGACTTTGCTCTGTGCATAATATACTTGATTGGGAACTTTGACCTAAACCCCATGGTTGCATGCGGTAGATGTGGACAGGGTTATTTCCAGGAGTTCCACCTCCCCTGGGTATCCCATGCATCCATGGTGGGCTGGATGGTTTTTCAATCATAAGAAGTCATCTTGCTCTCAAGGAATTTGCTGTTTTGATGGGCAAAACATATCAAAAATACGTGGTCTGTGGAAATTGTCTATAAAAGTGTTATTCTGTGTACACCAGGTGGGAGTTTAGAAGTATGAGAAGTCATTTTGGAACAAGTATAGCAAGGAAGGTTTATTTATTTTTTCCCAAGGTAGGGTCTCACTTTAGCTCAGGATGACCTGGAATTCACTATGTAGTCTCAGGGTGGCCTTGAACTCATGGCAATTCTCCTACCTCTGTTTCCCGAGTGCTAGGATTAAAGGCGTGCACCACCATGCCTGGCTTGGAAGTTTTTAATTTAATTTAATTTTTATTTATTTGACAGAAAGAGGGAGGGGGAGAGAGAAAGAGAGGGAGGGAGAGAATGGGCACGCCAGGGCCTCCAGCCAGTGCAACCGAACTCCAGATGCATGTGCCACCATGTGCATCTGGCTAATGTGGGTCCTAGGGAATCAAACCCAGGTCCTTTGGCTTTGCAGGCAAACGCCTTAACTGCTAAACCATCCCTCCAGTCCAGTTTTTTTAAAAATATATTTTATTAATTTGAGAGAGAGAAAGAGGCAGAGAGAGCAAATGGGTGCACCAGGGCATCCAGCCACTGCAAACAAACTTCAGACACATGTGCCCCCTTGTGCATCTGGCTTACGTGGGTCCTGGAGAATGGAACCGGGTTCTTTTGGTTTTGCAGGCAAACGACTTAACTGCTAAGCCATTTCTCCTGCCCAGATGTTTTAAAAAAATATTTTATTTTAAGCTGCAGTTCTCTCAAGAGAAATCTGTGAGACCCTACCTCAAAAACCAAAATATATATATATATATATATATATATATATATAATTTTCATTTATTTATTTCAGAGAGAGAGAGAGAGAGAGAGAGAGAGAGAGAGAGAGAGAGAGAGAATGGGCATGCCAGGGCCTCCAGCTGCTGCAAACAAACTCCCAGCCCCAGCAAGGAAGTTTTGATGAGTGGGTCTGAATTGGGTCTAGGAAATTAAGTCAAGGACTTCACAAAAGCAGAGACCACAGGTCTAACATGTCTAAGTAGGCCTAGTTTCCATCACCTACCGATAATGCATTAAGTTACGAATCCTTCAATGAATTAATCCATTCACTAGGTCAGACCCTCCTCCCATGATCTAATCACTTCCCCAAATTGGCAGCAGCTGGAGACCTGGCCTACTGTGTGTGTGGGACACTTCACATCTAGACAAGAGAAGGCTCACAATCATATTTGTTCAGATACTTCACTTGTCTTGGAAATATCAAGAAATGGGGAGAAGAAGTGTTTTCTTTTTGAAAGCAAATAGCTCTTTGTAGCACTAATGGGTAAAAAAAAAAATAAATCAGAAATAGGAAAAATAGAGTTGAATGTCTTTTGCGCCTGTTGTGACACTCTGAAATTTAACACCCGGCCACATAGAAATTTATCTTCTCAGAGAACCCAGAACCTGAGTGCTCCCTAGGACCGGGGGAAAGCATTTATTAATGAACGTGCTTGCAGCCCAGATGAATATTCCGGCAAAGTCAGGGGCCTTGTTTATCCCAATGGGTGCAGTTGTGCGCTAAAGATCGAATCAAGTTTCATTTCTTTCTTTTTTTATTTTGCAGAGCAACATCTGTTGTTCAGAATCATTTCTTTAGGGCTTCAGTGAACGTACTTCTCCAAGCCCATTTTGCTCGCTGTCACCCCAGATTCAGTCATAAATCCCTTTCTATTCTGTTTGTTTCATCACTAGAAGCCGTTTTGTGTGGAACAGAGCTTCTTCGTAGGGGGAGCTGCCATTTATATGCCATACTTATTGCCTCTTTCTCAGCCCAGCAGGAAATTACCTTCTGCTTAAATGACCCCTTTTCCTTTCCTCACCGCACCATCATTTTAGTATGATTTTTCTCTTTTCCAGATGATCTCATGGAGTCCATATGCTGACTGTGTGTGGCAGGGACTCATGTCCTTAGAACAGCATTCCTTTCTTGGATTAAAGAAAGGGACCTTCAGTTGGACAGATTGCTCAGTGGTTAAAGGCACTTGCTTGCAAAGCCTGACAACCCAGGCTTGATTCTCCAGTCCTTATGTCAAGCCAGATGCACAAGTGGCACATGCATCTGAAGTTTGTTCGTGGTGACAAGAGGCCCTGGCATGCCCATCCCTTCTCTTTTTCTCTCATTCTCATTCTACAAATGAGCTCCAGACAAGTGCACCACTTTGTGTGTCTGGTAGCCTTTCATAGGTACTGGGGAATGGAGCCTGGGCCATCAGGATCTGCAAGCAATCACCTTTAACTGTTGAGCCATCTCCCCAACCCAACAATAGGGCATTCTTTGTTTCAGTAGAGGCTGCAAAAATGTAATAAAAATTAATACATGCTGTCTCCTTTCTTTTTTAAAAAATTATTTATTTATTTATTATTAGAGAGAGAGAGAGACAGAGAGACAGAGACACACAGCCATGGCAAATGAACTCCAGACACATACTATGTAGGTTCTGGGGAGTCAAACCTCTGTCCTTAGGCTTTGAAGACACGTGTCTTAACTGCTGAGCCATCTCTCCAGCCTTGTCTCCTTCCTTTCCAAAGTGAGATACCAGACCAACTAGACAAGGGTTTGAAGGAAGTGATAGGGAACTAGCTTTACGCCTTGTCAGCCCCCAGCTTGAGCATAACACGCGTTTGAGTTTCAAAAGTAAGAAAGATCGCCGGCTGTGGTGTGATGCCGGTAGGAAAAGTAAGAAAGATGCTTTGGTACTCCTCGTGGCAGCTTGAAGTTGAAGGACAGGCAGCTTAAGGAGACCATTTGGGGCCTTGGGAAGTGTTCTCTGGAGGGTCCTTGACTTATGCATGATAGATACCTCTGAAGAAAAGATGGGCGGAGCAGGCTGCCTGGCTTGGACACGACAAAAAAAAAAAAACAGTGGTATTGGGAAATAATCGACTTTTCCCTCAGTCTCAATGGTAAATCTAGATACTTGGTTTTCTGGGTATGAATTATGGACCTTGACTTGATGAGGGCATAACCATTACCCAGGAGCAAAAGAGACATTGCCTATAGTAGTCAGACAGGTGGGATCAAATATCCGGTGGGGAAATTTCATTGAAAGTCACAATAAAATCCCAAGGGGGAATTTTTATGAGAGAGAGAGAGAGAGAGAGAATTACTTTCTGTTTGCACTTGAGTTTGGTTATATCATTGTAATGATATATTGAGGATTCTCTTGTATGTTTATAACACATTTGTTATCCAGGATTATTTGGGATGAATTTTGGTCTTTAAAAAAATTTATTTCTTGAGCCGGGCGTGGTGGCGCACACCTTTAATCCCAGCACTAGGGAGGCAGAGGTAGGAGGATCGCCGAGAGTTCGAGGCCATCCTGAGACTACATAGTTAATTCCAGGTCAGCCTGAGCCAGAGTGAGACCCTACCTCGAAAAAAAAAAAAAAAAAAAAAAATTATTTCTTTGCAAGGAGTGAGAGAAAGAAGAGAGAGAGTGAGAGCGCAAGCATGTGCAAACAAGCGCACACGAGAAAAAATGGGCACCCCAGGGCCTCCAGCCACTGCAAATGAATTCCAGATGCATGTGCCATTTTGTGCATCTGTGTTTACTTGGGTACTGGGGAATTAAACCCAGGTTGTTAGGCTTTGCAGGCAAAGGCCTTAACCACTGAGCAATTTCTCAAGCCCCAAATTTCTGTTTTTAAGGTACCTATTTTTCTTCAAAATGTTATTGTTCAATTCACAAATTCTAAGTGTCAGCCATGTGCTAGTGACTGTGTTACGTATTGGGAAAAATATTAAAAGAAAATTTGGGCCTCAACTTTTTTTTTGTTTTTTTGTTTTTTCAAGGTAGGGTCTCACTGTAGCTCAGGCTGACCTGGAATTCACTCTGTAGTCTCAGGGTGGCCTTGAACTCATGATAATACTCCCACCTCTGCCTCCTGAGTGCTGGGATTAAAGGTGTGCGCCACCGGTGGGCCTCAACTTTTAAAAACATTTTTAAAAATTTATTTATTTGAGAGAGCTAGAGAGAGGGAAAGAGGCAGATGTGTGTGTGTGGGGAGATAATGGGCGTGCTAGGGCCTCCAGCCACTGCAAGAGAACTCCAGATGCATGCACCACCTTGTGCAGCTGGCTTATGTGGGTCCTGGGGAATCGAACCTGGGTCCTTTGGCTTTGCAGGAAAGCGCCTTAACCACTAAGCCATCTCTCCAGCTTGAGCCTTTTTTTTTTTTTTTTCCGAGGTAGTTCTCACTCTGGCCCAGGCTGACCTGAAATTAACTATGTAGTCTTAGGGTGGCCTTGAACTCATGGCTATCCTCCTACCTCTGCCTCCCAAGTGCTGTGATTAAAGGCGTGCGCCACCACTCCCGGCTTCAAGTTGTTGACATCGTAAAGCAAGAGGTATATAGCAATCAGAAATTTTTCATGAAATGTGTAATGGAGCTGCATATAAATATAACGCAGAGTGAATGAGGCCATTCTGCCTGTAGATCTATGGATACATTCACAGTTACAACTTTATCTCTACCAATTGCTATAAACCATTATTGGGTGTATCTAATATTTTCTTTGTTCACTTCTAAGTATTTTATAATTATTGTGATGAATTCTTTTATTATTAGTGGTATTTACTAGTGGTTTTATTTTTTTAAGATTTATTTTTATTTATTTATTTGAGAGAAAGAGAGAGGGAGAGGGAGAGAGAGAGAGAGACAGAATGGACATGCCACGGCCTCCAGCCCCTGCAAATGAACTCCAGGCACATGCACCACCTGGGAAATTGAACCTGGGTCCTTAGGCTTCACAGGCAAATGCCTTAACCGCTGAGCCGTCTCTCCAGCCCTGGTGTTTTTCTTTATGGGGAATATGAGTGGCCTGTTCCCCTCTTCTCTAGGGAGAACTTTGACGCATGAGCTACTGTATAATTTGTTTGTCTTTCAAGTTGCATTACCTTCTTTTGTTCCCTCTCCCCACCTCCATTCCACTGAGGAACCTCCTCCTTCCAAGCAGTCCTTCCTCTGTTTTGTTGTCTCGTTCCTTTTGTTCTCCTTCATCTTTTCCTTGCTAGTGTTTTAGAAAAACAATTTCTGGAAGTTATTTTTTTTTTCCTGTTTTTGGCTTCTTCTTCCTCCTCCTCTTCTCCTTCTTCTTCCTAATTTTATTTGTTACAGTTGCTGTCAGACATCATTTGGGAGATGGTGACTCACCAAAGCTAAACTCTGCTTTATAGCAAAAGAGTTGTACTGGGTAACAATAGATCCATGCACTGTTTCGTTACGGTTAGGTTTCATAGATGTTTCATACAAGATCTGCTTTCTAGTCATTTCGAGGTTCTAGGCCAGTGCACACTTGTTCTCTCTCTCTCTCTCACAACTCATTTATAATATCAAGTTTTTCAATTGTGTTGTTTAAACTATATTTATCTTTGCTAATTTTTAGTTTCCTTATTCTATAATTTGCCAAGAGGAGCATGGGAAATGTTCCACTTGACTGCCTCTATCCAATTTTCCTTGTAATTGTTTTTTTTTAAATACATTTTGAGGCTATGTTGCTAGGTAATATTGTTTTGAAATGAAGTTTTTCTTGGGAATTGTTCCTGTGACATATAAGATGTCCCTATTTATCTGTTATAATTAAGGTGACTACATAATTTATCAAGTAAACGGAGATGCTTTGGAAGTGAACAGGGAGCCTAATGATAATGAGGAGGCTTTAATTGAGCCGTGGTGGGTAAAACCAGGCCCATCCTGGGCAAATGAGGACACTTAATCACCGTGTTTGCAATGCTTGTGCTCACAGTGGTTTTCACATGTATTTCATACTCCTTGATCAGAAGCGCCTCTCCACGAGGGTTGGTCATTACGCGAGAATCCTAAGGGTTTGGGCTATGGAAGCATTCCTCTAAGATTGGTTTTGCTTTTGTGTGGGGAGATAATGGGCGTGCTAGGGCCTCCAGCCACTGCAAGAGAACTCCAGATGCATGCACCACCTTGTGCAGCTGGCTTATGTGGGTCCTGGGGAATCGAACCTGGGTCCTTTGGCTTTGCAGGAAAGCGCCTTAACCACTAAGCCATCTCTCCAGCTTGAGCCTTTTTTTTTTTTTTCCGAGGTAGTTCTCACTCTGGCCCAGGCTGACCTGAAATTAACTATGTAGTCTTAGGGTGGCCTTGAACTCATGGCTATCCTCCTACCTCTGCCTCCCAAGTGCTGTGATTAAAGGCGTGCGCCACCACTCCCGGCTTCAAGTTGTTGACATCGTAAAGCAAGAGGTATATAGCAATCAGAAATTTTTTCATGAAATGTGTAATGGAGCTGCATATAAATATAATGCAGAGTGAATGAGGCCATTCTGCCTGTAGATCTACGGATACATTCACAGTTACAACTTTATCTCTACCAATTGCTATAAACCATTATTGGGTGTATCTAACATTTTCTTTGTTCACTTCTAAGTATTTTATAATTATTGTGATGAATTCTTTTATTATTAGTGGTATTTACTAGTGGTTTTATTTTCTTTAAGATTTATTTTTATTTATTTATTTGAGAGAAAAAGAGAGGGAGAGGGAGAGAGAGAGAGAGAGAGAGAGAGAGACAGAATGGGCATGCCACAGCCTCCAGCCCCTGCAAATGAACTCCAGACGCATGCACCACCTGGGAAATTGAACCTGGGTCCTTAGGCTTCACAGGCAAATGCCTTAACCTCTGAGCTGTCTCTCCAGCCCTGGTGTTTTTCTTTATGGGGAATATGAGTGGCCTGTTCCCCTCTTCTCTAGGGAGAACTTTGACGCATGAGCTACTGTATAATTTGTTTGTCTTTCAAGTTGCATTACCTTCTTTTGTTCCCTCTCCCCACCTCCATTCCACTGAGGAACCTCCTCCTTCCAAGCAGTCCTTCCTCTGTTTTGTTGTCTCGTTCCTTTTGTTCTCCTTCATCTTTTCCTTGCTAGTGTTTTAGAAAAACAATTTCTGGAAGTTATTTTTTTTCCTGTTTTTGGCTTCTTCTTCCTCCTCCTCTTCTCCTTCTTCTTCCTAATTTTATTTGTTACAGTTGCTGTCAGACATCATTTGGGAGATGGTGACTCACCAAAGCTAAACTCTGCTTTATAGCAAAAGAGATGTACTGGGTAACAATAGATCCATGCACTGTTTCGTTACGGTTAGGTTTCATAGATGTTTCATACAAGATCTGCTTTCTAGTCATTTCGAGGCTCTAGGCCAGTGCACACTTGTTCTCTCTCTCTCTCTCTCTCTCTCTCTCTCACAACTCATTTATAATATCAAGTTTTTCAATTGTGTTGTTTAAACTATATTTATCTTTGCTAATTTTTAGTTTCCTTATTCTATAATTTGCCAAGAGGAGCATGGGAAATGTTCCACTTGACTGCCTCTATCCAATTTTCCTTGTAATTGTTTTTTTTTTTAAATACATTTTGAGGCTATGTTGCTAGGTAATATTGTTTTGAAATGAAGTTTTTCTTGGGAATTGTTCCTGTGACATATAAGATGTCCCTATTTATCTGTTATAATTAAGGTGACTACATAATTTATCAAGTAAACGGAGATGCTTTGGAAGTGAACAGGGAGCCTAATGATAATGAGGAGGCTTTAATTGAGCCGTGGTGGGTAAAACCAGGCCCATCCTGGGCAAATGAGGACACTTAATCACCGTGTTTGCAATGCTTGTGCTCACAGTGGTTTTCACATGTATTTCATACTCCTTGATCAGAAGCGTCTCTCCACGAGGGTTGGTCATTACCGCGAGAATCCTAAGGGTTTGGGCTATGGAAGCATTCCTCTAAGATTGGTTTTGCTTTGCTTTTGGAAGTACCTGGGTGGACAACTGGCTTGTGTGCATGTGTGTGTGTTTTCCTTCAAGGTAGGGTCTTGCTCTAGTCCAGGCTGACCTGGAATTCACTCTGTAGTCTCAGGGTGGCTTTAAACTCACGGCTATCCTCCTACCTCTGCCTCCCGAGTGCTAGGATTAAAGGCATGTGCCACCACGCCCAGCTCCTATATATATTTTTTAAAGAAAACTTTTTATTGACAACCTCCAAACATATGAACAATATCCCATGATTCCACCACCCCCACTTTTCCCTCTCTTGAATTTCCCCTCCACTGAATCTCTTCTTTCCAACTTGTCTCTCTTCTATTTTTAAAAGATATTTCACTTTTATTTATTTGAGAGAGAGATACAGAAATAGGTAGGTAGGGAGAGAGAGAGAGAGAAAGAGAATGGGCATGCCAGGGCTTCCAGCCACTGCAAACAAATTCCAGATGCATGCGCCCCCTTGTGCATCAGGCTTACGTGGGTCCCGGGGAATTGAACATGGGTCCTTTGGCTTTGCAGGCAAGCACCTGAGCTGCTAAGCCATCTCTTCAGCCCTCGCTCTTCTGTTTTGATGTCATCATGTTGTTTTTCCCTCCATTGTGCAGGTCTTGTGTAATGAGCCACTGTGAGGTCATGAGTGTCACTTTTACTTTGTGTCTGGAAGACCATATTTTTCATGTGTATCTTTTTAAAAGTTTTAAATGATTTTATAGCTTCTGTCAGGTGTAACATGTGAATCTGAATCCTTGGAACTTGGTTCCTGAGATCCTAAATCACATTATGCTTTCCACAGAGGGAAAGGCCTATCTAATAGGCTATGGTAAATTACATCCATGAGTATGTTTATAAGCTGGGCATAAAAAGGTTTCTCCATTTTACTGCTTTTGGTAATGAAGCTAATAATGAAAACGTTTTCTAGTCTCATTCTGTTACCAGCCAGCTAAGTTAGTCTCACCAGGCACAGGTTTTCTTTTTGCATGCATATGTGTGTGTTCAAATGTGTGTGTGTGTGTGTGTGTGTGTGTGTGTAGGCCAGAGGCTGATATTGGGTCTCTTCCACAGTTACCGTATATGAGACAGAGTCTTTCATGGAATCTGGAGTTCACCACTTCAGCAAGCCACTGAGCCCCAGGAGCCCCTGCATTGCCCCGCCCCCAGCAATAGGACAACAGATACATGATGCCATGCTTGGCTTTTATGTGGGTGCTGGGGATCCAAACTCAGGTCCTCATACTGGCACGGGAAGCATTTTACCAACTGAGCCATCTCCTCAGCACCCCCCCCACGCACAGTTTAAAAATAATATTTTATTTATTATTTGCAAGCGGGGGGAGGCAGGGAGAGAATGGGTGCACCAGGGGCCTCCAGCCACCTCAGATGAACTCTGGATGCATATGCTGCTTTGTGCATTTGGTTTTACGTGGGTCCTGGGGGATCGAACCTGGGTCCTTGGGCTTTGCAGGCAAGTGCCTTAACCGCTGAGCCATCTCTCCAGCCCCAAATAATAATTTGAAGAAACCATAGAGACATATACACAACTATGGATTAATATTGGTCTATTATTCTTTTCTCCTGCAGAGTCAACTGTCCCCTTTTGTGGTTTGAATGCAACATGTTCCTCATGGCTCAAATGTCTCCAGCTTGTGGCATGTTTGGGAAGGTTGCAGAATCTTTAGGAGGTGGAACCTTGATGGAGGAAGTAGGTCATGGGGGTTGGACCCTGAGGTTTTATAGTCTGGTACTACTTCCTGTGTAGTTCCTGCTTCCTGATTCTGGCTGTAATGTGACTAACTGGCTTCCTGCTGCTGACACCACGCATGCCTTCCCTGCCACGATGGAATATATAATTTTGAAATTGTATCCGCTTAAACTGATTCTGGTCAGGCATTTGGTCATAGCAATGAGAAAGTAATGGATACACCTGGGGTGGAAGTTGTTACCGAAACCAAACATTGAGATCAGCCAATGAGCTTCACCTTTCAGAAACACAGAAAGACGTGGTGAGGGTGCTGGAATTCTAGTCACCTTCCACTCTTACCTTTTGAAGTGGAATGGAACAGAAACCAGGTGAAAAATTTTGTCCTTCATTTTTGTATGTGTATGTATGCATGTGTGTATATGTGGGTGTATGTGCACATACATGTATGTGTGTACACGTGTAGGCCAAAGGAAAACCTCAGTTGTCATCTCCCTCAGGTACACTGGTCATCTCCTTTGAGACAGGTTCTCTCATCAACCTCCAGGCTCACCAATTAGGCTAGAGTGGCTGACCAGTGAGCTCTAGGGCTCCTTCTGTCTCTGCCTCCCCTGTGCTGGGATCCCAGGTGTGAGCCCAGGGCTGGAGAGATGGCTTAGTGGTTAAGGCACTTGCCTGTGAAGCCTAAGAACCCAGGTTCAATTCCCCAGTAACCATGTAAACCAGATGCACAAGGTGACACGTGCGTCTGCAGTTCGTTTGCAGTGGCTAAAGGCCCTCACACTCCTGTTCTCTCTCTCAAATAAATAAAAACATAAAAAACAAAAACAAAACAAAACAGGTGTGAGCCCACTACACTTGGTATTTTACATGGGTACTGGGAATTGAACTCATTCACGCTGGCAAGGCAAGCACGTTACCCATGAATCATCTTCCCTGCCCTTCTTTGTAATTTTATTAAATATACACAATCATAAAACCAAATGATAATGTCATATGCATAACAACTAGGAAACCAAAGAAAACCGACAAGTTGTTTTCAAATAAAATCACAAGGCTAAACAGAAAATGAAATGAAATTTATTTCCATGTGTCAGGGGACACTGGGTACCTCCCAGGACCGAGGATCCCCCCCACCCACCTTCAGCCTGATGTGATCGTGAGAACATCCCGTGCATCCCAGCTCTGTCCTTCCCGGGCCATCCTCACACAGGGGCTGCTCTGCCTAAGGTCCCATTCCTTCCTGTGACTCCATGTACAGTGTACAAAGAGCTGGTGTGGAGAAATGAGAGCTCAAGTTCAGACAGTACTGAAAGGGCAGATGTACTGCAGAGCCCCTGTAGGGATGCCGAGGCCTCTGATGCATTGCATTATGAGCCAGCATATCCCTCTGTCTATGTAACTTCCTGCCTTACATACATGCACGGGGACCTCGAAGAGTTCTTCCCTCTAAAACTTCTCTGTGCATCGCCTCACCTCGGAATCTGATTCTGGGAACCCATTCTAAGACAGACGTCGGCGAGACCTATGGCTGGAACGAGTGGACGTTTTCCCTGTTGGACCTCTCACAACGAGCGCAGTGCCTACTGATCATTACAGACGCTCAGAAAACACTTGCTGAGTGAGCAAGTGAATGACAGATCTGAAGGAGTTAAGGGCGGCCACGGCAGTTCTGGCTCTGACATTAGTTTGATGGTGAGGCCATGGGAGTGGGTGATGGATGAAGTTAGATATTACAGTTTCTCTGCTTTGCACTTATGAAAGTGTAATCCTTTGCTTTCTTCATATCCTCTTACTGTCTGTGGTCTCCTTTAAGTACACATTATGTGGTTTTCTTTTTAATGTGTGTGCATACGTGTATATGTTCAGGTGGGTGTGTAGGTGCACATAGAACAACCTTAAGGCAGGTACCATCCACTTGTGTTTTTTTTTTTTTTTTTTTGAGGTAGGGTCTCACTCTAGCTCAGGCTGACCTGGAACTCACTCTGTAATCTCAGGCTGGCCTTGAATGTACAGTGATCCACCTACCTCTGTCTCCCTAGTGCTGAGATTAAAGGCGTGCACTACCACCCTGGCTTTTCTTAATTTTTTTTAAGAAAAATATTTATATACTTGTTTTTATTTATTTATTTATTTTTAAAGATTTTATTTTATTTATTTATTTGAGACAGAGAGAGAGTGAGAATGGGTGTGTCAGGGCCTGCAGCCACTGCAAACAAACTCCAGATGCATGCACCACCATGTGCATCTGGCTTATGTGGACCTGGAGAATCGAACTGGGATCCTTTAGGCTTTGCAGGCAAACGCCTTAACCGCTAAGCCATCTCTCCAGCCCTATTTTTTTTTTTTTTTTGGTAGGGTTTTTCTCTAGCCCAGGTTATTTATTTATTTATTTATTTATTTATTTATTTATTTATTTATTTATTTAAGAGAAAGGATGTGCCAGGGCCTCCTGCCACTGCAAACAAACTCCAGACACATGTGCCACTTTGTGCTTCTAGTTTTACATGGGGACTGGGGATTCAAACTCTGGTCATCAGGCTTTGCAAGCAAGTGGCTTTAACTGCTAAGCCATCTCTCCAGCCCACCATCTACCTTTTTACAGGCAGAGTCTCTCATTGGCTTGGAGTTTACCACTTAGGCTAGACTGGCTAGCCAGGAGCCTCGGGGTCCTGCTATCCCAGTCTCCCCAGCGCTGGGGATTATAGTCATGTGCTATTGTATCTGGCATTTTTTTATTTATTTATTTATTTATTTAATTTGAGAGAGGGAGGCAGATAGACAGAGAGTGGGTATGCCATGGCCTTTAGCCACTGCAAACAAACTCCAGACATGTCCATCATTGTGTGCATCTAGCTTATGTGGGTACTGGGGAATTGAACCTGCACCCTTAGGCTTCTCAAGCAAGCACCTTGACTGCTAAGCCATCTTTCCAGCCAGACTCTGGCACTTTTATATGGGGTTTGGGAATCAAATTCAGGTCCTCCTGCTTGCGAGGCAAGCACTTTACCAACTTGAGCTTTGTCTCCAGCCCCGAGTACAGTTTCCTTGAGGTGTGTCCAAGAGTTTCAGGTGCATTGGGAGGTGGTGTCAGTATGAATTAGGCTTGCTGACTCCTCCCTGACATTCCTAGCTAATAACTTGTAGTTGAAATTTCCATGTCCCGCCTGTGTCTGGGGTGTTGCACGCACTCGGGAGTGGAGTCCAGGTTTCGTGGGCTTCATTATGCATCAATGCATAAAATGACAATAATTAGATTGAGTGAGGGGGAAGAAATGCCTGGTTTTCTGATTGCTCCAAATTTCATTTCCGGAGGTGTCCAGGGAGCACGCCCATGGTGGCGATGGGACATTACCATTTTAACGAGCCCAAATCTCCCTGTAGTTTATGGCTTCCTCTCACCCACGGCAAATCGGATGGGCAATTGCCTTCCCTCTTAAGGTAGCCTTTCTGGGATCTGAGATTAGGTCAGGCACTCCTCCCCACTGTCAGGCAGCCTCATAAAGCCTGTTATGTCTCCTTCCTCTAATTGGAATTCCAGGCCATTAAGTAGTGGCCTAATTTGCCTGCCATGGACTGGTTCTCCTGGTGAATTTGTCAAAGAAAGAAGGAAAACAGATTTGGGTATGGGTCTCTGTATATATATATTTTTCTTTTAATTTTCTTCCTTTCTTCCCATGCTCTTACTTTCTTTTTGGCTTTAAAAAATATATTTTATTTATTTATTTGAGAGAGAGAAAAGTGTGGGGGAGAGATACAAAGAATGAGTGTGCCAGGGCTTTTAGCCACTGCAAATGAGCTCCAGATACATGTGCCACCTTGAGCATCTGGTTTACATGGGTCCTGGGGAATTGAACTGGGGTCCTTTGACTTTGCTGACAAATGCCCTAACAGCTAAGCCACTTCTTCAGCCCTTTTTGGCCTTGAAAGCATTATCACTATGTAGTCCAGGCTGGCTTGGAACTCACTGTTCCCCCTGCCTCAGCCTTCCTGGTGCTGGGACTACAGGTGTGTGTCATCACTCCTGACTTTGTTGTGCTTCTTCTTCTTCTTTTTTTTTTTTTTTTGGAGAGAGACACAGAGAGAGACAGAGAGAGAGAGAGAGATGGAGGAAGACAGATGGAGATGGGCGTGCCAGCAGCCTCTCAGCTGCTGTGAATGAAATCCAGATGTGCACCCCCTTGTGGTCAAGTGCGGCATTGCTCCCTTGCGTCACTTTGCATCTGGCTGAACGTGGGACCTGGAGATTGGAACCACTGGAGATTGGAACCAGCGTTCTTGGGCTTAGGAGGCAGGCGCCTTAACCCCTAAACCATCTCTCCAGCCCTGCTTCTTCTTTTTAAGAAATTATTACCGTATGTGTGTGTGTGTGTGTGTGTGTGTGTATGTGTGTGTGTCTATGTGTGTACGTTTATGCTGGTGTGTTGGTGTGTGCATATGTGTAGGTCAGAAGACCATCTTGTAGTGTCTGTCCTTTCCGTCTGTCTTGTCTGAGGCAGGCTCTCTCTTGCTTGTCACTGCAAAGACCAGACTAGCTCACCTGTGTGTGTCAGGAGTCTCCTGACTTCTTTTCCCATTGCCATAAGTGTGTTGGGATTACAGGTGTGTGTGCCACTGTCCGTCTGGTTTTACAGGTGTTCTGGGGATGTGAACTCTGGTCATCTGACTTGGGCAGCGAGTGTTTTATTTATTTTTTTTAGCCACTGAGGCATCTCCCCAGCCCTGTTGTGTTTCTTTAAGAGCTAGGCTTGCATTCCTAAGAGAGAGACTGGTTGAATGTGGTTTAGAGAAGGACTTAGGGAGTGGAAGTGGAGAAAGGTCACTAGATGAGAGCTGGCACGGGAGGGACCGTGTGTCCTCTGCTGCTTTTTATATATTATGATCCAGGCGGGGAGCAGGGCAGCTGGTGAGCAGAACCTGGGCCAACTGAAGTCCCAGAGAGGAAGGTGTTGGAAGATCTGTGATACGCAGAACAGTCTCTAAGCAGCCGAGGCATGGACCAAGTGGGAAAGTTCAGCTCTTGGTCCCAGTTTCCTATTTCTTGTGTGTGTGTGTGTGTGTGTGTGCAGTGTGTGTGTAGTGTGTGTGTGTATGAGTGTCTGGAGGTCAGAGGACAACCTCAGGTGTCCTTAGGTACTGCCCACCTTTTTTTGAGACAGGGTGTCTCACTGCACTGGAACTCACCTAATCAGGCTAGATTGGCTGGCCAGTGAGCCCCAGAGCTCTGTCTTTCTTCACCTCCTCAGAACTTGGGCTATAAGAACGTGCTGCTACACTTGGATTTTTTTTTTTTTAAATGTGCATCCCGGGCTGGAGAGATAGCTTGGCAGTTAAGGTGCTTGTCTGCGAAGCCTAAGGACCCAGGTTCGATTCTCCAGGTCCCATGTAAGCCAGGTGCACAAGGTGGCACATGTGTCTGGAGTTCATTTGCACTGCCTAGAGGCCTTGGCTCTTTCTCTCCCTCTTAGTGTCTTAAATAAATAAATCCTTTTAAAATGTGTATTTTGGACATCAAAGCTAAGTCCTCATGCTTGTAAAGCAAACACTTCCCCAATTCAGCATTTCCCCAGTCCCAAGTTCCCTATTTCTTTCTTTAAAAAATAATTAATTAATTAATTTGAGAGAGAAAGAAGGAGGAGGAGGAGGAGGAGAGAGAAGGGTGTGCCAGGACCTCCAGCTACTGCAAACAAACTCCAGCCACATGCACCACCTTGTGCATCTGGTTTATGTGGGTCCTGGGGAATTGAACCTGGGTCCTTTGGCTTTGAAGGCAAATTCCTTAACTGCTAAGCTATCTCTCCAGCCGCTATTTCTTTTTTCAAAATTAATTTATTATTTGCAAAGGAGAGAGAGAGAGAAAGAAAGAGAGAGAGAGAGAGAGAGAGAGAAAGACAGTGGGAGAGGAATGAATGGGCATGCCAGGGTCTCATGCCACTGCCATATAAACTCCAGATACATGCTCCCACTTTGTGCATCTGGCTTTATGTGGTTACTGGGGAATTGAACCTGGGCCGTCAGGCTTTGCAAACAAGTGTCTTTAACCATGGAGCCATCTGTCCAGCCCATTTCCTATTTCTGATGTGTGTTCGCTGGTCCAGGAAATACAATCCCAGGCCGTCGGGATTAGTCCAGTAGGATCGGGAGCTTCCATCAAACTCTGGATGAACGCTGTGATTTCCAAACGAGAGGGCTCACTGGAGTCTGACTGTGGCCCTTACTGCCACTCAGGGTTCCACCTGCAAGTGTCTGCCCAGAGTCTGCTCCTGAGATGGTCAGAGTTCCAGCTGGCATTTGGTACCAGCCACTGCCCACAGACTGTCACTCTGCAAATCCCTAGTCCTGCTGGGTCCCTCGAACAAAGCTAATCTGCCATCTGACACCTGGGCTTGTCACCTTTAATTCCAGGCTTCTGAGCTGCTGTCCCTAGGGTAATAAAGGCAAGGATTTCTCTTCTGCTCTCTGCCATCTGTTATTCCATTCAGGGACGTCTGTCCCCAGGGGCACACAGCTGGACTCTCTGCTCTTCTTTCAAACAGTAAAATCGTTTGGGAGGCTGTGACCTCCCCATTCTCTTCAGTTTTAATTTTTCTGGGGTAAAGAAACCTCATGACAATAAAAACAAAACAAAAGCTTTTTAGAAGCTCTTTTCTCCTGCTTTCTCCCCCAAGACAGTCTCATAATAGAGCTCAGGCTGCTTCAAACTCAATATATAGCTAAAGATGACCTGGAACTCTTTTTTTTTTTTTTTTTTGAGGTAGGGTCTTACTCTAGTCCAGGCTGACCTGGAATTCACTATATAGTCTCAGGGTGGCCTTCAACTCATGGCAATCCACCTACCTCTGTCTCCAGAGTGCTGGGATTAAAGGCATGCACCACCATGCCTGGCTTGACCTTGAACTTCTTTCTTTTTTTTTTTAAATTTTTTATTATTTTTTTGGAGAGAGACACAGAGAGAGACAGAGAGAGAGAGGGAGAGGAAGACAGAGATGGGTGCGCCAGCAGTGTCTCAGCTGCTGTGAACGAAATCCAGATGTGTGCGCCCCCTTGTGGTCAAGTGCGGCATTGTGCCCTTGCGTCATTTTGCATCTGGCTAAATGTGGGACCTGGAGATTGGAACCACTGGGGACTGGAACCAGCGTTCTTAGGCTTAGGAGGCAGGTGCCTTAACCCCTAAGCCATCTCTCCAGCCCTGACCTTGAACTCTTGATCCTCTTGCCTCCATCTCCTGAGTGCTGGAATTATAGGCATTTATATCACCGATGCAGCCAGCTTTGAGTTGCTGGACACACACCCACCCCAAAGCAGTTTACAGGAGGAAGAGTTTAGTTCGGGCTTACAGAGTTCTGGGAAACACCATTACTGGTGGAAGAAGCTGGTTCATTTCCATAGACCCAAGCAGAGAGACACCACCAAACAGGCAGCTAACATCACAACCAGCAAGCTTGAACCGGTAGAGCTCTGTCTGCTGTCCACATGCTTTAGGGTTGGACTCAGGATCTGCTCCTCAACACACCTTAGGGCTGGGCTCCAAGATCCACCTCCAGGCACATGCGCCCTGCAACAGCGATCTAGGGGCTCATGTTGTAAGCTCAATTTTCATCAAATACCTGAGCCTCTAGGGCCATACATTCAAACTATCTCATTCAAACTACCATGCCAGGTTTTATGCCATGCTGGGGATTGAACCCAAGGCTTATGTATGCTAGGCAACTACTACCAACCGAGCCAGCCTCCCAGCGAGAGAAACTGGTTCTTTTTCTTTTTCTTTTTCTTTTTTCAAAACCGGTTTTGTTCAATTATTCCCACCGCCATGCTTTTGTGCTCCAGACATTTAAAAATCTTTGTGTGAAGCCGGGCGTGGTGGCGCACGCCTTTAATCCCAGCACTCGGGAGGCAGAGGTAGGAGAATTGCAATGAGTTCGAGGCCACCCTGAGACTACATAGTTAATTCCAGGTCAGCCTGGACCAGAGTGAGACCCTACCTCGAAAAACCAAAAAAAAAAAAAAAAAAAAAAATCTTTGTGTGGGTATGTGTGTGCAAGGGCACATAAAAGGCATGTACGTGTATGTTCATGTGTGTGAGTGCATGCCACGGGGATGGTCCTCACCTTCCACATTATTTGAAGCAGAATCTCTTTGTCATTCATCACAGCATAAGCCAGGCTGGCTGGCCTGTGAGCCTCTGGGTTCCTCCCGCGTCTGCCTCCCATCTCCTTGTAAGAGGTCTGGGGTTACAGAAACCACTACTGCGCCTGGCTTTTACGTGGGCTGTAGAACTCTGAACTCAGGCACTCACACGTGTCTATCAAGCGTTTTACCCAACTGAACCATTGCCATAACCTAGAAGCTATTTCTCTTTTTAGTATTTTATTTACTTACTTGAGAAAGAAAGGGAGAAAAAGAGGGAGAATGGGCCATGCCAGGGCCTCCTGCCACTGTAAACGAACTCCAGGTGCGTGTGTCTCCTTGTGCATCTGGCTTACATGGGTACTGGGGAATCAAAACTGGGTCCTTTTCTTGATGGAAAGATTTTTAAAAATTATTTATGAGAGAGAGAGAGAGAGAGAGAGAGAGAGAGAAATGCCAGGGCCTCGTGCAACTGCAAACAACTCCAGATGCATGTGCCATTTTGTGCATCTTGTGAGGGAATAAAAGAATATAACCTATTATAATATATACAAATTAATAAAAATTGAAAATCCCATCCATAATCTCATGACTGGTTGTGGAAGCAAATTTTACAACACCTTCCAACGTTTTTATTTACTGCTGTATTATATTTGTGGATGTGTGTGTATTAACTGATTTACTTTTTATTTTTTTTGAGACAGGGTCTCACTCTAACCTAGGCTATCCTAGAATTTACCTTGTAGCTGAAGGCTGGCTTCTAACTCTTGGCAATCTTCCTACCTCAACCTTCCAAATGCTGGGATTAAAGGTATGAGCCATTACTCCTGGCTCCTAGTTTCTTATTTATTTATTTATTTATTTGCAATAGGCAGACAGAGAGAGAGAGAGAGAGAGAGAGAGAGAGAGAGAGAGAAATGGGCACACCAGGGCCTCCAACCACTGCAAATGAACTCCAGATGCATGCGCCACCTTGTGCATCTGGCTTACGTGGGTCCTGGGGAATCTAGCTCCGAACCGGGGTCCTTAGGCTTCACAGGCAAGCACTTAACTGCTAAGCCATCTCTCCAGCCCTCCTGGTTTCCTTTTTAACCTCTTTATTTTCTTTCCTTATCTCTCTTCTATGTTTTAAGATGTACTGTTGGTGGCTAATGAAACAACATACAGCATTTCAAGGTGGAGGTGGCAGAAGTAGATGGTGAATAAAAAAATCACTGAATGGCAGGTGGGACGTGGGCTCTTCCCCCCACCCCGCTTGCTGAGGAGAGGGGAAAGGCAACTTCCTGTGTCCGAGAGGTAGTCGCATTGTGTTCACCATTGCTGTTGGTGTGCTCGGGAGCTGACTGCACGAGGGTCAGTTAGGAGGTGAGTAGACAAGTGTGGTGGTGTGAATGCGAGATGTCCCCTGTAGCCTCAGGTGTTTGTGACTAAGCCTCACACCGAGTCCCTAGCTGGTCCAGCCTTTGGGAAGTGGAGCCTTGCTGGAGGAGGTGTGATCCTGGGAGTGAGCCGTGGGGCTTTTACAACCCAGCCCATTTGCCAGTGCTGGCTCAGCTCACTCTCTCTACTGCTGATATGTGACGATGTGAGCCAGCTTCCTCATCCTGGTGAAACTTCCCCAGGAGACCAAGCTGGGAATAAAATCCCTTTCCTTCCAGAAGCATCTGCGTGTAGACTGTGAAGGTAACGACGACAATATGGTTTAGTTGGTTTTCTCGGCTCTCATTCGACCTTCCGTCCAGATACGGATTGCAAAGCAAAAGCAGCATCATTGTAAGCCTCTCATGCCATCGCTGTCCCAAGGCCAAATTGAATTCTTCCATTTAGATACACTTAATGCAATGCTGGAAGGTAGAAACAATGCCGTATCCATTTCCCTGCTGCCCATGGTTGGCGATGTCATGACAATGGGCACGCTCATAAGCATCTCGGGCTTCCTGGGCATCTCTAGGTAGTTGTGGCAGGAGTGTCAAGGATGTCAGCGGCAACTTCCTGACCTTTAGGCTGCAGCTAAGCTCAGTGGTCTTGTGGTTGCTTTACAGCTTCTGTCTCTCCAATTTCCCCATGTTCGGGAACCCCCCCTCTCCAGTACTTTACCTAATTCTTGGTGTGTTTTCTAAGCTCTTCCACTTAGTTTGGTGAGTACTTCCTAGGAAGGAGAGTCAAGATTAATTAACTCATCGTCATCTTTGTGAGTGGGCCGCAAGGAGTTTGTTCTCCTCCTCCATGTGCTTTAACAATCTCCAGGGCTACTAATTTTATTCATTCCCTGTAAATGTATTCATTCCTTTCCGTAGGGTATCTAGCCAAAAACCTCAAACTGGGAAGCAGAGAACTCAAGTTAGAGCCTAAAATGTCTCTAATTAGTGCTGTGGCCTGGGGCGATCTGGACCACTTCCTTGGGCTTCAACTTCATCTTCTGTAAGGATTCGAATCCTTTCTTGCTATCAAAGGGTTGCTGTAAGAAACCAGCATCAGTGATAGCGTTTGTCCTTGGCTTACGGGTACTTACTAAGAATTATAGTGTTGCAAGTGTGAGGGGCACAGTAGAGAAAGAACAGTGGTGTGCTGGTGACTCAGCTTCCCACCCATTCGTCCTCCACAGACCCTGCAGTGTACTCAATTCCTATCCTAGTAAGCCCACAAAGTACAGGAAAGGCTTTTAGAGCTGAAAGAGCTCACCGAAAAAATATTTCCATATCCTGAGATATATCTATGAAGTCAGCGATGAGAGGAGGCAATGTATTTTTAGGCATATAAATAATTTAGGTCAGATATTCCAGGTAACATTGCATTGTTGGAAAAAACAAACCTTAATTTAGATGATTATAAACTGATTTCAATAAACATCTTCGCTGAAAACACAAGCATTTTAATTAGCTCATCTGTAACTCTGCAGGGGCTGCTGAGATATAAATATACATATATATTCATAATATAGATTGTTGTGAATATATTTGTTAATAGTTACATCACTTTCTTTATTTCACATCATTACTAATTATTATTATTTTTGTTATAAAATGTCCTTGGGCTGGAGAGATGGCTTAGCGGTTAAGGCGCCTGCCTCCTAAGCCTAAGTACACTGGTTCCAATCTCCAGGTCCCATGTTTAGACAGATGCAAAGGGGCGCAATGCTGCATTTGAGCACAAGGGGGCGCACGCATCTGGATTTTGTTCACAGCAGCTGAGAGGCTGCTGGCACGCCCATCTCTATCTGTCTTTCTCTCCCTCTCTTTCTGTGCCTCTCCCCAAAAAAATCCTCTATATTTTTTATGAGAGAGAGATAGAAAAAGAGAAAGAGAAAGAGAAAGAGAAAGAGAGAATTGTCATGCTAGGGCCTCCAGCAACTGCAATCAAACTCCAGACGCATACACCACATTGTATGCATGTGCTATCTTGCACATGAATCACCATGTGCGTCTGGCCTTACATGGGTTCTGGGAGTCAAACATGGGTCCTTAGGCTTCACAGGAAAGTGCCTTAACCACCGGGCCATCTCTCTAGCCCTCCTCTATCTTTTGAATGAACCAAGACTTGTATATGTTTGTATTCTGGGGCCTTAGAAAATGGGCACACTCATTTTTTCTGGAATGGGACAGAACCCAGGATGGTTTCAGCATCTCCATCCTCATGAGAATGACCTGTCTCATTTCATCTAGAGCTGCAGCCTCCTGGTTCCTGGGTTCCATTGAGGACCAAAGGAGTTGACCTAGGTCTTGCCGTTGGCAGAGAGACTAGAATACAAGGTAATACACTATACATGAGCCACTGGAAGGGAAGAAAGAAGAGCTGGGGAGATAGCTCAGTAAAGTTCTTATCTTTCCAACATGAGGAGCTGAATTTATTTATTTATTTATTAGAGACAGAGAGAGGGAAAGAGAGAGGGAGAGTGAAATGGGTGCACCAGGGCCTCTAGCCACTGCAAACGAACTCCAGATGCGTGCACCCCCTTATGCATGTGGCTTATGTGGGAACTGGAGAATTGAACCGGGCTCCTTAGGTTTCTCAGGCAAACACCTTAACCACTAAGCCATCCCTCCAGCCCCTGAGGAGCTGAATTTGATCCACAGAATCTGTGTAAAAATTCTGGGCATTGTAATCCTAGTGCTGGGAAAGACAACTGGATCTCTGGGGCTCACTGGCCAGGCACTCTAGGGCAATTGGTGAGTTCCAGGGCAATGAGAGACTCCGTCCTCAAAAAGATGGATTGTATACATAAGGAACAACACCAGAGGGTGTCTTCTGACTTCCACATGGTCCTGCATACGTGTATATCCCCGTACTGTGTACCTGTACATACATACCCATACACAGACACATCCATTAAAAAAAGGAAAGAGGATCGCTGAGAGTTTGAGGCCACCCTGAGACTACATAGTTAATTCCAGGTCAGCCTAGAGTGAGACCAGAGATTGAGAGTTTGAGGCCCTGACCTTGCAAAACCAGGTCAGCCTGGAAAAAATGCAAAACCAAAAAAATAAAAAAATAAAATAAAATAAAAAAATTAAAAAATTAAAAAAAGGAGAGATGGCTTAGCAGTTAAGGCATTTGCCTGTGAAGCTAAAGGACCCAGGTTCGATTCCCCAGGTCCCACGTAAGCCAGATGCACAAGGGGCACATGTGTCTGGAGTTCGTTTGCCATGGCTAGAGGCCCTGGCACGTCCATTCTCTCTCTGTGTCTGTCTTTCTTCTCTCCTCCATCTCTCTCTCTCTGCTTGCAAATAAAGAAATAAAAATTTTTTAAAAAAACAACATTTTACAAAAAAAAAAAAAAAAAAAAACAGGAAAGAATGAGAACAAGGGAGAGATTTACTTCTTACCCAGCCTAGGCTCAGTTCTGGGTGGGGCTGTATCCTTCTGACTGGATCCTCCCAGGAGCATTGCAAGCCAGACCCATTTCCATTCTGCACATGGGGAAATCAAGGCTCGAGGAGTAACATATCCACGGATATGTGGCTGGGTCTTGAGCCCAGAACTCCAGCCAAGGAGAGAAGTTGGGCTACGTCACCGCTCAGCATTAGTGATGTCTGAAGGTATGCTAGGAGGGAGAGAGTCTCAGCATGAAGTATGGCAGAACGAAAGGAAATGCAAGACAAAAGAAGGGTGGAAGGACAACAAGGCAAAGCCTGAGGCCCGCACCTCTGCAGACACACTTCAGGACCTGGAGAGTCTGCAGACTCCTCTCCTGTACGCCGACCCCCACGACTGGAAGGCCGTGAGGGGAAGAACTCAGATGGGTAGACGCGCTCCCTTGAGGTTGTGGCCTCTTTCAACCATGTCATACCCCAGATTTATGTTTTTACGTTCCTTTACCTTAGTTTGGCTGTCGTCTTCTGCTAAAAGTGAATCAGTCTCCTCTTTTAAACTAGTTGTCAGGCTGGAGAGATGGCTTAGCAGTTAAGGTGCCTGCCTGCTAAGCCTAAGAACCCAGTTCCAATCTCCAGGTCCCACATTTGTTTAGCCAGATGTAAAGAGACTCAAGGGCGCAATGCCTCACTTGCCCACAAGGGGGCGCACACACCTGGATTTCGTTCTCAGCAGCTGAGAGACTGCTGGCGCACCCATCTCTATCTGTCTCCCTCTCCCTCTCTGTCTGTCTCTCTCTATGTCTCTCTCCAAAAATAAATAAAAATAAACTGGTTGTCTATTGCCTTGGTACAAATTGTCCTAAATTCTGTGTCCTAGAACAACGGGAGTTTATATTTGATGATTCCCATGGGCTAGGGATTGAGGCGTGGCCACATGGGGCAGCTTTGGGTCAGTGTCTCTCATGGTGGTCATGACATCACCTGAGCTTAGGTCATGGAAGGTTGGGCTGGGAGTATAACAGTTTCCTTCTTGTTGCTGGTACCAAATACCCAATCAGAAGCAGCTTATGGAAGGAAAGTGTAGCAGACAGCTTCAGGTTCGCTGAGATGAACTTCCAGACCAGGCACAGTCATGGAGGAAGGGATATTTATAGAAGCTTTCAGATCCAGGGGAAGTTCCATAAGGGCAGAAGAAGCTGGCCTGCTTTCACAGGAAAACACACACAAAACACACACACACACACACACACACAGCACACCTCAGGAACTCCAGCTAGGCACTCTTGGCATATCGTTAGATTGAAATCTCAAATCTACCACCACACCTTAATATCCACCCAGTGACACTGCCTCCAGCCAGGTGCTGCAGATGCAAACTACAAACTGAATGTTTTGGGGGATATCTATTCAAACTACCACAAGAAGGGTTCTTATTTCAGTTTATAGTTTCCAGAGGCAGTTTAATTGTGGCAGGGAAAAGGATGACAGAGCAGACAGGCAGGGTGTCACATCTTGTCACATCAGCTGGGAGGAAGTGGAAGGAGTGAGCATTTATGAACACCTCATGGGTGGAAGTAATAAACCTCAAGGTCTGCCTTAGTAACATACTTCTTCCAGCAAAGCTCCACCTCCCCAAACACCCCACAACATCCCCAAAGTGCCCCCAGTTAGAGACCAAGTGTTCAGGACACGTGAGGTTATAGTGGACAATTTACATTCAAACTACCACAGGGAGTGAGGGTTCTCTCACAGGGCTGGTGAGTTGGTTGGTTCTGTTCTGGGTGGGAGGCTGCCTCCTCTCCATGAGGGCCACAGCATGAGCTGCTTGAATGAGGGTCATCAGGTCATGGCAGTTGGCTTCCCTCCGAGCCATCAAGCAAAGACTGTAAGAGCTCAGTGGAAGCTCTCCTTTCCATGACCAACCCTTGGAAGTCACACAGCACTGTCTCTGCCCCATTGTGTGTGGCTGGAGGAGAATTAGCCTCATCTCCTCAGGGGAGCAATGTCCAAGAAATTTCAGATATTTTAAAGCCACCGTATTTGGATTTGACACAGGGTTCTTCTGAAGCCCTTTAGCACACTCTCACCCTTCAGTAACTTAAAAAAATTTTTTTTATTTATTTGAGAGAGAGAAAAGATGAGAGAGAAAGGGACAGAGAGAGAGAGAGAGAGGAGAGAGAGAGAGAGAGAGAGAGAGAGAGAGAGAGAGAGAGAGAGAGAGAGAGAGAGAATAAGCATGCCAGGGCCTCTAGCCACTGCAAACAAACTCCAGATGCACACACCACAATGTGTATCTGGCTTATGTGGGTACTAGAGAATTGAACCTGGGTTCTTAGGCTTCTCAGACAAGTGCCAACTGCTAACCCATCTCTCCAGCAACCTTTGGTAACTTAAAAAAATACTTTATTTATTTGAGAAGAAGGCAAAGGAAGGGGGAGAGAGAGAGAGAGAGAGAGAGAGAGAGAGAAAGAGAGAGAGAGAGAAAGAGAGAGAGGGAGAAGAGAGAACATTTGGGTACACCAGGGCCTCCTGTCCTTAAAAATGAACTCCAGTTGCATGCACCACTTTGTGCCTTTGGCTTTACATGGCAGTTGAACCCAGACCATCAGGATTGCAAGCAAGCACCTTTAACTGCTGAGGGATCTCTCCAGCCCCCTTCAGTAGCTTCTGAGGAGGAGATGGTTCTCTGTGCGAGAGTTTCTCAAGCACCAAGCCTCGTTCCACTTCTCAGGCACAGACAATGGGTAACTCATCCTGGCAAAGCTGCAGGGTGCATCTGAACAGCCAAAAGGCGTTTGGAAGGACCAAAACGATTTGAGTGCAGCAGATGTCCAGAAGTGATCGCTGTCCTTCAGGTGAGTCATGGAGGGCAGTCCTCCCCTTTGTTCAGTCGGACCCAGGCCCTTTCAAAGGTAAATTTCCTTGACTCTCCCTTTGCCTCTAATGGAATGAAGCATATTTAGACTCTGCTTACTTTTTTTCCCCCTCCCCTCATGGGCTCTCGGTGGAATTCATTATCCCTGATTTAGTAAAAGTGCATTACCCACCCTAGGAGTCAGTTTAACTAATTCCAGCTTGTCAGCTAATATTGTTCTCCTCTCTAACGACTTCCCTTGGAGGAATTGGCAAAGATTTGCTCTGAGCTGCTGCTGTGGAAAAAAAATGCCCCCAAAGCAGGAAGGTGCGAACTGGAGCAAAAAGGTCTTCACCTCGTGGAGGGACTTATGTGGGATATAAAGGACAGGTTTTGTTTTGGTTACTGCAGATGCTTACTCGCTCAGCTAGTCCGCCAGGAACTGTCTTTTAGCACGGGCCTTGCTTAGGCTGAATTCTGTCTGGCTAGGGCAGTTGTCTGGAGGGAATGGGTTTTGCTCCATGGGTTGGTTTGAATTCTACTTACAGTATGAGGCATAATTCTGCCATGGAAAGGCTGCTTCATAGATAATTCTGGAATAAGCAGGTCAAAGAAGGCTTAGGGAGCAGCATGAGGCTTGGGTAAACTGAACTTTAGTTCTTTTTTTTGTTGTAACTTTTATTTTTCTTCAAAATTCTTATTTATTTGTGGGTTGGAGAGATGGTTCAGCAGTTAAGTTTGCAAAGCCTAAGGACCCAGGTTTGATTCTCCAGGACCCATGTAAGCCAGATGCACAAGGTGGTGCGTGCATCTGGAGTTACTTTGCAGTGGCTTGCACCGCCTCTTCCTCAGTGTTTCCTGAGCCTCGATAGAGACGCTTCATTTAGTGCTGAGCTCTCAACAGTCACTTATTTACAGCATTTGACAAGTTATGAGTCTCCCAAGCACTCACTGCCAACTGCAAAGAGAAGTGTCTCTGACTAAACGTGAGAGAAGCACTGGAGTCTACACACACGGAAGGATGAACAGAGGCAATGTGATGGGCACAACACATCCATTTAGTGAGACAGCAATAATAGCTTCCCTCATAGGGCCTATGAATTTTTTTTCTTTTAAAAAAATTTTTCTTTTTATTTATTTATTTGAGAGGAACAGACAGACAAAGAGACAGAGAGAGAGAGAGAGAGAGAGAGAGAGAGAGAGAAAAAGAATGGGCTCACTAGGGCCTCCAGCCACTGTAAATGAACTCCAGATGCATGCGCCACTTTGTGCATGTAGTTTACGTGGGTCCTGGGGAATCGAGCCTTGAACCGGGGTCCTTAGGCTTCACAGGGAAGTGCTTAACTGCTAAGCCATATCTCCATCCTGGGCCTATGAATTTTCAAACCACAGGCTTTTGGCTAAGGTTTTCAGTAGCAGGCATGAATTTCCTCCCATGGAGTGGTCCTCCAATCCAATCATACAGCAGTTGGTTACCCCCATAATGGCCATGCCACTGTTGTCCCAGTAGGCACATCTTACCTCGCTGGTCAGCTGTGTAGCACGAAGGGTCTACTTCTGGGTAAGATTGCTAACGATTTCTCTTCCCCCATAGCCTGCATAGCACTTTCCAGAACTGTGACAGCCAGCTAGAGAGGAAGAAACTTCTAGCTCAGTTCCAGCTTGATTTCTCAGTGTCCTGCCACCAAGACATGTGATTTCTCCAGCAAATGTCTTATCAACTAGTTCTGGTGAACAACCAAGAATATTGACAATAGCTTGTAATTGTTTTTTTTTTGGGGGGGGTTCTCAGGTGCCTCCCTAACCAACAACTCACTGGGAGATATCCTACCACAGTATTAGATTTTCCTGCAACAATCTGTGGCTTCTGGGGGAAGCGTTATGCAGGGAACTTCGGCTCAGTGAGTTTCACTTCCTGATCTAGTGCTGAACATCTCACCCCTTGAGTCTCTTGGCCTTGACTTTCTTTCTGGAGAGATGGAAGAGAAAAGGTTAAGTTGGCAATTCTAGGCAGTCCACAGTTCTAGCACTGACACTGTGTTTGGGAGGAATTAGAACTGGGGTCACCAAGATGAGGCCACAGCTAGAGGGGTGTTTTTAGCACGAGCCTACCTCTATGCTGAGGAAATGGCACAGATAGGAGTGAGACGCCTCATGCAACCTGGAGCAGGTCCAACACTTGTAGACTCCACTTGACTTGCCTGTGGAATACAAAAAGGTGGATGTTATTCTACTCCTAGCTCTTCTGTCTCCAAATGTGTCCTTCATTAAGGTACATGCTATGGGGTTTCTTTGACAGAGCCAAACACTGGTGACAGAATAGTCTTAGCATGTCCTGTGGATGACAAGGACTCATTTATGGAGTGAGCTATGCAGAAAATGAGACTGAACTCTCCCTTTAAAAAATTTTTTTTTATTATTTTTTATTTATTTTTGGAAAGACAGAGAGAGATAGACAGAGAGGGAGACAGAGATGGGTGCACCAGCAGTCTCTCAGCTGCTGTGAATGAAATCCAGATGAGTGCGCCCCCTTGTGGTCAAGTATGGCATTGCACCCTTGCCTCACTTTGAAACATCTGGCTAAATGTGGGACCTGGATATTGGAACCGCTGGACATTGGAACCAGCATTACTTAGGCTTAGCAGGCAGGTGCCTTAGCTGCTAAGCCATCTCTCCAGCCCTGAACTCTCCCTTTTTGGTCTTGAACTCTGCTGTGGGACTTTCCTGCAGTTTGAGGATGGGCGCCATCTGGATATTTGAGGATGAACTGATTCCAGGTATGTATGTGTACCTAGGCATTCTAGGGTCTCTCATTTCTACATATGTATGGCACAATGCAGGCCTGGCCCTAGCCAGACTGCATGGCAGAGAAACCAGGAAGTGGCTTCTGTGAACATGGCGTTCTGCGCAGACCTGGCGTGACAACAGCTACAGTCCCATGCTCGCAAGAAACCTGGTATGAGATGATCTGTCTGGAGACAGGCTGTCATTGGTCACAAAAAGGGGACCACCCCATACAATGATTGGCCAGTCAAGCCCCTTAAAACTCTGTGTACTTCCTCAATAAACAAGTTTGCGGCAGCTCGACCCTCTGCTGCTTCCACCCAACTCCTGGAGTCTGTGTTGTGACTCAGTGCCTCTCACCCCCAACTCAGCAGAGACCCTGCTGTCCCTCCTGGGCTGGCCCTAGGGGGGACCCCAACATACATACAAACACCAGATGCTTGCACCACTTATTTTTTTAACGTTTATTATTATTATTATTATTAATAAGATGTTTCATATGGATACATCATAGGTTGGTACCCTCTTTTCCCTCATCCCTGCCCCCATTCTGTTGGGGATGCTCCTCAGTGGGGTTGCAGTTACTCCTCATGGGGTTGTAGTTTAGCTTCATGATATCCCATTGGTTGAGTGATTGTTTAATTTCCTGGGCTACTGGGGTTTTGTTCAGGAAGTCTTTCCCTACTCCTATATCATGGAGAGTGCCTCCTATTTTTTTCTTCCAGTAGTTTAAGAGTTTCAGGTCTTATATTGAGGCCTTTAATCCATCTGGACTTGATTTTTGTGTATGGAGAAATGAGTGGGTTTAGTTTCATTTTTCTGCATATGGTCATCCAATTTGTCCAACGCCATTTGTTGAAGATGATGTCTTTTTGCCAGTCTACATTATTGGCACCTTTGTCAAAGATCAAGTAGCTGTAGTTACTTGACCTAAGGTCTGAGTCTTCAATTCTGTTTCATTGATCTAGATATCTGATTTTATGCCAGTTTTATTGCTGTTTTTGTTATTATGGCTTTGTAATATAGCTTCAGATTGGGTATGGTGATACGTCCAGAGGTGTTTTTAAAAATTTTTTTTGAGGATATGTTTGAATATCCAAGGCCTGCTGCCATTCCATATGAATTTTGAGATCATTTTTTCAATCTCTGTGAAGAATGATGCTGGCATTTTTATTGGTATTGCATTAAATCTGTTTATTGCTTTTGGTAGAACTGCCACTTTCACAATATTAATTCTACCTATCCAGGACCATGGGAGGTCTTTCCATCCTCTTACGTCCTCCTCAATTTCTTTCTTGAATTGTTTTTAAAAATGTTTTCATTATATAAATGTTTCTTATCCTTGGTTAGTGTTATTCCAAGGTATTTATTTATTTTTTGTTGCTATTGAAAATGGGACAGCCTCACTTATTTCTTTCTCTGTATATTAGTCATTTGCATATAGAAAGGCTACTGACTTTTTTGCATTGATTTTGTATCCTGCCACTTTGCTGAAGGAAGTAATCACCTTTTTTTTTTTTTTTTTTTTTTAGATTTTATTTTTATTTATTTATTAGGTTAGAGACAGAGTCAAGGAAAGAGAGAGAGAGAGAAAGAGAGAGAGAGAGAATGAGAATGGGCATGCAAGGGCCTCCAGCCACTACAAATGAACTCCAGATGCATGCACCCCCTTGTGCATCTGGCTCGTGGGACCTGGAGAATTGAACTGGGGTCTTTAGGCTTCCCAGGCAAATGCCTTAACTGCTAAGCCATTTCTCCAGCCCCACCTTTAGTATTGAGATGGAGACTTTTGGGTCACTTATGTATAGGATCATGTCATCTGCAAATAGGGCTAACTTGACTTCTTCCTTTCCACTTTGAATCCCTTTTATTTCTATCTCCTGTCTTATTGCTTGGGCTAGTGCTCCTAGTACTATGTTGAAGAGCAGGCACCACTTCTTTTTGCATTCAGTTTTATGTGAGTGTCTGGGGAATTGAACCCAGGCTGGCAGGCAAGCACCTTTAACCACGAAGCCATCTCCCCAGTCACAAGTGGAGGCAATTTTATAGGTAATTGAATACAGCTCCTTCCTTCTTCTCATGAGGAACCCAAACCCCAGTGAGGTGAAATGCACAACAATTTAGCAAAATGGTTGGTTAGGCTTAGAATAGAATTCTGGTCACTCTAATGGAAATCTGATTCTTACACTAAGCATATGCTTATCAGTTCAATAGATTTCTAGTGTTGGTAGGGAAGAGGGTGACTGGGTTTAGCATAGTACTGGCCACTTAGTAAATACCCTATAAATACTAGTTAAAGAAACAACTGGAGCTGGAGAGATGGCTTAGCATTTAAGGCACTTGGTTATGAAGACTAAGGATGCATGTCCCACATAAGCCAGATGTACAAAGTGACACAAGCACCCAAGGTTGCAAATGTGCATAAGATTTGATTGTAGTGGCTGGAGGCCCTGGAGTGCCAAATTTTCTCCTTCTCTCTCATAAAAAGAAATGAAAAAGAAGCCGGGTGTGGTGGCACACGCCTTTAATCCCAGCACTTGGGAGGAAGAGGTAGGAGGATCGCTGAGAGTTCGAGGCCACCCTGAGACTACATAGTTAATTCCAGGTCAGCCTGGGCCAGAGTGAGACCCTACCTCGAAAAAAAAAAAAAAAAAAAAAAAAAGAAAGAAAAAGAAACAATTGTCTGAAGGTCTATGAGATAATGCTCCCAGGCTCTTCTGAGACTCAAGATGTAGGACTTATCACATGGCTTCCAAGTTTGTAATCTTTCTTCCCCACACAAATTCCACACCAAATTTGTGCTCAAGAACTTTCTCCTTTGAATCTGACTCCTTTTGTAAACAATTCAGAGATAGTCTCTTTTTACTTGTTTCCTAGACCATATTCTGTACCCTTGTAATGATGTGGAAATGGCTTATGTGCGAAAACTGGGTCATGTTCAAACTGATTTATGGGACCTGACCAAGGGAAGACATGTAAAATCTTGATTCAGGATTTAAAAAGAGATGTGCAAATAATAAACAAAACAAAACAAGAGCTATATCTTTATTGACTTAAGAAACTATAGTGTCAAGTGTTATTTTTCAAGTCTCCCTTCTTTTCTATTCCTAAAAGCTCATTTTCACTGTTATTAATTTACTACGGTGTCCCCAATAAGGGTATTACAGATTTAATTGATTCTGAACCCACTGGTTTTGAACTTAATGAAATTGTTTATTTCAGTGACTTCACTTTCCTTTCTTTTCTTTGCCATTAAACTTGGTGCTATAAATCCCAAAGTGATTTGCCTAATAATTGAAGGCAAAAAAAAAAAAAAAAAAAGATCTCAGTTGTCTGGGAAATTTTCCAATTTCATATCTTGGCTGATACACTGGTTGAAGAAATCATTGGGCTCCTTATCCTGAAAGATGTTTTCTTTAGGGCTCTGCATTTGTCTTATTGTTTAAGAAGAAATTGAGTCTTGACTTTGCTTGAAGAACATTTGATGACTTCGCATTGTCCCCATGAGGCGTCCCAAATACTTAGCGTGGTCCTGACAGCTCCTGCCGATCTGTCAATGTTCCTTCTTTTCTGTGTCCCTTCTTGTTACTCCTGCCGTGCAGGCTTGGTCCTTGTCACTTCTGGTGGTTCACATTGATTAGCATCTTGGTAGGTCTGTGAGGGTGTTTCCAGGAAGGGTCAACTATGGGAGAAGAGCTTTCTTCAGCCCCTTCCAATGGGTAGCCCACGTACACGGGGGTCCAAGGGACAAGTGGTGCTGCTCTTGAGCCTGCCTTGGTTGCTTGCCGATGAGTGTGTCTGCTCTTGCTGCTGCTGCCATTCTCTGCTGACATAAGAGTCCAACTTCTTCAGCCTTCCAAAGACTTTCCAGGGGATCTTCCAGACCTCCAGCGTCATGGGCTGTTGAGTTCTCGGCCTCTGCAGTGTGCAGATTGCCGTTGTTGGACTACCTAGTGTAAGCAGCTCTAATGAATCCTATATCTATGTAAATTTGTAATATAATTCTCTTTCTTTAGAGAATCTTGCCTAATACAGCCCTTAAATATACCACCACGTTCAATCACACTGGTGTCTTAGTGATCTCTTGCCGTATAACAGGTTACTCTAAAAGTTTCGATCTTGTTTCCTTGGTGTCTGTGGGTCAGGAATACGTGTATGGCTTAGCCAATCCTTTGCTTCAAGGTCTCTCTATACAGCTGTCATCAGGGTGTCCACTGGGGCTGAAGTCATGTCACATGTCTACCAGAGCAGGATCTGTTTCCAAGTTCACTTAGGATTGTTGACCAGATTCTATTTTTCTTCTTTTCTTTTTTCTTTTTTCTTTTTTTTGGTTTTTCGAGGTAGGGTCTCACTCTAGCTCAGGCTGACCTGGAATTAACTATGTAGTCTCAGGGTGGCCTCGAACTCTCGGCGATCCTCCTACCTCTGCCTCCCGAGTGCTGGGATTAAAGGCGTGCGCCACCACACCTGGCTCAGATTCTATTTTTTTGGGGGTCTTGAACTCAGACCCTTGTTGGCTGTGGCCAACGTTACCTTGCAAAGTGTCCCTTTCACTAAAGCAAGCATTTCAAGAGAGCAGATTGTGTGTGTGTGCGTGTGCTTATGCGTGCATGCATGCATGTGTGTGCATGTGCGTGCGTGTGCCTATCCCAATGCTGGAGGCCAGTCTTTGGCAACCTGATCACAGAAGTGACATGCTACTGCTTCTGCTATTCTTGTTGGTCACAAGCGAGTCAGTAGGATCAGCATGCCCCAGAGGGGCAGAGCCACGTGAGGACATGAGCACCAGGAAATCAGGACCATCTGGAATTACGTCACAGGCTGCCAACCACAAATGTCATGTGTGGTTGACATTTACTGGGTAAGTGTTGATGACAACACTCTGCTAAGGCCTTTCCATGTCACATTCCTTTCGAGCCTCACAAAATCCCCTGCACTAGATATATATTTTTTTTCTCCAGCTCTATCTTAGGGATAATGAAACAGAGCTGCAGAAAGTCTCAATGACTAGGCAGGATATATAACCTGGTTGTTAGGCTCCAAAGCCTCGGGGCCAGAGATGATGCCCTCGGTTTTCCATCCTTGGAGCTCAGTACAGGCTCTGTGGTACAGGAACCTGAGATGTATGGAACCGTTACTGAGTGGATGAACGAATGAAGAGAGGAATTAAGGGAAGAATGTTGACCTAAGTCACATTCTAGCTGCTTTTGTCCAAACTCTGGCCCTGGACCTTGGCCCAGACTCAATAATAAATGGGTTACCAAGGGGTCAAATGAAGCTGAATTATATTTAATTAGTGAGCAGAGCTCCAGATTTTAGGTGCAGGACTCATGTGTCACAAAGTTGAACCTCACTGCTACTGGAGACTGCAGGAGGCTATCTGACAAACTAGAATGTCGTGAGGAGAGGCCACGGAGTTGTCAGGCAGTGCCATCCAGTCTCGGGGAATGATCCAAGGACATTTAGGCGGTGGGATCTGTCATAACCATTGGCAGGGTTTTTGCTCAGCTTTCTTTTTCTTGCAGACAAATGGGGTTATATAAGTGTACCCAGGCCACCACGACAAAACACCATAAACTGAGCAGCTTTATAGACAACGCATTTCTGATCTGGGAGGTCTGAGATCACGATCAATGTTGTGTTTGGTGAAAGCTTGCTTTCTGGCTGGCAGACAGTGCCTCCCGGCTGTGCTCCTGTATGTAGAAGGGGGCAAAGATCTCTCTGGAACCTTTTTCACAAAGACACTCATCTCAACAATGAAGACTTCTGCCCCAGCAACCTCTTCCAAAGGCCTCTTAAGATAATTAACTTGAGGGTAAGGATGGCCAGGCATGAATTCCGGGAAGCACATAAGTAATCTGATCATGGTAGTGATTACAGGAGTCAGACGACAGGCAGGTGACTCCTTGAACTGGACATACACTGACATGTTCCTATGGCAGAATGGGTGAGGGGAGAATGGGTGGTGGGACTAGGGACACAGCACGGCTCTGTTTGTATCCATCCAGTCTTACATCTCTCCACATTCAGGGTTTACTCTGGTGAGTGGGTTCCTGTGGGAACAGGTCATGTGGATCCAGAGGTCATGGCTGATGGACAAGCTATCTTCATCGAAGACCAGTGAAACGCTAAAGCATTTGAGATTACTGCAACTCATGGCCCTGGCTGGATTATAAAGCGCTTTTGTGTGTGTGTGTGTGTGGGGGGGCGTTATTTGTGCCTTCCAATGAACCCGTGAAGTGATGCTGTGAAAACTGGACTGTCCTCCAACCTGACCACCCCTTTGCTCCTATTGAGGACATCACTGGACAATCAAATCACCATAAAATGTCCTGGTGAGTATGGGATGAGATTCCAGTGTTAAGTGACATTTGATGGGCAGCACATTGGCTTGGAACTCTCTTCTTTTTAGGGAGAAAGAGAGAGAACTGGTGCACCAGGGCCTCAGCCACCGCAATTGAACTCCAGGTGCTTGCGCCACCTAGTGGGCATGTGCGACCTTGCATTTGCTTCACTTTTGTGTGTCTGGCTTATGTGGGATCTGGAGAGTCAAACATGGGTCCTTAGGCTTCGCCGGCAAGCACCTTAACCACTAAGCCATCTCTCCAGCCCTGGCTTGGGACTCTAAAGACTAGGATCTCTCCTTCTTATGATGTGTCCAATGAACTATTGCCTCTTTGAGTCTCCTTTCAGGATGTCCAAGTAAACACCCATCTGCCTCTGATGGACTCTTCCATTTTCTACTAATGTTGCTGTTTTGATTAATAACATGGATGCAAATGCAGCCAGTTCATCGCTCTTTGCAGCTGGCACAGGCAGCATCTTGTCTCAGAGGTGCTGTTGGCACAACTGACCTCTTCCATTATTTATTGGTTTTATAATTTAGCTCAGCCCTTTGGAGGCCTCCAGGATGTCACCTGCCCAGAAGCATAAGCTCCTCCAGTTTATAAATAAACAAAACTTGGCAAAGATGCCCCAGGGAACTTTTCAGAGTTTGGAGCCAGGAAGTGGGAGAATCTCTCATGGGTTTTCTTTTTTCAACTTTTTATTGACAACTTCTATAAACAATATACCACCTTCCCCTTTCCCCTTCCCAAATCCCCTCTCCATTGAATCCCTTTGATCCACTGAATCTGTCCAGCTAGACCCTCTTTTCTCTCTCTCTCTTTTTTTTTTTTTTGAGGTAGGGTCTCACTCTAGCCCAGGCTGACCTGGAATTCACTATGTAGTCTCAGGCTGGCCTCGAACTCACAGTGATCCTCCTACCTCTGCCTCCCAAGTGCTGGGATTAAAGGTGTGTGCCACCACGCCCAGCTGACCCCTCTCTCTCTCTCTTTTTTTTTTTTTTGTTTTTCGAGGTAGGGTTTCACTCTGGTACAGGCTGACCTGGAATTAACTATGTAGTCTCAGGGTGGCCTTGAACTCACGGTGATCCTCCTACCTCTGCCTTCCAAGTGCTGGGATTAAAGGCGTGCACCACCACGCCTGGCTGACCCTCTTCTCTTTTGATGTCACCAGTTTTTCTTCTATTATGAAGCTCTTGTATAGGTTGCATTATCCACTGTGAGGTCATGAATATCCAGGCCACTTTGGGTCTGGAAAATAGTATTATAAGCACTCCTCCCCTTCCTTTGGCTCTTACATTCTTTCCACCACCTCTTCCACAATAGTCCCTGAGCCTCGGAGGGTATGATCGAGATGTCTCATTTAGTGCCGAACACCCCACTGTCACTTCTCAGAATTTTGGTGAGCTTTGAGTCACCCCAGTGGTCACTGCCATCTAAAAAAGAAGCTTTTCTAACCAAGAGTGACAGTAGCATTAATATATGGGTATAACCATATGTATTTAGAGGGCTGTTTGGTGGGCATAATATATCCATTTTTTATGACAATAGTACTTTCTTCCTTAGAGCTTATGACCTCCCCAGCCATAGCTTTTTCTCATAGGTTTCCTGGATCCAAACTCTTGAGTTCTTTGTTCACCCACACCTGTCCCAGATGGGCACCCACAGAGTCACAGTGAGAAGTGCTCCTTATGCCACCCATCTTACTGTCCCAGCTAGGGTACAACATTGAAGTATTCCACCTGAACTGAAGCAGGCTCTACACGGGGCCATATCTCCTTTATCCCCTCCCCAGTTCTAAAGGAAGTTCGTGGCAGTTTGGCCAAGCAGGATGATGTCATTTGCATGTTGTCAGTCCCAAGCAGAGGCACTCAGAAAGGAATGGCAAAAGTTCTGTGAGCAGGCCGAGGAGATCGCTCTGAGGTGAAAGGCGCTTGCTTGCTTGCAATGTCTGCCAGCCTGGGTTCAATTCCCCAGCACCCATGGAAAGATGAAAGTGGCTCAAGCATCTGGAGAGTATTTGCAGGGGCAACAGATCCTGGTGTGCCTACACCACACACACACACACACACACACACACACACACACACACACGAGAGAGAGAGAGAGAGAGAGAGAAATAAATTAATTAAATTTTTAGCTGGCATGGTGGTGCATACCTTTAATCCCAGCATTCTGGAGGCTGAGGTAGGAGGATCACTGTGCGTTCAAGTCCAGTCTGGGGCTACAGAGTGAGGTCCATATCAGCCCAGGCTAGAGTGTGATCTTACCTTGAAAAAAAAAAAAAAAAACACCCCACATTCCCCACCCACTCCAAGAAACGTTCTAGAAGCAACAGAGGAACAACATTTTCTGCCAGGTCTCACAACAGCTCCCAGAACCCAGGCATCCTCTTACTTTACTGGAGATTACAAACCTAAGGGCCCAGCAGCTCTGTCACCTGCATCCCAGCATTTCTGTACAACCACAGCACTGCACAGCACAGTATTGATGAGTGCTTCTAAGGGCCCCGTGTGACTGTCCTGTGAGCTTGTCCCAAACAAGAAAGCTGCCTTAGCCTCAGCTTTCCATGTCTACTGCACCTGCTGGCCAAGTGATTGGGAAGCTATGCACTTTTGACTTACTTTGCGCAGCAAGGAAACAGAAGGTTACTAGAGGACTGGCTTGAGTCAGGATGACCAGAGCATTCATGGGGCAGCTTGGGCCAACTAGGGTTCTTTCATAATGCCACATGTTGACTCAAAGATTAAATGGGATGTCTATTAAAAGTCTTCCTAATGAAATTCTGAATAGTGTCTCTTCACAGATCCTATTGCTGAGAAGTATTCCGAGAGAAATGACTCATTATTTCTTATTAAATCTAAAGGACTTTTGGGGTTATAAATAAAGTCATCACTCATTTTAAGGTAATAAAGATTGCGATTTTTCTGCTCTCAAGTACGATGTCCCGGCTTGCCTTTTCCTGCCACCCAGTGTATGTCTAGTTTTGCTTCACCCACTACCAGCTGGTGGGTGTATAGGGAATGAAAAAAAATAATTTTAATATTTGCCAAGGTAAACTATAATTAGTTTGGTAAACCTGCTACTTTAAAAGGGCATGAGCAAAATATGTCACATAGAAATCATTTCTGAATTGTCTTTTGTTTTCAGTTATTTTTTAAAAAAGTTATTTGAGAGAGAAAGAGAGAGGGGAAGAAAGAGAGAGAGAGAGAGTGAGAAAGAGAGAGAGAAAGTAAGTATTGGGTACACCAGGACCTCCTGTTACTGCAAATGAATTCCAGAAATGTGCCACTTTGTGCACCTGGCTTTACATGGGTACTGGAGACTCAAACCCAGGCCATCAGACTTTGCAAGCAAGTTCCTTTAACTACTGAGCTATCTTCCCAGCCTTGTTTTCAAGTATTTCTATTACCCATACCTTTTATTATCATGACTGATCATATTTTTAAGAAAATCAAGCCAAAATAAAGCTTCTGATACCTTAGGTAAAGGCTTCTTGATTCCTGACCTCATCTTCAATGTGCTGTTTTTCTTTCTTTCTTTCTTTCTTTCTTTCTTTCTTTCTTTCTTTCTTTTTTTTTTTTTTTTTTTTGGTTTTTTGAGGTAGGGTCTCACTCTAGCTTAGGCTGACCTGGTATTCACTCTATAGTCTCAGGGTGGCCTCGAACTCATGGCGATCCTCCTACCTCTGCCTCCCAAGTGCTGGGATTAAAGACTATTTCATTTATTTATTTTTTGGTTTTCCTTTTTTGAAAGAGAGAGAGAGAGAGAGAGAGAGAGAGAGAGAGAGAGAGAATTGGCATGCCAGGGCCTCTAGCCACTATACTCAGATTTCAGATGCATGCACCACCTAGTGCACACGTGTGATGTTGCACGCTTGCATCACCTTTGTGCATCTGGCTTACCTGAGACCTGGAGAGTGGAACATGGGTCCTTAGGCTTTGTAGGCAAGCATCTTAATTGCTAAGCCATCTCTCCAGTCCGCTTCTTTTCTTTTTGTAAATATATATATTTAAATATTTTATTTATTTATTTATTTGAGAGAGAGAGAAAGAGACACACACAGAGAGAAACAGAGAGAGAGAGAGAGAGAGAGAGAGAGAGAGAGAGATAGAATGAATATGGGTGCATCAGGGTCTCCAGCCATTGTGAACAAACTCTAGATGCATGTGCCACCTTGTGCATCTGGCTTACGTTGGTACCGGGGCATCTAACCTGGGTCCTCAGGCTTCACAGACAAACACCTTAACCACTAAGCCATCTCTCCAGACCTCTTTTTTTATTAGTAGAAATTTAGTATGGACACATCATGTGTTGGCATCATCATTTCCCTCCTCCCTGCCCTCACTCCTCTGAGGGCCTTCCTTCATGGGATCGCTGGTATTCACCATGGAGCTGTGGGTCATGGCTAGTGAGAGCAGCAGCCAGTCTTGGGGGTGGGGGGCCATGCCTCTAGATATTCCCCCCCATCCTATGGCTCTTTCCACCCTTCTTCTGCAGAATTCCAGGAGATGTGGTGGTGTGTGTCTGTTTCTGTGTGTAGCGTGTGTGGTGCATGCGTGCAGATGCTCTGTGCGCGTGTGTACAGAGGCCACAGGAGACATTTAACGTCCTCTTTTATTGCTCATCTCTGTGCTTCCTTGAGATGGAGTCTCTCATTGAGCCTAGGGCTGCCATTTCAATCAGACTGGCTGACCAGTGAGCCTCAGCCATACTCTGTTCTCTGCTTCCCACAGGACTGGGTTATAGGCATGCATGGCCATGCCCAGCTGTTTATGAGGGTCCCGAGGAATCGAACTCAGAGAAAATCAGGCCCTCTCAGGTCCTCATGCTTGCATGGGAAGCACTCTTACTTGCTGAGCCATCCCCTCACCCTTTTTTGAAAAAAAAATTTATTTTTATTTATTTATTTGAGAGAGAGAGAGATACAGAAATAGGCAGGTAGAGAGAGAGATAGAGAGAGAATGGGTGTGCCAGAGCCTCCAGCCACTGCAAACAAACTCCAGACGCATGCACCCCTTGGGCATCTGGCTTACGTGGGTCCTGGTGAATTAAACTTGGGTCCTTTGGTTTTGCAGGCAAGTGCCTAAATCGCTAAGCCATCTCTCCAGCCTCCCCAGCCCTTTTAAAATTTTATTTTAGTGGGAGAGAGAGAGAGAGAGAGAGAGAGAGAGAGAGAGAGAATTGGTGCACCAGGGCCTCAGCCACTGCAATCGAACTCTAGACACTTGCGCCACCTAGTGGGCATGTGTGACCTTGTGCTTGCCTCGCTGTTTGTCTGGCTTACGTGGGATCTGGAGAGTTGAACATGGGTCATTAGGCTTTGCAGGCAAGTGCCTTAACTGCTAATCATCTCTCCAGCCCTCCCAGGCACTTTTTAATTTATTTTTTAAATTTTCATTTCATGAGACTCCAGACTTTTCATACTACCTAATGGCAGCCGTGAGAGATAGAGTTAGTGTCATCAGTGGTGTAGCCAGTGGTGAGTTGCTCATCCCTAAATAACCTTCCACCCATGATCATGCAAGCAGCCCTAATTTAACTTAATAAGTTAAAAAAAGGCATGAAAGCAAGATGGGGAGCTGGGGAGGTCATTTAGTGGTTAAGGCACTTGCCTGCAAAGCCTGAGGACCCATGTTCAACTCTTCAGGTCCCACATAAGCCAGATGCACAAGGTGACACAAGCGTGCAAGGATGCACATGCACCCAAGGTGGCACACGTGTCTGGAGTTCAATTATAGTAGCTGGAGGCTCTGGTGCACCAATTCTCTCTCTCTCACTCTTGATCTCTTTTGCATAAAAAAGGCCAGTCTACTGGGCTTGCCTAAAAAAAAATTAAGATGGGGATTAATGAAGATGTAAAGTGTTAACGGGGGTGGGGTGGGGGGAGGAGATAAGAGAGGGTGAGGAGAATAAGATCAAAATGCATTATATTCATATGTGAAAATGTCAAAAATGGAAAGAATAAATAAGAATTAAGAAAATAAAGCAAAGCCAAAGAAACAAATCATGTCAAATCTTTTGTCAAATGCTTTGGTGTCTTGCCATCAAGAAGAGTGGAATGCTTACTGAAATGTCACACTGCCACTTGAGATTTCACCACTGGGTGAAGAGGGTGCTATTTACCTGGGGAACTTCTTTTTAAAAAAAAAATATTTTATTTATTTATTAGACAGAGAGAGAGAGAGAGAGAGAGAGAGAGAGAGAGAGAGGAGAGAATGGGTGTTGTCAGGGCCTCTAGCCACTATAATCGAACTCCAGATGCATGCTGCCTTGTGCATCTGGCTTATGTGGGTCCTGGGGAATTGAACCTGGGTCCTTTGGCTTTGCAGGCAAGCATTTCAAATGCTATGTCATGTCTCCAGTCCATCCCTGGGGAACATACGATGTCAGTATTTACCTATCTCTTCCATTAGGTTCCTCTGAGATGTGTTAAGGGGTCTTTGCTGGAGGATTTAGTTTGAACGACATTGTCCTGGGGTCCAAGTTGGGCTGAGAGGTCTGGGAGGGGTGTTCAGTGTGGATCTGTAAGTTAGTGCTCATTTATTTTTGGGTACAGTACATGTGTCCCTTAATTGTCCCAATTATCTATGGGCAGTCTGTGGAATGGTGTCCTCCATGCCCACGGATTCTCATTTTTATCTTCTTTAGAGCATTGGTCCTCAAAATACTATCCAAGGTCATATAGGGAACATTCAGGGGTCAGCAAGACAAAACTTATTTTAAAAGGAATACCAAGATCTTCTTTGCTTTTTTCTCTCTCGTGAGTATTCCATGAAAGTTTTCATCCTCACGTCTGATGTCATGAGACACGCCATAGGAGGCTGAACGCAGAAACAGGCAGTAGACCCATTTGCTCCCTTTAAGTTAGAAAGACAACGTTAGCCTTCTCACTCAAGATCTTCTTTGATTTGGAAAATATAGTCATTTACATTTACTTGGAGTGGGTTTATTACTATTATTTCTGGAGTGAATGAATTGTTAAAAGTGACCCCATTTTCATTTCTCACGTGACAAATGTCAATACAGAAAATAGATTACAGTCAACATAATCAACTTTGGAACCATAGTTTTGAAGACCTTTAAGTTGTGTCAAGTCTCCAAATCTGAGAACCATTATCTCGGGAGAATAAACCTCCAGTGTTCTGGGAGGATGGATGATGTTCACCTGGCCAGGGAGGACTAAGGAGGCATCAGCTTTCTTTTTCACTATGAAAGCCCTTCTCTTTACTCTTTCATCCCTTCTCTTTAGAGGTTCCCTGACATTACAGATAGTGGAGCTGAGACCCAGACTGAGCCTGTGTTCCTAAGGACATGGTTAAGCTGACAAATCAGCCCCAAATGCCAGTCTGCTTCCTGAGCTGTTTCCTGTTAGGTTAGATGATAAATTCCATGGATATGAGATGGAAGCCAAGATCAGTGAGTTGAGAAGCTGGCAGTAGAGCCTTTCTTGTGGATGCTGAAGGTTGAAGGCTGTCCCGAGCTCTGGCTGCACAGGGCTTACAGGTGGCTCTGAAGGGTCATGGAGCAGAGGTGGCAGAGAGCAGATTAAGGTAGCATCTGCTCCATTCTCTCCATATTGTCACTTCTGTTTGTCTTTTTCTTAGTTTTCTTTTTTAATATTTTATTTATTTATATGAGAGAGAGAGAGATAAAGAGGAAGACAGGTAGGGAGAGAAAGAAGAGAGAGAGAAAATGGGTGCACCAGGGCCTCTAGCCACTGCAAACCAACTCCAGATACATGAGCCACTTTGTGCGCCTGGCTTATGTGGGTATTGGAACATTGAACCTTGGTCGTTTGGCTATTCGGGCAAGAGCCTTAACCACTGAACAATTTCTCCAGCCCCACATATGTCATTTTAAAAGTATTTCCAAAAAGTATTTTTATGAGCTGGCATGGTGGTGCACGTCTTTAATCCCAGCATTGGGGAGGCAGAGGTAAGAGGATCACTGTGAGTTTGAGGCCACCCTGAGACTACATAGTGAATTCCAGGTTAGGCTGGACTACAATGAGACTATCTTGAAAAACCAAAACAAAAAAGTATTTTTATTTATTTATTTGCAAGCATAGACACTACACAGAGACAGAGAGACAGAGTCAGGGAGACAGAGAGAATGGGTATGCATGCCAGGGCCTTTTTCTGCTGTAAACATTTTTCACATGCATATGCCACTTTGTGCACCTGGCTTTATATGGGTATTGGGGAATCGAACCCAGGAGGTTAGGCTTTGCAAGCAGGCACCTTAACCATATAGCCAACTCTCAGCCCCTAATTTTTAAAGTATTTTATTTATTTATGTGAGAGAGAGAGAGAGAGAGAGAGAGAGAGAGAGGAGAGAAAGAGAGAGAGAGAGAGAGAGAGAGAGAGAGAAAGAGAGAGAGAGAGAGAGAGAGCTTATGGGAGCACCAGGGCTTCCTGCTGCTGCAAATGGACTCCAGACACTTGCAGAACTTTGTGTCTGTGGCTTTACATGGAAACTGGGGAATCGAACCCAGGCTGACAGGCTTTGCAAGCAAGTGCCTTTAACTGCTGAGCCATCTCTACAGCGCTGCACCTGTCATTTTCATGCTGATGTTGGCCCAGATTCATATTTCTAGCTAAGATCACAGACCCAACTCCCCACCTGATAGCTCAAGATGAATGTTTTCTAGGCATGGAAAAAATTTAGCCCAAAGCAAATGTTTTAGGCAGTGTTATCTAGATATACAGAATCGATGTACTGTGTATAGCTAATAAAAAGAAGTTTATTAGAATGGTTTATGGCCAGCTGGCCAAAGAAGTTGGGACAGTGACAACAGTAGTCACAAGCAGAAAGTGGTCACATTCCTTCCTCCTCACACCTATTTAGTTTTTAAATTTTTTTTCTTTTTATTTTAGAGAGCACAAGAGACATAGCAAGATGGAGGGGGGGGGAGAGAAAAAGAGAGAGAGAGAATTGACTCAACAGGGCCTCAGCCACTGCAATTGAACACCAGCTGGGCCATTAGTGGGGCTGCTGGCCCTCAGTCTATGATAGTTGAAGGCCAAGGTGCCTTAAGTTGTCAGCCCCTCAAATTGATATCTGCACCAGTGACAGGACAGTCTCCTGGGTCTTCCAAGCAGAAAGTGAGGAGTTGATTCCAGATCCTGTCAAGTCATTGATGACGTGGGGATCTGCTTTCCTTCCTCCTCAGACCATATTTAGTTTTTAAATTTTTTTCTTTTTATTTTAGATATATTTTATTTATTTGTTTGAGAGAAGAGAGAGGGATAGCAAGATGGGGCATCCAGCCACTGCAAAAACTCCAGAGAGAGAGAATGGGTTGACTTTGCAGGCAGGGCCTCAGCCATCTCTCCAGCCCAGAAAGTTTTTAAAAAAAAACAATTGAACACCAGATGCTTGTGCCACCTAGTGGGCATGTGTGACCTGTGCCAGAGGATCGCCCAGAACTTCGGCTCCAGCATCTCTCCAGCGGCCCTCACCTTTGTATGTGGTTGGCTTAATGATGGGCAATCTGGGAGATGGTTTGAACATGTACAGGTGAAGCCCTGACAGAATTTGTGATCTGGATCAGGTGCCTTAACTGCTAAGCCATCTCTCCACTTTAACCCCCTCACAGGGCATTGATGACATCTGCCACAGTCCAGCAGGAGGATGATAAACCAAAAGAGGTTGCTGCTGACGGTACAAAGATGCTCCCAGTCATTAAACTGTACAAGAGCGAGGAGAACTCACCAGTTTTCTCGAAACTAACTGCCTTATGTTTCACTTTTTCAAGCAAGATTCCTTCCAAGGAAGCATACTGCTGCTCTTGGAGAACCAGGCCCAGGATGTCATGTGTGTAGTGTTGGTAGCCAACTGATTCCAGATCTAGTTTAAATAATAAGGTCAAGTCAGACAAGAGTTCATGAAGGGCCCTGTGAAGGGGACTCTGCACATGTGTCATGCCCTTCAGAAGAAAGTAGTACAGGCTGGATTTCCAATGGTGTCTAACCTACCCTCTAGCTGGGGATGATAGTAATGTTGCCATAGCCACCATCTACCCAGGCTGTTGACAAGCACCAGAATGCCAAACAAACACTGCCATGAATCCTTGGTGACAATTGACCTAATTGTTTCTCTCAACACATTTTTTCTGTGTGGTGTTTCTAATCCAGTTTCATTGTAATCTGTTTTCCCTCTAACCTCCTTTGAATTGAGAAAAAATATATTTTATTTATTTGTTTGAAAAAAAAAAAAAAAAAAAGAGATCCCTTAAAGTCTTTGGGAGGGCCAGAGCCTTTAATCCCAGCACTCAGGAGAGAGAAGAGGAGGAGAGTTTGAGGGAATACAGAATGGGCCAGGGTGCCGAAAAACCAAACCAATCCAAAGCAAACAAACAAAAAAAGTCTTTCCAGATTAGAAATGGCACCCCAGTATATTGTGCATCTTATACATAGGTCCTACATGGAATTGTTAAATGATGAATTAAACATGCTGCTAGATATTAATGCTGACTGTGTTTTCTTGGCAGATGATAGTTTGAGCAGAGCCTGGAGTGGAGAGAGATGCTACACTAGGTTTGCCTACACTGAGTACCTCAGCTTTACCATGATGTAAGACCATTTTTTTTTCTCTGTTTCCAAAGCCCAGAAAGTTTTTTTAAAATGATATTTATTTATTTATTTATTTATTTATTTATTTATTTGAGAGAGAGAGAGAGAGAGAGGGAGAGAGAGAGAATGGGCATGCCAGGGCATCCAGCCCTTACAAACGAACTCCAGACTCCAGACACATATGCACCACCTTGTGCATCTGGCTTATATGAGTCCTGGGGAATCGAACCTGGGTCCTTTGGCTTCACAGGTAAACTCCTTAACCGTTAAGTCATCTCTCTAGCCCCCAGAAAGTTTTATTGATTCAATCTGAACATTGTAACGGGAACCTGCTCTTCCTGTCTTGCTCAGTATCATTTTCTTGGCCCATGTCATTCGTATCTTCTGCCTACATTATTGTCAGCCTTCCAGCTGGCCCTGCTTCCATTCTTGCTGCTTTTCCCTTGTCATTCTCTCCCTAGGGATAAAAACCTCCTCTGAAAATACGGCGTCTTATGCGGCTCCTCTTACTATAAATCTTTCAATTATCTTCTGTCTTTCGCATGACCTGTGAGACCTTGTTTGATCTGAGCCTTGCCGTTTCCATCAGGCTAATTGTGTATATCCTCTTCCTTTGTTTGCCTCATTCGCTCTGGGCTGGTGTCTCAGCTTCCTGAACAGATTACACACTGTTGATGCTCACCCACACCCCTCACCACTTTTACAGTTCAGCTTAAATGTAATTCATTTTATTTTATTTTTATTATTTATTTATTTGAGAGAGAGAGAGGGAGAGAGAGAGAAAGGGAAGGAGGGAGAATGGGTGCGCCAGGGCCTCCAACCACTGCAAACAAACTCCAGACGCATGCACCACCTTATGTGTCTGGCTTAGGTGGGTCCTGGGGAATCCAACCGAGGTCCTTTGGCTTTTCAGGCAAGCCCTTAACTGCTAAGCCATCTCTCCAGCCCAAACGTATAATTTCTCTAGCAAGCATTTCCATCTATTTTACTCAAGGTCAGTCTTCTGTATGATATATTACTACTCAGATTTTTTTGTTTCATTTGTCTTTAAAGAGTAAATTATTATTATTATTATTTTGCTTCATAGCATGTATTAAAAATTGGGAGCCACTATTTGGCTACACAGTGGAAAGGATATCATATTTTATCAGATTGCTATCCAGTGAAAGTAGTTTCCATCATTGCGTCAATCGCCTTTTGAGCTGGAGGTTTTGTCTCTTAGAAGAGTTTGGGTGCATTTTTGTAACTTAAGGGAAGAACAGTAGGAAACACACCAGAGACCATAGTGACTCTTGGAACTCCAGAATAATTGTTTCTGAACTGTTCCAACCCAAAACCATGAGAGACTTATTTAATAACGTTATATCCCTTCAAAATGTACTGGTCAAGTTACTGAACTGAATGTCTTGTGACCTCACATTCTGGTTTTTTAATAACAGGGAATCAATAACCTGTTCCCCATTCAGTGAAATTTGTAAGCTAAAATGTATCTGGAGGGTCCCCCAGAGGGGAGAAAAAACATGGACCCAATCCTTTATGTTGTCAATCTTTTAAATTTTGTCATTTTGGAGGGCAGGAAATGGGAAGCTTATTGTGGCTTTAATTTATACTTCCCAGATGACTAATGAATGTGGGATTCCTGTCTCACATGGTAGCTTTGTCTGGATTCCGGCGAGATCAAAGGTTGGGAGATTGACTGCTCTCTGATAATCACATGATACCAGGGTCAGAGAGTTTTTAGGCCCTGGGCGGCTACTTTCTCTTCTGGCATTTCAACAATATGTGTGTGACTTTTTTTTTTTTTTCCAAACAGGATTTTGGAAGATGTAGCTCTAGGGGCATTTCTGAGTTGGAGTGTTATGAAAAGCAAAACCACAAGCAAGCGGACAGGGCATTCCTACACTCTCTGTAGTAAAACTTTGATAAGGGGAAGATGTTCTTGGAGATACTGAGCCAGGACGAGTGATCAGAAGTCACATCATATGCTATATGCTCCACAATGACCAGTTATGGTACCCACATTATAGATGGGGGTATAGAGGCTCAAGGCAACTTTGAGATTTTCCCAGGCCTCACAGTGGCAGGATTCAAACCCATGATTAATGCCAGGGCACGTACTCTTAACATACACATAATTCCGGAAGAGCGTGGTCTTATGTAGAGTGCTGTATAGGTGTGTGAAAGCCACCGTTGTCATTTACTGCTTATGTGACCTTGGACAATTTACTTAGCCTTTTGGTGCTTCGACGTCTATAAGACTGAGGGATAACTTTAAGGTGGAATTAGATTTCCCAGTATGTCAAGTGTCTGGTATAACTTGACAAAGAAAGAGTTACAAATGGTCCATGAACCTGTGCTCAAGTTCATCTGCAAATTAAAACCGTGAGGTGACACCACTTTGTACCCAGCCAGAATGGATACCACTGAAAGACTGTGATATCAAGTATTGGTGTGGCAGTCACAGCTCTCCTGTGCTGGCTGGGAGTAGAAGTTGCAACAAAGTGAGAATTGTGTGACGGAATCTACTAGAACTGAAAATATACACATGCTATGGCCAGGGATGTCCCTCTGGAATATATATACCCAAGAGAGTGACATTCACTAAAAGATACAAAAGAATATTCATAACTCCATTCATAATAAATGAAAAAAACTAGAAACGTGGCTGGAGAGTTTAAGGCTCTTGCTTGAGAAGCCTAAGGACCCATGTTTGACTCTCCAGATCCCACGTAAGCCAGATGCACAAAAGATGCAGCAAGCGCAAGGTGGCACATGCCCACTAGGTGGCGCAAGCATCTAGAGTTCGATTGCAGTGGCTGATGCCTTAGCATGCCAATTCTTTCTCTCACTCTCTCTAAAAAAATTGAAAAATATATGATTGAGAGTTCTGGCCACAAAGTAGTGATTCTCCACTGAGAGGACATGGGGTCAGCCTATAGTTCAAATGGGAGACAAGGCATGTCAGCACAGTCACACAGCCACAGACCCTCTGAAATGAACCCATGAGTAGGGGAAATCCATCACTACTGTGTGGCCCCAGGAAGCCTTGTAGAAAGGTGGGGCATTCCAAACAGTTGGTGGTGAGGCAAGAGGGGAAGGTGTAGAAATGGAGAGGGCTCAGGGCATTTGTGAAGAATTCTGCATAGCTGGGGCAAGCAAGGACATGTGTGTGTGGAAGGAGAGCTGGAACCCAGTGGTCAGGCTCATGGAAACACCTGAGTTCTTTCTCACACAAGCAGTTTGGGCATGATTCTAATGGCAGGGGAACTTGGGATGCTTTCCCAAAAGATATTTTAATTATTGGGGAGAGGCTAGGGAGAATGGGCACGCCAGGGCCTCCCACCACTGCAAATGAACTCCTTGTGCATCTGGCTTATGTGGATCCTGGGGAATCGAACTGAGGTCCTTTGGCTTTGCAGGCAAGTGCCTTAGCTGTTGAGCCATCTCTCCAGCTCCCCATTGGGGGGCTTTTGAGTCATGTTGTTAAGCCTGTGTTTGGAGATAACTTGGGGGTTGAGATATCAGGAATTGTTGGGAGCAGGGACTGCAGAATATTGAGTTCCAGAGAGTATTGGAGCAAAAAGGGCCAGGGAGATTGTCTTGGGGCAGTCTGGGTGGGGACAGGACTCATAGGTGAGGTGTCCTCCAACCTAGCCACTGTTAGAAAAACTTACCTTCTCCTACAGCCATGAATGTGAGAGGGTATAGGAATGTTGGCTGGGTTAGTTTCTGTCTCAAATGCAATTTTTCTGGAGACAGTGGGACCTAATTGGAATGGTCAAGGGACCAAAAGAGAGGGGAGAGGCTGGGCAACCTGCTCAGGATGGATAGTCCAGGGATGCTTTCATTAAGAAGAATGCGCTGCAGCTGGAGAGATAGCTTAGCACTTAAGGTGCCGGCCTATGAAGCCTATGGACCCAGGTTCCACTCCTCAGAACCCACATCAGCCAGATGCACAAGGTGGCACATGCATCTGGAGTTCATTTGCAGTAGCTGGAGGCCCTGGCACAGCCATTTTTTTTCTCTCTCTCTCTCTCAAATAAACAAACAAACAAATGAATGAATGAATAAAATAAAAAAAGTTAAAGGAATGGGTTGGGACTGGAGGGATTGCTTAGTGGTTAAGGCATTTGTCTGCAAAACCAAAGGACCCAGGTTCAATTCCCTAGGACCCACATTAGCCAGATGCACAAGAGTGTGCACATGTCTGGAGTTCATTTGCAGTGGCTGGAGGCTCTGGCACACCCATTCTCTCTCTCTGTCCTCTTTCTCTGTCAATTAAATAAATAAATAAATAAAAGTACAAAATTTTAAAAAAAGGATGGGCTGAACTGTTTTTATTGGGGGGGGTATTGTAGGTATATGTATATGCATGTATATGTGCCTTTGTTCAGTTATTTTTAAAATTTTTGTTTATTTTCATTTATTTATTTGACAGAGACAGCTAGACAGAGAAAGAGGCAGAGAGAGAAAGAGAGAGAGAGAGAGAGAGAGAGAGAGAGAGAGAGAATGGGTGCACTAGGGCCTCCAGCCACTGAAAACGAACTCCAGATGCATGTGCCACCTTGTGCATCTGGCTTACATGGGTCCTGGGGAATCGAGCCTCGAACAAGCAAGTGCTTAACTGCTAAGCCATCTCTCTAGCCCTTATTCATTTATTTTTGAGTGGGACATGATTGCTGCAAAGAAGGAGGCCTTTTGGAGACATGCTGTGACCACTTCTTAGAATGAGCAGTGGGGTGGGTGGGTGGGTGGGTGTTGAGTCACAGCCTCTTTAGATGACATTGCTCTCTGTCTGTATGAAAAACAACTCAGGGGGCTGGGGACATGGCTCATCAGTTGAAGGTGCTTGCTTGCAAAGTCTATAAGGCCTTGGTCAAATCCCCAGTACCCATGTAAAGCCAGATGCACAAAGTGACATATGCATCTGGAGTTTGTTTGCAGTGGCAGGAGGCCCTTGGTGCACCCATTCATTCCTTCTCACTCGAATAAATCAAAACATTAACATAGGCATATATATAAAATAAAAACAGCTCAGGGAGCTCAGGCTGCTTCTTCAGGTTCTGAAGCGGCATCACCAGCCAAATAAGGGTCTAGTGAACCCGAGGCTCACATGTCACATTTCCAATCTAAGTGACATACATGTCTCCCCTTTGTCAATGTTTATTGGTGTCTTCTGTGTACACGCAAGCCCTTGCTCTTTAAGATGGTTTGTAAAGTAGGATCCGAGTTTAAAGTGAAATTCAAATGTGTCATTCATCTCCATGAGCTATGCCCTTGGCTGATTACTGGGGACCCCGAGACCACAGTCTTATCGGGGTGACAGATACATACATAGCAGTTGTAGGCATATGGTATTGTGACTTTGTATTAGTCAGGTTCCTCTACAGGAATGAAACGGATAGAATGAATCTGAATTGTCAAGTAGAATTATTAGATTTGTTTTCAGGGTACAGGGTGGGTGATCCAATAACAATTGTTTACAATTGTTCACGGTATGGTGATGAAGATGATGATATTACTGAACAAAAAGTCCTGGGGTGGAGTTGTCATGAGGCAGTCAGAGCATGCACCCAGCTCTATGGTTCTAATCTTTTCCTTTGTTTTGTGTTATTAGCCCACCACATGCTGGCCATGAGGACACCTCTAATAACCCCACTGAGCGTCTTGGGGGTTTCTTGTCTGAATACATTTCTTGATGCTCTATTTGCTTTTAGTGGACAAAAGTTAGGTGAAGAATACCTTGTGGTCTCCACACTGAGTACAGATTGTGCTTGATTATATATCTTAAGTCAGCAAATTAAAAAGATAGCTGCAGGGCTGGATAGATGGCTTGGTGGTTAAGGTGCTTGCCTGTGAAGCCTAAGGACCCATGTTCTAATTCTCCAGATCCCACATTAGCCAGTTGCACAAAGGTGAGGCAAGCACAAGGTCGCACATGCCCACTAGGTGGCACCAGCGTCTGGAGTTCAATTGCAGTGACTGAGGCCCCAGTGTGTCAATTCTCTATCTTTCCTCTCTTCTCTCTCTCTCTCCCTGTCTCTACAAAACAAACAAACAAACAAACAAACAAACAAACAAACAAACAAACAAACAAAACCAGATAGGTACAGAAAGAGATTAGGTCCTAATATTCACTGTGGTTAAGATTATATATTTGGGGGTTGGAGAAATGGCTTAGCGGTTAAGGCATTTGCCTGTGAAGCCTAAGGACCCTGGTTCAATTCCCCAGGATCCATGTAAGCCAGATGCACAAGGGGGTGCATGCATCTGGACTTCATTTGCAGTGGCTAGAGACCCTGACATGTCCATTCTCTCTTTCTATCTGCCTCTTTCTCTTTCTCTCTCAAATAAGTAATGTACCAACTGCTCAATCACCATGCTCTGGAATGTACCAACTGCTTAGTCACCATGAAATTATTATATTTTAAAAATATTTTATTTATTTATTTGCAAGCATAGAAAGAGAGACAGACAGAATGGGCACGCCAATGCCTCCAGCCACTGCAAATGAACTCCAGATGCATGTGCCACCTTGTGCATCTGGCTTTACATGGGACCTGGGGAATCGAACTAGGGTCATTAGGTTTCACAGGCAAGCATCCCAACCACTGAGCCATCCCTCCAGCCCCACTGTATAAGTATTAAATGCCTACTCTGTGCTCAGAACAATATGTCTGACTGAGAAATGTCAAAGGGCCCATAGGCCATGGATTCATTCTTGTGCTGAGTCAGGATAGAAGTTCTCTGAGCACTTCTCATTTTCAGAACTGACTTCCCACCATAAGTCTTATTGACCCCTAAATCCCTGGTGCCCCAGGATTCACCTGCCATGTATCCATAAAGGCTTGAGAAGTAAATGACAAGTGCTCAGAAAAACCTATCTTCTACACTCACATCGCTTGTCATGTGTGGGCCTAAGAGTAATGATGGTGTTTTCCAGTATTTGAGCATATGATGGTGGCCCTAGACTGGGCCAAGCAGATCTGATCTTAGTTGTTTTTTTCTTTTTCTTTTCCCTTAAAATGTTTTATGACCTTTGAAAGTCCTTGGCTGAAATAAGCTTCCTTTCAGTGTCTGTAAAATGAGAGATTTGGATCTAATGTTCCTTCCAGCTCAAATCTACTCGTATTTTAAGGCTATTAATAGGATAGCTTTAGAACTCTGGATTCAAAGATTAAAAAAAAATAATAATGAGGCCCAAGGGTTGTGGTGGGTGCAAACATCTTAGACTAAGTACCTGGAGCCTAGAACTCACGTCTGCCTTCTTTAGAAAGGACTTATTTTTATCCCCTCTAAAACACAGATAGGGAAACTTACTGCCTACTCCAGGGTCCTATGGCAATTAATTAGTTAACGTGTGTGAGGTATGAAGGGAACAAACAGCATCACGTGAAAAGTCATAAAAACGCTAAGTGTTATTTCTTCCCATCCCATTCTCCCATTATGTTTCAGTTTTATATCAGAATCATTGTAACAGCACCAGTTGGGGCTCTGCTGGGTAATTATGCTCCCAATCAAAGGGAAAAGTATTCCCATCTAAATTTCCATTTTAACTTTTCTCTGTCTCTGACCCTCCTCCCACATTTCTCCAGTGCACCATCCGGCATGGCTAAACTACTCAGAGTTAGCAAACGCACTCTCCTGTTCTCCTTCCAAACTCACCACGGTCCAGAGACACCCATACTTCCTCTCGACGCTGCAAGCTGGAATAAACCCCTTCCTCCTGTTGTAATGACCTTCTCCTTTCTAGGACAAAACACCTGAGCAAAAGCAGCTGCTGGGAGGAATGTTTTTATTTTGGCTTCCAGTCTCGAAGTGAAGCTTCACGATGGCAGGAGACATCATGGGACCAGCAGAGGCTGGAAAACACCTTTTGTCACAGTGGGTGGAAAAATAGCAGCAGGACAGTGAGCTGAACTCTGGCAAGGGGGAGCGGCTGATCGCACCCCTAAGCCCACCCCCCAACAACGCACCTCCTCCAGCAAGTCCTTGCTTCAAAAATTGCCATCAGCTGGGGATCAAGCATTCAGAACACACGAGTTTCTGGAGGACGTCTGATTGAAACCACACCTTCCACAAGCTGCTTCTGGTCAGGTGTTTTGTCCCAGCAATGAGAAGGAAACTGGAACAGACAGTATGCCTCCCAGGTGTGGCGATGGTTTCATGGCTCCTTCCATAGGAGATAAAGACATCCAACTGTCCCCCAAAGGGGACTTGCTCTATCTCGTATCCATCTTCCATTGGCTATGCTCAGTGCACACTCACATAAGGCAAGATCATTCAGTGAAGGAAAGAATGAGGTAGAAGAGGTTTTGGAAGATCTGTGTGACTTAGACCAGCAAGGAAATTGGGTGCCTGGGTGGGGGGAAGAAGAGGGAAATGCAGACAGAGGGACCTGTCTAAACAAATGTGGCAAGATTTTCATTGAGCAGGGGTTCCTGGGGGAAGAATTCACAAAGAGCCAAAGGAGATACCTGAGAGTCTCTAGAAGGCTTTTAAGCCTGAGCAACAATTCACCAGAGGCAGGAATCATTTGTGGGTTATTGATACAGATGTGGTTCCATTGTGAGGCAGGGGTTTCTTGCACAATTGCCACGCAACAAAATAACCTACAATGAAGTGGCCAAAAATGGCATGCAACGATGCTGTCTAAGAAGCTGAAGTTTGCCAATTCAGATGTGTCTGAGACGAGTGGTTTGGATAGTCTCCCTGGGTATCTGCTCGTGGTTGGAGATGGGCTGTTCTTGGCAAGGTTGTCTGCAGGGACTTAGCTCTGCCTCACTTTTTTTTTTTTTTTTTGAGTGAGAGAGGGAGGAGAGAGAGAGAGAGAGAGAGAGAGAATTGGGTGCACCAGCAGCCTCTCAGCTGCTGTGAACAAACTCCAGATGCATGCGCCCCCTTGTGGTCAAGTGCAGCATTGCGCCCTTGCATCACTTTGCGTCTGGCTAAACGTGGCTTGACAGCAGGCTCCTTAACTGCCAACCCATCTCCCCAGTCCTCCCTCACTCTTTTTTTTTATTTGAGAGAGAGAGAGAGAGAATTGGCACACCAGGGCCTCAGCTACTGCAATCGAACTCCAGACATCTGTGCCACCTAGTGGTCATGTGCAGCCTTGAGCTTGCCTCACCTTTGTGCAGCTGGCTTATGTGGGATCTGGAGAGAGATTGAACATGGGTCCATAGGCTTCTCAGGCAAGCGCCTTAACCACTAAGCCATCTCTCCAGCCCCTGCCTCACTCTTTTGTCTTGCCTTCTGGCTAGTGTGACTGTCATTCTTAGGATGCTTCAGAGATGCAAGGATGACAGGACCTACTTGCAGAAGTGGTACAACTCCACTTTTGTCTGTTCCATAGGCCAAAGGAGGTCACATAGGCTAAGCTCAGACTTGGGATGTGGGTAGCAGGCATATGACAAAGGGAAGGCAGAGGAAGGGGTGAGGCATTGAGGCTTGTAGTTACCTGTTTTGTTGCTGGCATGAAGCATCCAAACCAAAAGCAGCTGATGGGAGGAGGGAAGTATTTATTTTGGCTTATAGTCTTAAGGGGAAAGCTTCATGATGGCAGGAAAAAGATGGTAGAGTGGAGGCTGGACATTACCTTCTTGCCAACATCAGGTGGACACCAGCAGCAGGAGAGTGAGCCAGGCTAACAATGGCAAGGACCATCAAGGTCCACCCTCAGCAACACACCTCCTCCAGCAAAGGCTCCACCTCCCCAATTGCTGCTGACATTCAGAACACATGAGTATATGGTGGTGGTGGGGGATCTGATTCACACCACCACAAGGCTGTTAATATAATCAAACCCACCACAACACAGTTTAGCTATGGCCTTTCTAAGACTCCTCGGTAAGGACCTTCACATGTCCTACCAGTTCCTTGGTGAGTGAGATGACCTGTGAAGTTAGACACCACGGACACAAACAAAGGGCTTAGGAGAGGCAGGAGACTACTGCCTGCTACGCATGCTCCTTGCATTCCAGGCAGCTCTCTCCTCATCTCCAGAAGAACTGAGAGGAACCTTTGCAATTGTCATAGGAGTTGGGTTGCTCAGGAGTCCTGGAAGATCCTCGGCACTAGCCTGGGCCGTTCAGGAGCAGGGGCTGCAGGGTCATGGAAGAGCAGTGGCTTGGAGGCAGGATGTAGAAGGAAGCAGGAGTAGAGTGTGGTGTGGCCAGAGGAAGAAATGTGGGAGAGCTGTCTGGAACGGGCCATCATATTCCCTGAACTATGGTGCTCATGTTAGTGTGGTGTGTGCGTTATCCACTGAACCGTCTCTCCAGCCCCGTGTGGCCATGCCTGAGTAGTGCACACTCATGCTACTGAGACTTTTCCTAGCTAGTATGTGACAGGACTGAAGAAGTGTATGGTTCTAGGTCATGCATTCAAAGTCCATTTTCTTTTTTTTATTAATAATTTATTTATTATTTATATTATTCTAACTTTACATTCATAATGGTGACTCCATTATCCTCCTCCCTGTCCTCCTTCTTCCAAAGGGACCCTCATCAATGGGGAATGTGGGTTATGCATTGTGGGGGTCGTCAAGAGTTATGGGGGGTAGGCCAAGTCAATGTCCATTTTCTATGTGGGAGTCAAAACGTGGAGCTCAGTTTAGTGCAAAGCCTTTCTGTGTTGCATAAGGAAAAGGAGTTTATATTTAGCAGTATAGATCACGTCTTTCTGCTTCTGACATCAGGGTCCATCTGTCCTACCCCCACACAGCCCTTAAGGTTTTGTTTTTTTTTTAAATATTTTATTATTTGTTTATTAGAGAGAGAGAGAGAGAGAGAGAGAGAGAGAGAGAAAGAGTGCACCAGGGCCTCCAGCCACTGCAAACAAACTCCAGATGCATGTGTCCCCTTGTGCATCTGGCTTTTGTGGGTCATGGGGAATGGAAAGGCTTCTCAGGCAAATGCCTTAACCACTAAGCCATTTCCTCAGCCCAGCCTTTCAGGTTTTTGAAGGTCAAGCTTTACAGAAGGGAGATGGAAAGGGACACTGGCACATGCCACATGATGGGCTGTGACATGAGCTGGCTGATGTGTTCTCTGACTTTTCCTCTTAAAGTCCTGCAGAGGTCCCCTGTCTTGGGTTGGGTGTAAGGTAGTGGCAGGAACTGGAAGGGGAAAAGGAGCAAGCTGGGCAAAGGTGGGATTTCAGCCCAATCCCAGGGAGGGACCCTTGGGTCAATTATAAACAGGCAGTATGGAGTGTGAACTGAGTGTGAACTGCGTGTGCCTCCTGTCCCTGTGCACCTGCCATCCTGTCCCACACTGGCTGGGAGCTGTCCAGATGTGCAGCTTGGTGTCAGGCGATGGTGACATATACTCCTCAGACTTGTCCTAGTTTCCTTCCTGCTCAGCTTTGGGTCAGGCAGGGCTGGCTGCTGGAAACCAGAGGCACTGGAAGCTGGAAGCCAGAGTCCACAAAGATGGGAAAAGTGGTGCAGGGAACGAAGGCACTGGGCTGACAATGTCTCCTCTCCCTTTCCAGACCAGAGGTCCTGTCACTTGCCTTCCTTGGAAGCTGATGAGGCACACCCTGCTCCCCAGCTCTTAGCTTTCCTTCTCAGTCCCCAGCATCTGGGGCTCCCAGTTCTCTCTGCAGAGGCTCCCTGGTGTTAATATGGATGCAGGGGATCAAATGATCCTATGTCCACTGTCCTCTCCTTTCAAGGTTCTCACTGATCCCCAGGAGCCACAGATGGCTTCTGTGTTCCTGCGTCTGGGAGTGCAGGTCACCCTTCCCATCCTGCCTCTTTTTAGATATTCTATTTATTTATTTGAGAATCAGAGAGATAGACAGAAGGAGGCAGATAGAGAGATAGAGGTAGGAAGAGTGGCACACCAGGACCTTCTGCCACTGTAAATGAACTCCAGGTGCACGGGCTACTTTGTGCATCTGGCTTATGTGGGTCCTGGAGAATCAAACCTGGGTCCTTTGGCTTTGCAGGCAAGCGCCTAACCACTAAGCCATCTCTCCAGCCCTAGTCACCCTATTTCTATGGTGACCCCCTCCACAAACTGTGGAGGGACACACCTCAATAAGTCATAGCACCAACCTCTGAAGAAATTCTCAAATATCCTCTTCCCATTGCCAACTCCCAGCCCGTTCTGTATCTGAGTCTCGTGAGTCTGGGCTTTGCAATTTCAAGGACGCTGCCACACACTTCAGGATGTGCCTCATGTCAATGTTCATCTTTACACCCTGTCACCATTGCTTTAGGTGACCTTTGATAAGCCATGTGCTTAAGTCCAGGAGCGTGCACGTGTGGGGGCCTGGATGTGTGGAGGCTGCAGCTTGGGCCCATCTGGCAGGGAAATGGTACAGAGATGCCGTGTTCCTCCCAGTTAGCCCATTTTGACAGGTTAGGCTGGCAGGAAATTGTGAAAGCATGGCGAAGCCCAGGTATTTCCACTTCGCTCTTTTCTTTAAAGGGGAAGGGTGGGCTGCTGTTTGTTTCATGTTGAAACTTGCTATCCTGGTGGCGTTGGGAGATGGGTCCTTTAAGGGGCTGTTCAGTCGGATTAGTGTGTTTCTCACAGTACTGGGCTAGTGTGTGTGTGTGTGTGCGTGTGTGTGTGTGCACGCTATGCATGTGTACGCATACATGCTGAGGTCAGAGGAGTACCTTAGGTGCCCTTCCCTCCCTTCCTTCCTTCCTTCCTTCCTTCCTTCCTTCCTTCCTTCCTTCCTTCCTTCCTTCCTCCCTCCCTCCCTCCCTTCCTTCCTTCCTTCCTTTTTAAAAAAATTATTTATTTAACTTTATTTATTTGAGAGAAAGAAAGAAGCCGATAGAGAGAATGGTGTGCTAGGGCCTGCCACTGCCAACAAACTCAGACACATGCACCACCTTGTGCATCTGGCTTACTGGGTCCTGAGGAATCGAACCGGGTCCTTTGGCTTTGCAGGCAAGCACCGTAGCCGTTAAGCCATCTCTCTGGCCCCTTGGGTGCCCTTTTCTATCGCTAATCCACCTGTTTCCTTGAGACAGAGTCTCACTGAATCTGGAGCTGCCATTTTTAGGGAACTCCGTGATTCTCTGGTCTTCTCCTGACAGGACCGAGGTGACGGGCATGCATGGCCCCATACGGCTGTTACTGTTGGGCTCTGGGGATCAGACACAGGGCTAACTGGGCCCTCTCAGGCCTTCATGCTCCGGGCAAGTGCTCTTTCCTGTTGAGCCATCTCCTCAGCCCAGGACTGGGTTAATTTTAGGGGACTGGGTTGGTTGCTGGAAAAACAACTCGTTGTAAAGGAGGGCTTCAGCTTTATCTCCTCTGCATGCACCTGTTTCCCTTTCAAATCTCTTCACACTGTGACAGCACGAGGTCATCGCCAGATGCAGGCACCCGACCTTGGACATCCTACCTGCTGAGCAGTTCTTATTTTCTTTCTTTCTTTCTTTCTTTCTTTCTTTTACTTTAAAAATTTTTTCAAACTTCTTTTATTTATAAATGAGGTGTTCTATTCTAGCAACAGAAAGTGGACTAACATGGGGTGCCCTCCTAGAATCTTCCAAGTGACTGAATGAAAGTCAGAACCTTTTGGATTTGAGATGAGTCTTTTCTTTTTCTTTTCTTTTCTTTTTCTTTCTTTTCTTTTCTCTTCTCCCCTCCCCTTCCCTCCCCTCTCCTCTCCTTTCCTTTCTCCTTCCAAAGGGACCCTCCTCCCTCCCTCCCTCCCTTTCTTTCTTTCTTTCTTTCTTTCTTTCTTTCTTTCTTTCTTTCTTTCTTTCTTTCTTTTCTTGCCAAGGTATTTAAAGAAGAAAGCCCCAGGGTCCTTAGGGAGCACTCACAGAGTGAATCCATGTTTCATCAGAAAGAAAATAGGAGGATTCAGCACAACCAGCTCGTCTCCTGCCAGCAAGCTGAGGCCCATGGAGTGAGGAGGGCAAGGTGCCAATGCCATTCTGGAGAGGTGCTTTCAGCCCCAGATAGAGATTACCAGGGGGCAGAAGGGAGCTTATGGAAATTTTCAAAGGTGCAGAGTCCGGTGCTTATGGGAGCCCAAGCAGTGTGGTCCTCAGTACCATCCCCAGGAGTTCATCAGTTCCCTGCACCTGTCGGAAGTTGACTTTGACTTGGGTCCGTGCTGTGTATTTGTGGGTTCGGTGGTGTACAACTCTTTGGAAACTCAAAATGCTAATTTGAAACCAGGCTCTGCTATTTTGAAACCCTACATTTCAGCCTATTTTAGCCTCTTTGAGCCTCATTCTTTTTTAAAATACCTTGCAGGATTATTATTTGTTTCCTCATTAGAGCAGCCACCTCTGGGATCTGGGGCTGGAGAGACTCAGAGATTTCCCTTTTTTTAGAGGGAGAGAGAGAGAATGAGAATGAGAATGAGAATTGGCAAGCCTGGAAAGGCTTCTCAGGCAAATGCCTTAACCACTAAGCCATTTCCTCAGCCCAGCCTTTCAGGTTTTTGAAGGTCAAGCTTTACAGAAGGGAGATGGAAAGGGACACTGGCACATGCCACATGATGGGCTGTGACATGGGCTGGCTGATGTGTTCTCTGACTTTTCCTCTTAAAGTCCTGCAGAGGGCCCCTGTCTTGGGTTGAGTGTAAGGTAGTGGCAGGAACTGGAAGGGGAAAAGGAGCAAGCTGGGCAAAGGTGGGATTTCAGCCCAATCCCAGGGAGGGACCCTTGGGTCAATTATAAACAGGCAGTATGGAGTGTGAACTGAGTGTGAACTGCGTGTGCCTCCTGTCCCTGTGCACCTGCCATCCTGTCCCACACTGGCTGGGAGCTGTCCAGATGTGCAGCTTGGTGTCAGGCGATGGTGACATATACTCCTCAGACTTGTCCTAGTTTCCTTCCTGCTCAGCTTTGGGTCAGGCAGGGCTGGCTGCTGGAAACCAGAGGCACTGGAAGCTGGAAGCCAGAGTCCACAAAGATGGGAAAAGTGGTGCAGGGAACGAAGGCACTGGGCTGACAATGTCTCCTCTCCCTTTCCAGACCAGAGGTCCTGTCACTTGCCTTCCTTGGAAGATGATGAGGCACACCCTGCTCCCCAGCTCTTAGCTTTCCTTCTCAGTCCCCAGCATCTGGGGCTCCCAGTTCTCTCTGCAGAGGCTCCCTGGTGTTAATATGGATGCAGGGGATCAAATGATCCTATGTCCACTGTCCTCTTCTTTCAAGGTTCTCACTGATCCCCAGGAGCCACAGATGGCTTCTGTGTTCCTGCGTCTGGGAGTGCAGGTCACCCTTCCCATCCTGCCTCTTTTTAGATATTCTATTTATTTATTTAAGAATCAGAGAGATAGACAGAAGGAGGCAGATAGAGAGATAGAGGTAGGAAGAGTGAATCTACGCACACCAGGACCTTCTGCCACTGTAAATGAACTCCAGGTGCACGGGCTACTTTGTGCATCTGGCTTATGTGGGTCCTGGAGAATCAAACCTGGGTCCTTTGGCTTTGCAAGCAAGCGCCTAACCACTAAGCCATCTCTCCAGCCCTAGTCACCCTATTTCTATGGTGACCTCCTCCACAAACTGTGGAGGGACACACCTCAATAAGTCATAGCACCAACCTCTGAAGAAATTCTCAAATATCCTCTTCCCATTGCCAACTCCCAGCCCGTTCTGTATCTGAGTCTCGTGAGTCTGGGCTTTGCAATTTCCAAGGACGCTGCCACACACTTCAGGATGTGCCTCATGTCAATGTTCATCTCTTACACCCTGTCACCATTGCTTTAGGTGACCTTTCACGATAAGCCATGTGCTTAAGTCCAGGAGCGTGCACGTGTGGGGGCCTGGATGTGTGGAGGCTGCAGCTTGGGCCCAGGGGCCATCTGGCAGGGAAATGGTACAGAGATGCTGTGTTCCTCCCAGTTAGCCCGTTTTGACAGGTTAGGCTGGCAGGAAATTGTAAAAGCATGGCGAAGCCCAGGTATTTCCACTTCGCTCTTTTCTTTAAAGGGGAAGGGTGGGCTGCTGTTTGTTTCATGTTGAAACTTGCTATCCTGGTGGCGTTGGGAGATGGGTCCTTTAAGGGGCTGTTCAGTCGGATTAGTGTGTTTCTCACAGTACTGGGCTAGTTGTGTGTGTGTGTGTGCGTGTGTGTGTGTGCACGCTATGCATGTGTACGCATACATGCTGAGGTCAGAGGAGTACCTTAGGTGCCCTTCCCTTCCCTTCCTTCCTTCCTTCCTTCCTTCCTTCCTTCCTTCCTTCCTCCCTCCCTCCCTCCCTCCCTCCCTTCCTTCCTTCCTTTTTAAAAAAATTATTTATTTAACTTTATTTATTTGAGAGAAAGAAAGAAGCCGATAGAGAGAATGGGTGTGCCAGGGCCTTCGGCCACTGCCAACAAACTCCAGACACATGCACCACCTTGTGCATCTGGCTTACGTGGGTCCTGAGGAATCGAACCCGGGTCCTTTGGCTTTGCAGGCAAGCACCGTAGCCGTTAAGCCATCTCTCTGGCCCCTTGGGTGCCCTTTTCTATCGCTAATCCACCTGTTTCCTTGAGACAGAGTCTCTCACTGAATCTGGAGCTGCCATTTTTAGGGAACTCCGTGATTCTCTGGTCTTCTCTCCTGACAGGACCGAGGTGACGGGCATGCATGGCCCCATACGGCTGTTACTGTTGGGCTCTGGGGATCAGACACAGGGCTAACTGGGCCCTCTCAGGCCTTCATGCTCACGGGCAAGTGCTCTTTCCTGTTGAGCCATCTCCTCAGCCCAGGACTGGGTTAATTTTAGGGGGACTGGGTTGGTTGCTGGAAAAACAACTCGTTGTAAAGGAGGGCTTCAGCTTTATCTCCTCTGCATGCACCTGTTTCCCTTTCAAATCTCTTCACACTGTGACACAGCACGAGGTCATCGCCAGATGCAGGCCCCGACCTTGGACATCCTACCTGCTGAGCAGTGAGCCCAAACAAGCTTATTTTCTTTCTTTCTTTCTTTCTTTCTTTCTTTTTACTTTAAAAATTTTTTCAAACTTCTTTTATTTATAAATGAGGTGTTCTATTCTAGCAACAGAAAGTGGACTAACATGGGGTGCCCTCCTAGAATCTTCCAAGTGACTGAATGAAAGTCGTAGAACCTTTTGGATTTGAGATGAGTCTTTTCTTTTTCTTTTCTTTTCTTTTTTTCTTTCTTTTCTTTTCTCTTCTCCCCTCCCCCTTCCCTCCCCCTCTCCTCTCCTTTCCTTTCTCCTTCCTTCCCTTCCTTCCTCCCTCCCTCCCTCCCTCTCTCTTTCTCCCCCCTCCCTCCCTCCCTCCCTCCCTCCCTCCCTCCCTCCCTCCCTCCCTTTCTTTCTTTCTTTCTTTCTTTCTTTCTTTCTTTCTTTCTTTCTTTTTCTTTCTTGCCAAGGTATTTAAAGAAGAAAGCCCCAGGGTCCTTAGGGAGCACTCACAGAGTGAATCCATATGTTTCATCAGAAAGAAAATAGGAGGATTCAGCACAACCAGCTCGTCTCCTGCCAGCAAGCTGAGGCCCATGGAGTGAGGAGGGCAAGGTGCCAATGCCATTCTGGAGAGGAAACAAGCTTTCAGCCCCAGATAGAGATTACCAGGGGGGCAGAAGGGAGCTTATGGAAATTTTCAAAGGTGCAGAGTCCGGTGCTTATGGGAGCCCAAGCAGTGTGGTCCTCAGTACCATCCCCAGGTCGTCATCAGTTCCCTGCACCTGTCGGAAGTTGACTTTGACTTGGGTCCGTGCTGTGTATTTGTGGGTTCCGGTGGTGTACAACTCTTTGGAAACTCAAAATGCTAATTTGAAACCAGGCTCTGCTATTTTGAAACCCTACATTTCTGTGCGTCTATTTTAGCCTCTTTGAGCCTCATTCTCCCTGTCTGTAAAGTGGAGGCAGCAAAAAGCCTACCTTGCAGGATTACAGTGAAGATTAAGTGACATAACCTGCTTCCTCATTAGAGCAGCCACCTCTGGGATCTGGGGCTGGAGAGACTCACCTATTTCCCTTTTTTTAGAGGGGAGAGAGAGAGAATGAGAATGAGAATGAGAATTGGCAAGCCATGGCTTCAGCCACTGAAATCGAACTCCAGACACTTACACCACCTAGTGGGCATGTGCAACCTTGCGCTTGCCTAACCGTTGTGTGTCTGACTTACATGGGCTCTGGAGAATAGAACATGGGTCCTTAGGCTTCGCAGGCAAGCTCCTTAACCACTAAGCCATCTCTCCAACCCAGCTGTCTCCTTTTTATTCAGTCCAGAAACTCAGCTTTGGAAGGTCACAATCCAGTTAAGGTGGATGTGGACCTCATGGTTATTCGTATGTGCCTAGGACTTCCATATCTGTATTTCCTGGCATGTAGCAGACCTCAGTAATTATGGGTGAGCTACTAGGTAAATCGGCTTTAGCATGTAGTGACCACCTTCTTGTCCTAACTGTTTCACTGCTGTCATGGCCCGGCCAGCGGGGCTTCAACGGGAAGCAAGGACCCTAGAGAACCTGAAATGAAAGGGACAAGAGACACAAGGAACCGACAGCAAGACAAGGATCTGATCAAGCTGTCAATTTTATTAATCTCAGGGTGCCTTTTATACAGCAGAACAGGGAAGTAGCTTAGGTATTCTATAATTATGTTTCAACAGGATAAGACCCCAGCCCCAAGGCTATAAGATGTTCCACAGGATAAGGCTCCAGCCCCAAAGCCATAAGATAACGACTTCCTCATTCTCTGTAGATTACCTGGTTCTTTCTCTGTGCATGGGTGACTTTCCAGAACAGACAACTTATCACAAAATGGAGTCACTATTCAAGATGGAGGCACTTTTGGTTACCTAGTGCCCAACGGTTCCCGACACTGTCAGAACCTCCGATGACTTCTGGCCTAAGCATATTATGTAGACTTTATTAACAGTATGACTGCCTCCCCGCGCCTCCCCAAGGTTTCACCTGAGCCCTCCCTACCCTCTTCCTCACCCCAGAAAGTTCAGTGAGATCTGTTTGCTTTCTCGTAGCTCATCCCATAGCTGTCTGCCCTTGTAATTTCTGTAAAGTGCCGTAGCCCATCCATGTCACTCACCTCCCACCATCGCTAGCTTCCTCCCGGGGGAACATGCACCGATCCAGCTAAAGCGTCCTGTTCTGCTTAGCACAGGGAAAAGGGCATTCAATGCAATGAAGCTGTCCCCCGACACCTCCCCATGCTTGAGGACGCCAAAGATGGCCAGGCGTGAGCCTCTCTCTCCCTGCTCATAGACAAGGCCTCAAGTAAATGACTCATAATGCCATTTACTGCCTGTCTGCTGCAACCTGGGAGATCAGTCCACACTGTTAATAAAGTCTAAATAATATGCACAATTTCGTGTCATCTTATTTGTGTGGATGTATGTGTATGTGTGTGCATGTTTGGGTGTGCATATGCCATGGCATACACGTGACACTTCAACATGTTAGTGCCCTCCTTCCATCTTATTTTCAGATATAGGATCTCTCGTTTGTAAGATTGGGCCCAAGAGCTTCCAGATTCTCCTGACTCTGCCTCCCATTGCCATTGGTGTTGGGATCACAGATGGGTGCCACACCTTGCTTCTATCTTTGTGTGGGTGCTGAGGATCTGAACTCTGGTCAACAGGCTTGTGAAGCAAGCACCTTTAACCACTGAGCCATCTCCCCAGCCTTGGCATCTTGTTAAAAACCACTTTAGATTGGAAACACAAGCTTCTCCTTCTAATTCTTTCATTGGCTGTATTTTTCCCTTGCTGTGAAATCTTGCCAATGAGCCTGGTGTGGTGGGTCATACCTATGATCCCTGGGAACTGAGGCAGGGAGGGGGCTTGTTGTGAGTTTGAGGATAGCCTCAACTATGTAGCGGTTCCAGGTCAACCTAGGCTACAAAGTGAGAGCCTATTTCATAAAACAAATCTTGGGCTGGAGAGATGGATTAGCAGCTAAGGTGCTTGCCTGAAAAGCCTAAGGACTCATGCTTTCCTCTCCAGGTCCCATGTAAGCCAGATGCACAGTGACACAAGCGCACAAGGTGGCACATGTGCACTAGGGGGCTCAGGCTTCTGGAGTTTGAGTTCAGTGGCTGGAGGCCCTGGCATGCCAATTCTCTCTCTCTCTCTCCCTTCCTCTCACTCTCTTGCATAAGAAAGCCAGTTTACTGGGCTTGCCACAAAACAAAACAAAACAAAACAAAAAAAAACAAACAACAACAACAACAACAACAAAAATACCAAAAACAAATCTTGCAAGTGAAACTCAATTCTCAAATAATGATATTTTTCTCTTGCGGGGGCCGTACTTTCTCTAGGATAACAACAGACCTGCTCACTGAGAGAGCTGTGCTGGCCACTGGGTTTCTCAAAACCTATGGCATTTGGAACGCAAGGCTTGGTTCCAAGTCCAAGTTCTCTCTCTTCACTCCTACCTCCTTCCCCCCCCCGTTCATTCATTCATTCATTCATTCATAAAATATTCACTGAGCCTTTACTGGGAACCAGCTGGGATACAGAGATGTATGGGAGACATATAGTCCACAGCTATTCAGTACAGCTATGTCTAGAGCTACAGAGCAGCCATCACTCAATTGTTCAGTAAACAAATCCCGAGTGCCTGGCATTTGAGCATCTCCGTGGTAGGCATTGTGAGCACAGGGCAGTACAGGTAGGCGAGAACAAACTCCATTCACGGAGGCTATACTCTAGGCGAACACGCTGTTAAGCAAAGAAATTCATAAAACCAAAACACAGTGACTGTGGTGTTTTGGCTCGGGTATCCTCCGTAGACTCATTGCTGGCGGCAGTTTGGGAGATGGAGCCTTGCTGGAGGAGGTGTGTTGTTGGGGGCAGGGTTAGAGGTGTTATAGCCAGCTTTCTCTTGCCAGGGCTGTAAGCCCACTCTTGCTGCTGTCTTGCTGTGGCAAGCAGTAACGTCCAGCCTCTTCTTCTGTACCATTCTATTCCCGCCGTCATGAAGACTGGAAGCCGAAGTAAACTCTTACCTCCCATCAGCTGCTTTTAGTCAGGTGTTTTGTCCCAGCAATGTCTTGGGAACTACAACAGTGCCATAGTGTGAAAGACACTGAGGGGTCCAGGCCAGATGGGCCTCTTCTTACTAGCTCAAGTTTCAGAATGTATCCAGTCTTGAGCCATGGAACTGCACTTATGTCTTTTTTTTTTTTTTTTTTTTTTTGGTGTCTTAGGGTGTCAGGCTGTGCACAGTCTCAGGGTGGCCTCGTGTGTGTGTGTGTGTGTGTGTGTGTGTATAACCAGGGAGATGCGTATTCCCCTCACACTTCATTTTCATGAGTGGTTGGATTTCCATAGGGAATGTAAGATATCAAGTGAATGCCTTGGTCCTTGTTGATCCTGCAGGGGATCAATGAGGCTCCTCAAGTCTGTGATGTTAGGAAGCCAAAGGCCAGCTGTGGAACAGTGAGTTTTGGCCATAGTTGGGACTGTCGTTTTCTTTGACTTCATGGCCTTTTCCTTACTTAAAAGTTAAGTCACCCAGGGCTGGAGAGATGGCTTAGCAGTTGAGGCACATGCCTGCGAAGCCTAAGGACCCCAGTTTGATTCTCCTGGTTCCATGTGAGACAGATGCACAAGGGGGCATATGCATCTGGAGTTCATTTGCAGTGGCTAGAGGCCCTGGCACACCCATTCTCCCCTTCTCTCTGTCTCTCTCCCTCTTTCTGTCTCTAGTAAATAAATAAAAATAAAATCTTAAAAATAAAAGTTAAGCCACCCTACAGTGGCTTCAGTCTTTACCTAGGACCCCAGCCTCACCCCTGGGTCCATAAGTGGCAGGGTCCTGACACTTGATATCAGGATTAAGGTTGGTGGAGCCACAAATCCTATTGCTTCTGTCTTGTGCACACAGTGACTTAATCTGTACACACGGGAGTCTATTATGGATGGTGCTTCCCGAGTGTCCTATAGTAACCATCAGAAAGCCCCCTAGTGTCACCATGCACAATTCCACGTAGACAGGACAAGCGTAGGGACTCTAAGGGCTGATTATTTTTTTGTAGGTAGGTTTATGTATGAGCGTGTGTGCGTGAGTGTGTGTTACACGTGTGTGCAGGCTAGAGGACAATGTGGGGCTGTTCTTTAGGCACTGGCCGGCATTTTGAGACAGGATCTCCTACTGGCCTGAAATTCTTCAAGTAGGCTAGACTAGCTGGCCATGAGCTCCAGGGTTTGGCATCATTTCCACTTCCCCAGTTCTGGAATTACATGTGTGTACCACAACATTCGACGTCACCCCCTATTAATGTCTATTTGTGCGTATGTGTATGTGTAATGCATATGTCTTTGTGTATGCGTATGGGCACCTGCTTCCCTCTGTGTGCGTAGGGCAGTCAGAGGACAACCCTCAGGTTGTTTTTCCTCCGTTCCCACCCTTTTGAGACAAGGTCTCTCTTGTCTTTGCTGCTTGCACATGGACAGGAAGAAACGCCAAGAACAAAAAGGTGTGCCAGGGCTGGAGAGATAGCTTAGCGGTGAAGGCACATGACTGTGAAGCCTGAGGACCCAAGTTCGATTTTCTAGGTCCCATGTAAGCCGGATGCACATGGTGGCACATGTGTCTGGAGTTTGTTTGTAGTGACTGGAGGTCCTGGCACACCCATTGTCATTCTCTCTTTCTCTCCCCACCCCTCTCTCTGTCTTTAATAAATAATAAATAAATAATTTAATAAATAAATAAAAATAAATCTTTTTTTTTTTTTTAAAAAAAAAAAAAAGGTATGCCAGACATCAATGGAGAAACCATCTTGGAAGTGGATTTTTCCAGCCCCTGATTCCTGAATTTCTTAGCTCTCAACCAGTTGAATTATAAAAGAAGAAATGTTAAGACACTAAGTAGTTGGTTACTCAGTGATAGGAAAATAAATAAAGCCCCCTTTTTCCCCCTTGTGCAGGCTTTTGTGTCTTTTCCCAGGGTCTTGCTAGTCGTGTTGAGTTGGGTAAAGCACAGAAACCTGTGCCTGGTGTGTGTTCACTTAACACTTTGAGCTTCAGCTGTCACAGGGCCCCGTACGTGTGGTCAGGTTGCTGTGAGTCAATCCAAACGAGAGTGTTCTGTGGCTTGTTGGGAATACAGCACGCTCTGAGATTCTGCGGGATGCTTGCTCCTAAACCTGCAGGCCTGGGGAGGCTAGGTCTCAGGAGCACTTGAGTCCTCCTCCCCCAGTATTAGGGATTGAACCTGGGGCTTCACACATGCTAGGCAAGTGCTGTAACATTGAGCTATAGTACCAACCCTTTAAAAATATTTATTCTGAGACAGGGTCTCACTAAGTTGCCCAGGCTGGTCTTGAATTTATGATCCTCCTGCTTCAGTCTCCAAAGTAGCTGAGACTGTAGACCTCTGCCACCAGGCCTAGCTGGAGCACATAAATTTGATATCTGAGGTCTGCTTGTGGGATCGGTGGGAGAAATGGGCTATAAAGTATGGAGACTTTATGTGTAGCCTGTGACCTTAATACCTGGACAGGGACTTTCTGCAGTCTTGTTTGTTTGTTTGTTTGTTTGTTTGTTTTTCTAGGTAGGGTCTTGCTCTAGCCCAAGCTGGCCTGGATTTCACTATGTATTCTCAGGGTGGTCTCTAACTCACGGTGATCCTCCTACCTCTCTGCCTCCTGAGTGCCGGGATTAAAGGTGTGCGCCACCATTCCCAGCCTTGTAATCTTTGTGTGGTATGTTCATATATATGCATATTGTGTGTGGTGCATATCTGTGCACATGGAAACCGGAGGCTGACATCTGACGTTCCTCCTCAGTCTCGCTCTACTTATTCTTTGAGATGACATCTCTCACTAGAGCTCAGTGATTCAGCTAGACTAGCTGTCTCTGTCTCCACAGCATTGGGATTACAGGTGTGTGCACCACACCCGATATGACATGGGTGCTGGGGAATCCAAACTCTGGTCCTCATGCTTAAGTGGCAAGCACTTTATCCACTGAGCAATCTTATCTCTCCAACACACTTTTATTTTGAGGAGAGCCCAACAGACTGGCCTTTTTTTTTATGTGCACATGTACGTGCACGTGTGTGTGTGTGTGTGTGTGTGTGTGTGTGAGAGAGAGAGAGAGAGAGAGAGAGAGAGAGAGAGAGGTAGGCGTGCCAGGGCACCCAGGCACTGCAATCGAACTCCAGATGCACGTGCTCCCTTCTGCATATGTGTGACCTTGTGCACTTGTGTCACTGTGGGTGTGGGTCTGGCTTACATGGGACCTGGAGAGTTGAACATGAGTCCTTAGGCTTTGCAGGCAAGTGCCTTAACTGTTAATCCATTTTTCCAGCCCAACACACTTTTCTTTAAAAACTTAAATTTTTTTAAATTAAAAAAATTAAATTTATTTGACAGAGAAAAAGTGTGTGTGTGTGTGTGTGTGTGTGACAGTGTGTGTGAGAGAGACAGAGAGCGAGAGCGAGCGAGAGAGAGAGAGAGAAAGGGTGCACCAGGGCTTCCAGCCACTGCAAATGAACTCCAGATGCATGTGCCACCTTGTGCCTCTGGCTTACATGGCTCCTGGGGAATTGAACCTCGGTCCTTTGGCTTTGCAGGCAAGCACCTTAACTGTTAAGCCATCCCTCTAGCGCTTTAAACACTTTTAAGACAAGATCTCTTTATATAGCCTAGGCTCTCTTCAAACTCATGTTTTCCTGCCTCTGTCCCCTCTGTGCTGAGACTGCAGGTCTGCACCACCACGCTCCTGCTTTTAGCGTCACTCCTTTAATCCTACCGCCCAGTCACAGATGAGGGACCTGAAGCTCAGAGAAGCTGGCGTGGCTTGCTTGCAGCCCTATGCTGGTAATGATTTACCTAGAATGGCACACCAGGTCTCTGGTCACCAAGCCCAGTAGGATTTGAGAGGGTCATGCAGGACATGTCATTATCATCTGGAACCATGACAAGGTGGTGACTTCTTGAACACCACGAGAAAAACTGCAAGCCCGAGGTGCTCACCCCTCCCAGCCGGTCTCTCCTTCTCAGCCAAGCAGCGTGCAAAGCTCTTCGTGGCTCCTTCCACTCGGAGGCCCCTGTGTTTGGAGCACATGTGTTCCTCTGTTCTGAAGTTTTTCTTGACAGAAGCACAGAGGTTTTGACAAACAACTTTAATATTCTCCCTGTCTGTGTGGCTGGCTCTAATAACCCCGCAAGCTTACAAGGTCACGGTGAAGATTAAATCTGAGGCAGACGTTGACACATCATTATTTAAATCCTGAGCTGAGGAAGGTCTCCCATCTCCATGAACTATGAGTCACTGCTCAAATAAACACCCCCAAATCCCAACACGGTTGCTGCCTAGGGACTGCGGAGTCCTGAGGGAAAATTCTTACCTTGTTTGTGATGTGGCAGAAGAGGCGCAGCCTGTGGGGAGAACAAGGGTTTGGGACGATCTGGGTTTATGTCTGCTCTCCCGCCGTGGGCTTTAGTTATCCACCCAATTTTCATAAATCTTCCCATGATTTCTTCTTACTAACTTATTTATACATTTTGCATCTATTTTTTTGTTGAGGTAAACTTGTTAAAGTGAAATATATATCTTGTGTCCACCTTGATGACAATATGTAAATATGTAGTCCAAGTGGGCATGACCCACACCAGAGTGGGGGACATTCTCTCACCCCAAAGGGTCCCCTGTGTCCTTTCTCCATCAACAACCCCTCAGCTATCACTATGACTTCCACAATAAAAGAAATCAAGTGATATGCACTCTCATCACTGAGTCTTTTGCTCAGCAAAATACCTGTGAGATTTGGTGTGTGCATCAGAAATTTGATTACTTTTGTTTTTATTTCTTTGAGACAGAACCTCATTATTATAATCCAGGCTGTCCTTGAATTTAGCTATGTAGTCCAGGTTAGCTTTAAACTATTTTTTAAAAATATTTTTATTTATTTACTTACAAGCAGAGAGAGAAAAGGAGGGAGGGAGGGAGGGAGGGAGGGAGGGAGAGAGAGAGAGAGGAGAGAGAGAGAACGAACTAGAGAGTGTGTGGAGAGTCCCAGAGACTCTTGCCACGGCAAACAAACTCCAGATGCATGCACCACTTTGAGCATATGGCTTTACATGTATACGAGGGATTTAAACTTGGGCCTCTACGCTATGCAAGGAAGCACCTTTAACCACTGAGCCATCTCTCTAGCCCCTAGACTTGAATTCTTGATCCGCCTGTCTCTCTTTCTCCCTGGTACTGGGATTATAGGCATAAACCAGCATGCCCAGCTTGCTTCTTTGTATTGTACGATCATTTTACATTTCTTTTGATCTCTAGATCGCCTTTAGTTATTTATTTGTAAGCAGAGAGAGATATAGAGAGAAGAGAGACAGACAGTCACACCAGGGTGTCCAGCTACTGCAAAAGAACTCCAGCTGCATACGCCACTTTGTGTATCTGGCTTTACATAGGTACTGGGGAATCGAACCCAGGCATTAGACTTTGCAGGTAAGTGCTTCGGCTGCTGAACCATCTCTCCAGCCCCATCTCACTGTTTTGATTTTAATCTGCCTTGTTTCCACAGGTTGGCTATTATGAATAAAGGTACCATCCCTGCTCCACACACCTTTCTGAAGATGTTTTCATTTCTCTTGAGTAGAAACCTAGAAATGTGATGACTGGTTCGTAGTGTAGATATGTGCTTAGCTTTATCAGGAACTGGTGAAGAGTTATAACCCTGATATTGTCATATTTTTAAATATTTTCAGTTTCTTTTAACCCTTCTTCTTAGTAGTAACTCAACTTAGTTTTAATTTTTATTTTCCTGCTGAATAATAGTTCTGGGCGTGTTTATTCACGTTACTCCTTACCTTTCACAGGCCTTTTACTTTTTTAAAATAATATTTTATTTATTTCAGAGAAACAGAAAAAGGGGGAAGAGAGAGAAAGATGGGGGGAATATGGGCACACGAGGGTCACTAGCCACTGCAAATGAACTCCATGCACCACCCTGTGCACCTGGCTTTACATGGGTACAGGGGAATAGAACCTGGGTCCTTAGGCTTTGTAGGCAAGCACCTTAACTGCCAAGCCACTTCTCCAGTGCACTGTTTACATTCATGAGATTTTTTTTTTTTTTGAGGTAGGGTCTCACTCTGGCCCAGGCTGATCTGGAATTAACTATGTAGTATCAGGGTGGCCTTGAACTCCTGGCATTCCCTCCTACCTCTGCCTCCCGAGTGCTGGGATTAAAGGCGTGCGCCACCATGCTGGGCTTCATGAGGTGTTTTGCATGTTGAAAATATTTGATTTTACTGGTAAAATGGATTAATAAACATGTTTGCTGGGGGATGGGTTGCAGAAGAGAACAAGAGCTGAGTAAGAAATAGCTGGCAGGGTAGCTGCGAAAACTGGATGGTTGTCACTTTCTGCTCTGTTTCCAAGCCATGAATGAATCCCTTGAGGATGTCACTGTGGTATTCGAATATGAATAGCCTCATGCTTGTGATTAAGCCTCATACTTGGTCTCCAGCTGGTGGTAATTTGGGATATAGAGCCTGACTGGAGGAGGTGTGTTCCTGGGGACAGGATTTGGGGTGTTATAGTCCAAGCCCCACTTTATGATGGACTTTATGATGGGTCTCTGCTGTGCCATCCTTTCCATACCTTGATAAAGCTTCCCCTTGGACCTGTAAGCCTGAAATAACCCCTTTCCCCTCATAATCTGCTTCTGGTTGGGTGTTTTGTCCTAGCAATGAGACAGTAACTACAACACCAGCTCTCACCTGTTATGATTCCTCTGCTTCTTAGGGCTTTGCCATAAGAAGTCAGGCTGAGAGCTGGAGAGATGGCTCAGCGGTTAAGGCATTTGCCTGCAAAGCCTAAAGATCTTGGTTCGATTCTCCAGGACCCACGTAAAGCCAGATGCACAGGGTGGCTCATGCATCTGGAGTTCATTTGCAGTGGCTGGAAACTCTGGCACACCCACTCACTCCTCTGTGTCTCATTCTGCTTGCAAATAAATAAATTAAAAATATTAAAAAAACTAAACTAACAAACAAACAATTCAGGCTGACGTTCCCCTGAGGATTTGAGAATCTTGAGAATCTCTGCTCCGTCACTGTGTGGAATTTAGGATGTTCATTTTGACAGTCTATCGTAGGTCATGGGGTTGGAGCCCTTCAGCATCAAAGAGAATCACGTGGTGGGGAACACACACACACACACACACACACACACACACACACACACACACACGAAGAAGAGAGAGAGAGAATTGTGAAAGGAAGATGACCTCAAAGGCCTCAAAACTGTCTCCAATCTCGGGAACTTCATGTAAAGAGGAGCATGCCACTCGCACCTTGAGGTACAGAACTGAAGTGGGGCTTATTGAGGAAATCCATAAACATGGAAGCGATGGGATGAAAGGGAGGTGTGCCTCCCTCTGGCCCAAGTGCCCCAAGCCAGCACCCTGCCTCTGTGGGGCTCCTTATGTTCATGGGTTTGGGGAAGAAGGATGTCTGTGCAGCTCCCTGGCGTGGTCGCCACACCTTCTCCTGTTGATGTAACTCGGACCTGCTGACTTTGTTTTTACTAGTTACCAAAAAACTGGAGAGAAAATGAACCTCCAGGACTGTCTGGATTCATCTCTTAGAAATAATTGATTTAATCTTTCCAAGTTCCTCTTCTACCCATATGTAAGATGGGGATAATAATCTATACTTTGAAGACCTGTGATGATTAAAAGCAATCATATAAAGCAGATAATTCATACCAAGCATAGGGCCTAGGAGAGAATACATATCCCACATATATCTGTTTTCTTTAAGTGGAGAAAATTAAAATATTCATTATCAATGTGTAGTATTAAGGCCCATGAGAAATTTGGTTCTTTAGCTGATAGCAGCTATATTCGTGTGTTTTTGTTACTGAAATGAAATGCCCGAGACTAAAAGAAGTTTATTTAGCTCATAGTTCTGGAGGTTCTGTTCAGCTCGGATGATGACCCGAGTCTCTATTGTTAAAGAGGCCAGACAGAGGGGGCTGGGGAGATGACTCAGTAGGCAACAGTACTTACTGCGCATGTATGAGAGCCCGAGACAGCCTGAGTTTGACCTACAGCACCCATGGAAATGGCTGACCATGCATATCTGTCACCCCATCCCTGTGGGGGGCAGACACTAGAGGATTGCTGGGGCTTGCTGGTCAACCAGTTTGACTGAAAAACGTCAGTTCCAAGTTCAACAAGAGACTCTGTTTCAAAGCAATACATGGGTGAGTGATAGTGGAACACACCTGACAATCTCCTCTCCTATGTATACATTTACATGGGCTGTATGCATCTGTACAAATATGCGTATACCACACAACACATACTACACATATGCAGAAAATAAGTCCCTTCCAAGACTATGCCTCCAATTTACCTAAGGACAGCTGACTAGGCCTGGTCTCTCTCAACATTGCCATCCTGAGGCCCAGTTCTTGGCTGACACGCCCAAGGAACCATAGGCAAGCGTCATACTTCTTCATCTAACTTCTTCAAGGAGGATCTAATGATCACAGCCCCTGAGGACTGGACTTAACACATGGCAAGGGCAAGATGCACCTCTCAATTCCTATAATTTACTGTGAAGCATTTATGTAATTGAGACTTTAAGCATTTTTTTTATTAAAAAAGGTGTGTGTGTGTGTGTGTGTGTGTGTGTGTGTGTGTATGGGTGTGCCAGGTGCTTGTGCCCCACTCCTTACATCCAAGTTTATGTGGATGGTTGGGGAATTGAACCCAGGTTAGCAGGCTTTGCAAGCAAGCACTTTTTAAAAAATATTTAGAAATATTTTATTTATTTTTTTGAGAGAGAGAAAGAGGCAGAGAGAGAGAGAGAATGTGCATGCCAGGGCCTCCAGCCACTGCAAACAAACTCCAGATGCATGCGCCCCCTTGTGCATCCACCTTACATGGGGTCCTGGAGAGTCGAACCGGGATCCTTTGGCTTTGCAGGCAAATGCCTTAACTGCTAAGCCATCTCTCCAGCTCGCAAGCAAGCACTTTTAACCACTGAGCCATCATCTCTCCAGCCTCATCACTGAGACTTTCTTTTATTTTTTAAAAATTTTATTTATTTTTATTTGAGAGAGAGAGAGAGAGAGAGAGACAGACAGACAGACAAGGAGGCAGATAGAGAGAGAATGGGTGTGCCTGGGCCTTCAGCAGCTGCAAACGAACTCCAGATGCATGCACCACCTTGTGTATCTGTCTTACATAGGTCCTGGGGAATTGAACCCGGGTCCTTTTGGCTTTGTAGGCATGCGCCGTAACCACTAAGCTATCTCTCCAGCCCACTGAGACTTTTGATGGATAGTGGATGATGTGTTGGCTGAGGCAGCCATTCCACTGACACCAAAAATTACCAAAAATGACACCGAAACTTTGGACTCCTGGATGCTTCTGGAGGTTGTACGGATGCATTCATGGGGGTGTACGTTATGTGACGGTGGATTTTCATAATGGAGCAAATAACCATGAGAAAAAACATCAAAAGCTTTCTTCCTTTCATAATTCTATTAATAAAGACTGTTTATGATGGGATGTGGGTTGCTATGGATACACGAGGGAACGGCATTTGAAGAGGATTGAGATGGATATTTTAATGTGGATATTTAATATGGATAGATAGAGCTTATCTGTAAGCACTTGGAGACAACACTGCTTCTTAGAAAGAGGCTCAAGATGCTGTGCAGAATGTCTTGCCATGTCAATCAAATTTCCCAAGCTGCTGCGTCAGCATGGCTTATTTTCTGGGTGGCCCATGAACTCCCCTTCACATTTCATTTCGGAGTCGGAAGTGAGTTTGTTTATCTGTTTGTTCATATATTTTCACATATCCACTCATCAACAGGTGGCTGTGATAGCGTATATCTCCACACTCTGAGAGACTGTTATTGAAGAACATTCCTTCTTTCAGCCAGAGAGACCGTGTCCCAACGGCTACTGTCAATCTAAACCTCCCTGTAGCAGAGGTCGCATTGTAGCCAGGCTCAGCCACCAGCCCCTGGAGCAGGAGTCAGTGCACAGTTCCTGGAAAGCATCAGCCCCGGAGGCTTTAAGCTTTGCAAGCCGTCCAGTCTCTTGGAATGTTCTTCTCTACCTACCCAGGGCAGAAATCCATTGATAATGCCCACATTAATGAGTTTGTTTTCCTCCTGGCAGGACATGACCAGGGAGTGGGAGACAGGAGGGTCCCTGTGACTTTCTGGCTCGTTAGTCTAATTGAATGAGCGAGCTGCGGGTTGAGTGAAGGGCCCTGTCTCAAAAATAATGTGTGGCGTAATTGAGGATCATACCTGGTATTGAACTCTGGCATTCACGCGCGTGTGCATACGTGTGCATGTATCCCCCAGGACCCACGTAAGCCAGATGCACTAGGGGGCATGTGTGTCTGGAGATCGTTTGCAGTGGCTGAAGGCCCTGGTGTGCCCATTCTCTCTCTCTCTCTTAAATAATAAACAAACAAAAATAGTCTTCAGGGTCCAGCTCAGCAAATCTGGGAAGTAGTGGCAACTTTGCTGGGTCACGCAGAAACAAAATGTCAGACAGTCCTGCACCGATGCATTGTGGGACACGGGAGGTGTGGTCCTTTGTTGGAATGATGACAGTAGCTCACAAACCTTGCCTGGCTCTACTGTTTTCTGGTTGCTATGGTGACTGTAGGAAAAAACCTGTCACTGTAGGCAGATGAACATCATTTATTGTCACCTGTGAATGGTCTTAGCTGGAGAAGGTATAGCAAGTGTCAGTGTCATTTGAGGGAAAGAGGGGACCGATAGAAAGAAAAATGAATTACTGAATGTGGTAGGAAAAGCATCCAGGGCAGGTAAGCTGCCAACATGAACCCCGAAGGCTGCACTGCTGTGTGAGCTGGGGGGTTGCTCACACTCCTCCTCCCAGCAGCTCATCTGACAAGGTGGCCGTGCACCCTGACATTTTCTTGTGCCTTCTTTCGGGTTTTATTTAAATTCTGGGGCAGAAGGGTCGATGCCCAGATATTTATGCCCTTTTGATAAGTGCTGCTTAAGCGGCTTCTTGACAAATTCTAATTAAGCAAGTATAATAAGTTACAGAGATGCAGCGGCTCTTGGTGCCTATCCTGTGGGCATGTCACAACTGTAAAAGCCACATCCTATAAATTGCAGGAACATTTTAAGAACTGTGTCCCTGTGAAGCTGCTTGGGCTGTCTCTCTAGAGGTGTCGGCGAGGCTAACACCTTCTCCATTTCTCCTCCTCTGCATGTAAAACTATTTTTAGGCATCAAATTAATTGTAAGGAAGTTCAGGTTAAAGAGATTTGTGCTGCTATGCAGTAAATTCTACCCTTGGCTTAGAAATATTCTGATAGCTGCTTAAATAGCTGGTTGGGATTTGAACTCTGGTCTTTCTGAAGCCATCTATTCCAGGAAATAATAGGAAAGCAAGAGCTGCGGAGGGAGATGGATCTTTTGGTCCAGTGCTTGCCACGCAAGTGTGAGGACCTGAGTTCACATCCCTAGCTCCCATGGAAGAGCTGGGTGTGGTGGTGTACACCTGTAATCCCAGGCCAGGGACTGGGAGACAGGAGGGTCCCTGTGACTTTCTGGCTTGATAGTCTAACTGAATGAGTGGGCTCCGGGTTGAGTGAAGGGCCCTGTCTCAAAAATAATATGTAGTGTAATTGAGGATCATACCTGGTATTGAACTCTGGCATTCATGTGCGTGTGCGTACATGTGCATGTATCCCCAACCCAAACACATTCACATACACACTGTACACATATGAACATGACACACACATGCAAAACAAAAAGCAATAACAATACGAATAAAACAACATGCAAAATGAACCAAGTGGACTAGTGTTGCAGATCCTGGATTTATTTCTTTTTCTTTCTTTCTTTCTTTCTTTCTTTCTTTCTTTCTTTTTTTGGTAGGGTTTCACTCTAGCTCAGGCTGATCTGGAATTCAGTATGTACTCTCAGGGTGGCTTTGAACTCATGGTGATCCTCCTACCTCTGCCTCCCGAGTGCTGGGATTAAAGGCATGTGCCACCACACCTGGCTTTTAATATTTTATTTATTTATTTATTTATTTATTTATTTATTTATTTATTTATGTATGTAAGAGAGAGAGTGGGGAAGAGACAGAGAGAAAGAGAGAATGGGTGTGCCAGGGCCTCCAGCCACTGCAAAAGCTCTCCAGACACATGTGCCCCTAGAGCATGTGGCTTACATGGGTCCTGGGGAATAAAACCAGGGTCCTTAGGCTTTGTAGGCAAACACCTTAAATGCTAAGCTATTTCCCCAGCCCCTGGACTTTTTTTTAAAAAGACTCTTTTTTAATTGACAACTTCCATAAGTATAAGCAGTATACCATCATCATAATCTCCTCCCACATGCCTTCCTTCCCCCCTCCCAAATCCCCCTCCACTGAATCCCTTCTTCACAATCAGCCTCTCCTCTGTTTTGATGTCATCATTTCCCCCTCCTATCATGTGGGTCTTGTGTAGCTAATGTCAGGCACGGCGAGGTCACGACTTTGAAGAGCACGTTGTGTCTCGAAGACACTGGTGTCAGCTCTCCTTCCTTTCCTTCGGCTCCTCCATTCTTTCTGCTGCCTCTTCCACAATGGTCCCTGAGGGTGTGACAGCGACGTCTCAGTGATGAACACTCCACTGTCACTTCTCAGTGCTTTGGTGAGTTTTGACTCACACCAGTGGTTCCTGCTACCTGAAATGAGAAGGTTTCCTAAGCAAATATAAGAGAATAATTAATGTATGGGTGGAAACACAAGTATTTAGAGGGCAGTTTGGTGAGCATGATCGATCCATTTAGCCAGACAAGAGTGGTAGTTTTTGCCTAGGGTCTATGACTTTGCAAGCCATAGGCTTTAATTTTTTTATTTTATTTTAGAGAGAGAGAGAGAGAATGGCCCCCAGCCACTGCAAATGAATTCCAGACACATGCACCACCTATCTTATGCATCTGGTTTACATGGGTCCTGGGGAATTGAACCAAGGTCCTTTGGCTTTGCAGGCAAGTGCCTTAACCAATAAGCCATCTGTGAGGGATTATTTTATTAAGTTAGTTAAGGTGGAAAGACCTACTTTAACTGTGGGCAGCACCATTCCATGGGCTGGGATGCTAGACTATATAACAGGAGGGAGCTGGCTGAGCCCCAGTGTTCATCACTCTCTGCCTCCTCACTGTGCTGAATGTGAGCAGCTGCCTCAGGCTCCTGCCACCATGCCTTCCCCCCATGATGGACTGTGACCTGGAACTGTAAGCTGAAATAAACCCCTCCTCCCTTAAACTGATTTTTGTTAGGTATTTTGTCCCAGCAACAAGCAGTTGATTCACTCAGGACATCACAAGAGAGGAGGGCTGCAGAGATGGCTCAGCGATCAAGTTGCTTGCTTGCAAAGCCAAAGGACCCAGGTTCGATTCCCAAGTAAAGCCAGATGCACAAGGCGGTGCATGCATCTGTAGTTTGTTTGCAGGGGCTAGAGGTCCTGGCATGCCCATTCTCTCTTTCTCTCTGTCTCTCTCTGTCTGCCTCTTTCTCTCTCTCTCATAGGTAGATAAATTAATAAAATATTTAAAAAAGAGAGAGGAGAATTTGCCAACTGCTGTACATTAGACTGCTCTATACTCTTGGATATACAAAAAAAAAAAATTAAATGTGGTCATGTGATCTGCCCGTATGCAGCATTAGGCAGGAGGAGGGGTTGAGCAGAAGAGCAGGAAGAATCCAAGTTGAGGGGCAGAAATCTATGTCCGCCCCCCCAAGTTCGGGAACATTTATGAGTCCAGTTCTCTCTCAGTACCCGCGCTGAAAGAGGGACACTTGTACTTTTCTGAAGTTCTATATTCAGTGACCCGAGGATAGGCCATCAGTGGCAACAGCGTGCTGTAGCGTGCCCATAGTGCTTACCTCACGTTGGCCTTTGCTTACTGCCCAGGCCAGTTGTGCCCGCTGCTGGGCCACTGCCCCCTGGAGGTATCTCTGAACATCAGTATACCTCACCCTCCACGACAGGCGTTTCCCTGTGAGAAACCTCTCCTTAGCTCAACTTCTGAACGGCTTGACCCCATTAGGGGTTAGTGAAGGCTGCAAATGCATTCTCTGTTGTCCTTGTTTGTCCTGGTTGATTTTCAACTTTGTTTTCCAACTGTGAAAAAAAAAAAAAAAAGAAACATGTATGGATGGCAGGAATTGGGAATTTAATAATTTTTTGATGTTTCTTGTGGTGCTTGGGAAATCCAGTGAGACGGAGACATATTCCTTTTCCAATGTTTCTGTTTTCTGTGCTAAATTCTGTCTGTACTAAAATGATACATTTAGTTTTATCTTCTTTTTTTTTTAAAGTACAATACAGGCTAACTTCAAAGACAGCTTTCCGTTTTGGAGAAGCTGCATATCAGCTCCTTATTTCTCCTTTTGTTTTTACTGCCCTATTGTTCTTTATTATTCTTTTTTCAGGTCATTCTAGAAACAAAAGACACACAGGGACAAAAACACTGTAGTCAGAGCTTCCAACATCCAAGTTGTCTCCCTGTGAGAATAGCTCTCGTGGTTCTACCAGATGCCTGCGTTGTTTTTTTTTTTTTTTGGCCTGGTGTTATTTGATTATTAGGACATCAAAACGACACCAGCTCTATTGTAACAACTCCCCAAAGTCTGAAAGTAACAGAAGAGTTGTGAGTTGTGCTGTTATCACATCTGGGAGCCCCCGCTTCATCTCTGAGTGAAGCCGCGTGGCACAGTGGAAGGTTTTCGAGGAGTGGGAGGACGTGTGGGTACAAGGCCCACATCACCATCAGGGCTTCCGTTTCTGTGCTTCACTCTCTGAACCTGACCGTAACTGCCCAGCAACTTTATCCACGAAGGATGAGCCCTCATTCCATCTGTTGTTTGTGGAAAGGATTGGTAAAATTCTTAATTCCTGAAAACTTGTTTTTATTTTTCTTTTCAGATCTTTTTTTTTTTTTTTCTTTTTTTTGTTTTTTGTTGTTGTTTGTTGTCCAGGCTGACCTGGAATTAACTATGTCTCAGGGTGGCCTTGAATGATCCTCCTACCTCTGCCTCCCGAGTGCTGGGATTGTGTGGTGTCAGATCATGTGTGTGTTTGTACATGTGTGTGTTTGGATGTGTGTACACAAGCATGTGGAGGCCAGAGGTCTTACCATGAATTTCCCTACCATGACGAAACTTCCCCTGGAAACTGTACGCCGAAATAAACCCTTTCCTTCCATTGGCTGCTTCTCTTGGATGTTTTCTCCCAGCAACGGGAAGATAGCTGTTCTCTGTAGCTGGCCACTTTGCCCCGGGCTTACCTGTCTCAGCCTCCTTCATTCTGGGATTACAGGTGATGCCAACCAGCATGGACTTGGGTGCTGGGGATCCAAACCTAGGTCCTCACACTTGTGAGACAAGAGCTTTTCCACTGAGCCATCGTCCCAGCCCTTCTTTGTTTTTTTTTTTTTTTTTTTCCTGTGGTAGGTCTCTAGTCCAGGCAGACCTGGAATTTGGGGTGGCCTCAAACTCACAGCCATCCTCCTACCTCTGCCCCCCGAGTACTGGAATTAAAGGCGTGCGCCACCACGTCCTGCCCTTCTTTGTCAGTTTTTTTTAAGATTTTTTTGTTTGTTTTTTTCAAGGTAGGGTTTCACTCTAGCTCAGGCTGACCTGGAATTCACTATGTAGTCTCAGGGTGCCCTTGAACTCATGGCAATCCTCCTACCTCTGCCTCCCAAATGCTGGGATTAAAGGCATGAACCACCATGCCCAGCAAAAAAATGTATTTTTATTTATTAGAGACAGAGAAGAAAAGAGAGTGAGAATGGGCACACCAGGGCCTCTAGCCACTGCAAAGGAACTCCAGATGCATGTGCCACCATGTGCATCTGACTTACGTGGGACCTGGAGAATCGAACCTGGGTCCTTAGGCTTCGCAGGCAAACGCCTTAAGCACTAAGCAATCTCTCCAGCCCCTTCTTTGTCATTTTTAAGTGGTCTTGTGACAGTTTCGGTGAAAGGTCTTTCTTCACCCTTGTGACCTTGCTACACATGTAAACAGTGTGTCATCCTTGCCTTCTTTGACACATACACGACAGAAAACTGGTATTATCCTTGTGGCCTGCAACTGCCTCTTCTTCCCATCTTGCCTCAAAATATTCATGTTTTCTTGGATATCTTCTTCTTTCCTTTCCTCTTTTCATGACTCCCCACCCTTCCTCTCCTGTCCTCTCTTCTCCTCCCCTTTTCTCTCCTCCCTTCCCTTTCCCTCCCTCCCCTCCCACCACCTCTCCTTTTCCTTTCCTCTCCTATCCTCTCTCCCTTTCCCTCCCTACCTCTTCGTCTCTTCTCTTCTCCTGTCCTGCAGTATCCTTATGCACTTCCACAGGGACACCTGCCATTGATGACCAGGCAATTCACATGTCCTCATGTCCAGACCAGCTCTGACTTTCTCTAGGCCTGGGGCCTCCCTTTGGTTTTTTTTTTTTTTTTTTTTTTTTTTGAGGTAGGGTCTCAGGCTGTCCTGGAATTCACTATATAGTCTCAGGGTGGTCTCAAACTCTCGGAGATCCTCCTACCTCTGCCACCCAAGTGCTGGGATTAAAGGCATGTGCCACCACACCTGGCTTTTTTTTTTTTTTTTAAATGAATTGCTATGCCAGGGCTTCTAGCCTCTGTAAACAAACTCCAGAGGCCTGCACTACCTTGTGCACCTGGCTTATGTGGGTACTGGGGAATCGAACCTGAGTCCTTAGGCTTCACAGGCAAGCGCCTTAACTGCTAAGCCATCTCTCCAGCCCCTTCTTCTGGTCTTTATGTATCAGTGTGACCCTAGCCCCAGGCTGTTATTCTTCTCCTTAAACTGCCTTCTCCTTCAGAAAGGCCATTTCCGCTACTCCTCCCTCAGCCATCCTTAATGTGTTTGTCTCTTGGCTCATTTCTGCAGCATTCCCATCATCTTTCCCCTCACTAACACCCTCTCCTGGATCCTTCCAGCATAGTTTATCCACCCTGCTGCCAGTACCACACATTTGCCCCTGCAAATAGTCACGGATAAACCTGATTTAGTCATTTTTATATTTCCTATAGAGACAAGCACAGTCCTTACATTTAAAACATATATGTTGAGGGCTGGAGAGATGACTCAGCAGTTAAAGGCTCTTGCTTGCAAAGCCTGAAGGCCTGGGTTTGATTCCCCAGTACAGTCCTAAAGCCAGATACACAAAGTGGTGCAGTGTCTGGAGTTTGTTTGTAGTGGCAAAAAGCTCTGGTGTGCTCATTCTGACACTCTCCTTGTAAATAATCAATAAAAATGGTTTAAAAATCATATTTGTTGAGTTAAAATTAATATTTTAATTTTAATATTAATTTTAAAGTACAGGCTGACTTGACAGCATTGTCACAAATTTAGATAATAGAACAAAGACAAAAATCACCCATGAATCTTCTCCAGTTCACAGGATTTTGGAACACTCTCATTGTTATACCATTCTCATTTTTATGCATGTTTAACAAAGTCATCATCATTAACCAGTGGTCCACACAGAGCATACAGGAGAGTGTCTCAGCATGCATGCAAAGGCTACTTCAGGGGGCTGGAGAGATGGCTTAGTGGTTACAGCACATGCCTGCGAAGCTTAAGGACCCCCATTCGATTCTCCAGGTCCCATGTAAGCCAGATACACAAGGGGGTGCAAGTGTCTGGAGTTCTTTTGTAGTGGTGAGAGGCCCTGGTGTGCCCATTCTCCCTCTCTCCCTTTCTCTTTCCTTCTCTCTGTCTCTAATAAATAAATAAATAAAAATAAATTTTAAAAAGGCTACATCATAGCCATTATTGTTGCTCACCAAATAGCTCCAGCTCCCTGCTTTCTTTCTTAGGAACATGTGTATGTATGTGTATGGTGTGTATGTATGTGTGTATGGTGTGCATATGTGTGTGTATATGTGTGTATATTCATTTGCATATGTGTGTATGTGCTCTCCACCTTATATATGTTTTTGAAACAAGTTTTTTTTGTCAAATATTTATTTGTGAGACAGAGAAATAGAGAAAGAAAGAAAGAGAGAGAGAGAGAGAGAGAGAGAGAGAAAGTATGGGCATATCAGAGTTTCTTGCCACTGCAAACAAAGTCCAGCTACATGTGCCACTTTGTGCATCTGGCTTTCTATGGGTGCTGGGGAACTGAACCTGGAAGGCTTTGCAAGCAAGTGCCTTTAACCACTGAGCCATCTCCCCACCCAAGGAACAGAGTTTTTTTTTTTTTTTTCTTCACGGAACCTAGATCTCACTGATTTGGCTGGACTAGCTGGCCAGTCAGTCCTGAGTATCCTGTCGCTGCCTCCCCGGTGCTGGCATAGCATGCATGCCCTGTCATGCCTTGCTTTTGTGTGAGTGTTTGGGATTCAAGCTTAGGTCCGCATGCTTGCGTGGTAAGCACTTGGCCCGCTGGGCGTCTCCCCAGCCTCTGTCTTCCTGGTAGGATTGTCCCTTTGAGCACCTAACAGTTGGGTGAGACCACGGCACGAGTTCTAGACAATAGTAAGTACTTGCTGGTGGGTGAGATCTCCCCCAGCCCCTGCCACTGCCTTTGCCCAACCACTACCCATTTCAGGGAGTGCCTATTCCATCAACCTTGGAGAGAACGGTAGAGAAGCACCCACAAATGGCAGATGATGGACTTGAAGCAGAAGTCAAGTCATAAAGCTCCATTATTTTCAGCCATTAAAATTTGGGGGTTGTCTCTGCAGCAGACATTAACCTGACATAGACTGCAACTGCTGGGAGCTAGACAAAGTCCGGGAGGTTTTCTGGTTTACATTGTTTTCCCATAAAGAAAGCAAAATGAGTGCAAATTTTACAGAGGGTCAGTGTTGGCATTGAACTGGGCCCAGGTCTGCTGTCTTATTATTATTATTTTTTTTGGTTTTTTGAGGTAGGGTTTCACTCTGGCTCAGGCTGACCTGGAATTCACTATGTAGTCTCAGGGTGGCCTCGAACTCTCGGTGTTCCTCCTACCTCTGCCTCCCAAGTGCTGGGATTAAAGGCGTGCGCCACCATGCCCGGCTCTGCTGTCTTCTTGAACTCTCTCTCTCTTCAGCAGCATTCTGCATCCCACAGGAGGCCAGCCTCCAGCAACGCTCTGGTTCTCTTCCCTGCTTTGTGGTGGCATTTCTGCTGCAGCCTGTGGGACTGGCTGGTCCCTGGAGTCTGGGTCACTGGCCCGATCTAATTTTATACCTTGACAAGTCAGTCCGAGGGAGACCCCGGGGGTGGGGGGTTCACCTTTGGAGCCCTCCACAAAAATGACATAATGATGCAAGGGTCTGTCTCAGCACTGAAACACCAGGGAAGAGCGTTTTCTCTCATAGATGACTTCCTTGATTTTGATGCCGTGGCATCTTTGAGCAAGTGGAAGCTCACCTTAGTCTACTTTGGACTACTGATGGTGAAGAATTCCTTAGATTCACAGGTATGAGAATAATTAGGACTCTTGTTAATCATTCTGCATCCCTCTCCCTTCCCCACCCTCCGGCAATGAGATTCACACAGATTAATTACTGCCTGCTATAAATAAATGCAGAGAAAAGCATTCTGCATAGGAGAGGCACGGGGTAACTGTCATTTAATATAGCACAGCTTTCCACACACCTGTTCTCCCCTCGCTGTTGTCATGGAAACCACACTTTATAAGAGAAGCTATGCATAATTAGCATGGATGGAGGTCTATATCAATCAGAATAATTTGGAAGAATACTAAAAGCCCAAAGGAGCAGGCAAAACGACTTTGTCTCGGTAGGAAGGAATCAGACCTCCGCTGTGTGGTAAATGAGGAGGCAGTTACAGTAGAAAATCAGCAAAATTAGCAATTCTGGGTCAGCTGAAAAATGGGGAGCCAGGCTGACTCTGAGAGAGAGAGAGAGAGAGAGAGAGAGAGGGAATGAACTTTGTCATCAAGTTTGCTTTTCTCTTTTAAGTGCTGCTTAGATTCACACAAAGGAACTGCAAAGCCAAACAGACACGGAAAGTCACTGTGAGGCGACAGGGCTAGGATGGCAGGGTGTTCGCTTCTGAGCAGGGGCTTCTGAGACCAGCGTGTCTTCATCAAGCAGGGGACAGCTTTTAATCAAGATACAGGATTTTTATGGGGCTGGGGAGGTAGCTCAGCGGGTAAAGTGTTTGCCTTGCAAGCATGAGGACCTGAGTTCAGTTCCCAGGACCCATGTACAAATAATACTGGTCATGGCAGCACATACCTAGAATCCCAGTGTTGGGGCGGCAAAAGCAGGAGGGTTCCTGAAGCTTGCTGGCCAGTGAGACCAATGAGAAAGAAACCTTGTCACAAAAAGAAATGGAAAACATTCATGAAGATAACTTCTGAGGTGATCCTCTGGCCTCTACATGCATGTGCATACACATGTGTGGCCACGCACATCTGTGAACCTTCAGTACACACATACACACATGCAAAAAAATCTATGTAGGACTTTATGATGACCAGAATCACCAACTTGCTTTTGCGTGTTGGACAGGACCTTAGCTTATTTCAATGCCCTTGTATTGTGTTTTGAAACTTTCCTGTGATGTCAGAAGCTAGAAATACATCCTGGGCTGGAGAGATGTCGTGCAAACTTGAGTACCTGAGCGAGTGTGAGCACCTGAGTAAGTGTGAGCACCTGAGCAAGTGTGAGCACCTGAGTAAGTGTGAGCACCTGAGCAAGTGTGAGCACCTGAGTAAGTGTGAGCACCTGAGTTTGGATCTGTAGGCTCCACTGAAAATCTAAAGCTTCTGGGGACTTCTGTAATCCCAGGATACCTATGGTAAGAAGGAAGGGCAGAGACAGAATTTACCAGCAGCCTGAGAACCAGAGAGAGAGAGAGAGAAAGAGAGCGAGACCCTGCTTCAGATGAGGTGGAGGCAATGACAGACATTCAAAAGGTGTCCTCTGGCCTCCACATGGGCGCCATGGCGCACACACCCTTCCCACAGGAACACGCACACACACCGTACACATGTCATAACACATTATGCACACATACCAAAAAACCCCCAAATTTTTACATTTTTTATGTGTTTATTTTATTTTTCAGTTTGGGTGCTTAGAATTGAACCCAGAGTATTGTGTATGCTAGGCAAGAACTCTTTTGGTTGAGTTACATCCATAGCCCTCTTCCATCCTTTATTACGATGGGGGTGACACTGAGTCCCTGACACAAGAAGACTTTTCAGACATTAGCTTTCAGTCTCTGGAAGTTTCTCTTCCTGTGTAGACACGCATACTTAGTCATTCCCCGCCTGCCCCACCTTGATTCAGCATTGTAATAGCACACACACTTTCCCATAATCTCTATGTTCTCAGAACTCAGGTAGTTTTATTTCCATATGAATATCCATTCAGTCAACATGCATGCAGTGCTTACCCAATGTGTGTCAGCTGTGTTCTGGTGCTGGGGACAGCCATGGGGAAGGCATGAAGCTCTGTTGTCATAGGACCTGTATTTTAGTGAGTAGACAGAGAGCCTAGCCCGGGAACAAATGAATGATATAACTGTAGGTAGAGATAAGGTTGGCGAAGAGTTGGAGGTGGAGTAATGATTTTATTCCTTTTTTTTTTTTTTTTTTGGTTTTTCGAGGTAGGGTCTCACTCTGGCCCAGGCTGACCTGGAATTAACTATGTAGTCTCAGGGTGGCCTCGAACTCACAGCGATCCTCCTACCTCTGCCTCCCGAGTGCTGGGATTAAAGGCGTGCGCCACCACACCTGGCTCAGATTTTATTCTAATTGCAATGCAAGGGTAAGCAAGAGTGATGTGATTGTACTAAACAGCATCTAGGCACGCCTGCTGTCCTCACAGCACAGTCAGGGGGCATCGCTGGAGGGCAAGCCTTCACTTCCTTTTTCACCTTCGCTTGGTCACTCATTCTGTGCTTTATTTCTCTATGGATGTACTAGGAATTAAAGTAATAAAACGAAGAAGTAATAATAGCAAACATTTATAAAACAACCCGTACCGTGTACCTGGTGTTTTGCAAATTGCTGTGTGGTGTTTGACTCATTAAGGCTTCAACACAGAGAAACTATCATTAAGTTGATTTTGCAGATGAGAAAACTAAGGGGGAGAGATTAAATTGTTTCTTTTTCAAGGTCAAATACCTAACTGAATGGCGGTGCTAGGACTTGAAACCGAAGCCTGTCTGTGCCATTAACCTCTGTGCTAATTTGATAAATCAGTAGTGCCAATATGTTAATAGCGAAGGCTTAATTCACAGTTCTGACATTAAGTGGAAAAAGCTGAAAGTACAAATGCTTTGTTTCTGTTATGTGCAGAAAAGGTATGTGAGACACAGTAATGTCTTTTGGTCTCCTCAGATGCTCCTTTTAATCCTCCGTGAAACACAGTCCTCCACAGAATTCATGATTCTTGCAATAATGGGGCAAGATAGATTTCAAGTGCTCCATCTTATTTATTTATTTATTTATTTATTTATTTATTTATTTATTTATTTATTTGAGAGAGAGAAAGAGGCAGGAAGAGAGAGAGAGAGAAAGAGAGGGAGGGAGAGAGTGGGCGTGCCAGGGCCTCCAGTCATTGCAAAGGAACTCCGGATGCATGCGCGCCACCTTGTGCATCTGGCTTACGGGGGTCCTGGAGAATCGAACTGGGATCATTTGGCTTTGTAGGCAAACCCCTTAACCGCTAAGCCATCTCTCTAGCCCCTGCTCCATCTTTGGGATAAAGAGATGGAGATTCAGTGAAGTTAGATAACAAAGGTGAGGCTTTTGGCTTATGATGCTCTGAGGCAGGGCATTAGCGTGGAGGTTGAGGTAGGCAAGCCTGGCACACTACACAGTGTGACATGAGTGTGTGTCTTCAGGAAAATACAAGTTGCCTTGGAGTGCCACAGATATGACCCAGTGATTAAAATCTCTTATTGTGCAAGCTTGACAATCAAAGTCCTGATCCCCAGAATCCATGTACGCTGGATGCAAGTAGTGTGCCTCCCCGAAATCTCAAAGTTCCTAGGGCAAAGGGGAGGCAGTCAGGAGAATCCTGACGCTCAGGTGGCAGCTAGTGTGACGTTTACAAAGTCACTGACAGTGACCCTGTCTCAAATAAGGTGGAAGTGGACGACCAACACCTCAAGGTTGTTCTCTGACTTCCATACACACACCGTAGCATGTGCACACCCACACACCCTCTTCCTTCTCCCCCCTTCCAGCCTCCTTCTCTCCCTCTCTTCCCCTTCCTTCCTTCCTTCCTTCCTTCCTTCCTTCCTTCCTTCCTTCCTTCCTTCCTTCCTTCCTTCCTTCCTTCCTTTCTCCTTCCTTCCTTCCTTCCTTCCTTCCTTCCTTCCTTCCTTCCTTCCTTCCTCCCTCCCTCCCTCCCTCCCTCCTCCTCCTCCTCCTCCTCCTCCTCCTCCTCCTCCTCCTCCTCTCTCTCTCTCTCTCTCTCTCTCTCTCTCTCTCTCTCTCACACACACACACCTTTGAGGCTGCCAGGCAGAGGGCCTGACTACATGTTATGGCTGTGTTGTCCTTGTCTACTGGCGTCCTACACACAGTTATCCTGGAACTGTAAGTCCAAAATAAATCCTTCCTTCTTGTTTTTTTATGTTTTTATTTTTATTTTTTTGAGGTAGGGTCTCTAGCCCAAGCTGACCTGAGTTCACTCTGTAGTCTCAGGGTGGCCTCGAACTCCCTGTTATCCTCCTATCTCTGCCTCCTGAGTGCTGGCATTGAAGGCGTGCCCCACCACGCCCGGCAAATCCTTCCTTCTTTAAATGGATTCTACTTAGGTCTTTGGTCACAGCAATGAATAAAGTAACGAATCCAATTCCCCACCATCCTCCTCATTTGACAGCTGACTTACTATCCTTGACCTGAGCTCTTATCTTCCCTCCAATCCATCCAGCCCTCAACAGCTTGCCATCTTGGCATGTGGGCAAGAGGAGGTTCTCTATCCTGTAAAGCAGACTGCTCCACGTATGGTTGCAGTGGTGGACAAGAGATGCCCCCTAGAGGTCCTGGCCTGGCCGGGAAGGATACAGTGACTCTTAAGATCTCAGGTCCTCTAGGAACTGCTGCCTCACAGATCTGGTCACAACTCTCCAAAGTCTCTCCCTCCCCCCACTCCTGTGCCAAATGCTCTGATGGAAAACTGTCACAAGTGCTAAATCCTCCCCTCCCTCCCTCCCTCCCTCCCTCCCTCCCTCCCTCCCTCCCTCCCTCCCTCCCTCCCTCCCCGTGCTGCTGAGAGCAGGGTGGGAAAACTCTCAACCTTCCTGTCATTGGGGTCCAAGGCAGCTTGAAATGAGTCACATACCAATCGGCTTTATTCTTCTATGTAGTGCATCTGTGACTCTTACCACATAGTCTAAATTATATATGCCCTGTAGCACAGGCCACTTATGAACTAAGCCTGCTCCTTTCAGGTCCCATGGCCTCTCCCTCCCGCAGAAACTTTTTAAAAAATTTATCTTATAAATTTATTTATTTGAGAGCGAGTATTTATTTATTTGAGAGAGAAAAAGAGGGAGAGAGAAAGGGAAAGAGAAAGAGAGGGAGGGAGGGAGAGAGAGAGAGAGAGAGAGAGAATGGGTGTGCCAGGTTCTCCAGTCTCTGCAAATGAACTCCAGATGCATGCGCCACCTTGTGCATCTGACTTACGTGGGTCCTGGGGAATTGAACCTGGGTCCTTTGGCTTTGCAGGCAAGTGCCTTAACTGCTAAGCCATCTCTCCAGGCCTCCATCAGAAACTTTTAAGAATAAAGGGGTCTAAGGACATGTTCAGTGGCTAAAACGTTTGTGTGCAAGCATGAGTAGCTGAGTTCTGATCCTCAGAACCCACATAAAGCTGGACGCTGTAGCAGGCATCTATATGATCACAGTGTGACTAAAGCGAGAAGACAGGAAGACAGGAGAACCGTCTGCAAGCTTGCTGACCAGCTGGCCTGGCCAAAATGCAGTGGTGAAAGGTGAGGACAGACACCTGAATTTGTCCTCTGACCCTGACATGCTTGTTGGGGCATGTGCATGCCTTACACTTACACACATGAACACACTCTGTCACAGAAACACCAAAGGAAAAAAAAAAACACCCATGACCTTGCAGTGCCTAGCAATACCTTCGCAAGACCCTCAAAATGGAAGACAAAGATGATGACATCAAATTAAAAGAGAGACTAATGGAGAGAGGAGGAGATATGATGGACATTGGAGTTCTAAAGTGGAATGGGGGAAGGGAGGGAAATATCATGTGTTTTTTTGTATGTAAGTATAGAAGTTGTCAATAAAAAAATGAACAGAAAATAAAAGAGTAGAGATCTTTGTCTAGTGGGCCTCAGAATTTACCTCAGACCCCCCACTGGGTGGGCCCTGCATTACCTGTTACCTTCAAAGGACAATTCATCTTCACTTCTCTCTCAAACCACCTCTCCTCTCGCTCCCTTGTCTTCCAAAAAAACGATCTAACAAACTCCATGGCCCAGCTCTGCTTCCGGGCGCCAGGTGAGCCTGAGAATATCAGCTTCTGTCCTTTTTGCTCTTTACCTTCTCGATGCTGGCACAAGGCACCTGACAAAAAAGCAGCTTGTGGAAGGAAAGAGTTTATTTTGGCTTATGGACTTGAGGGGAAGCTCCATGATGGCAGCAGAACATGAGGCATGAGCAGAGGCTGTACATCACCTCCTGGCCAACGACAACAGCAGTGAGAGAATGTGCCAGACACTGGCAAGGGGAAGCTGGTTGCTAATGCCCATAAGCCAGCTCCCAACAACACACTTCCTCCAGCAAGGCTCCAGTTCCCAAACTGCCATCAACTGGGATCCAAGCATTCCGAACACATGAGTTCACGGGGGAGACTTGATTGAAACCACCACAGTCATAGCTGTGCCTACGGAGGAGCCACTTAGGATTCGTTCCCCACAATGCAGGAAGGGACAAGCTAACATCGAGGCTTTCTCCGGGAGAAGACCTCAGTGGGTGGCTGTGACACATGGCTTAATCATCTGTATCAGCTGGCCTTCTTACACTGCAAGAAAAGTTTTAAACAGTAACCACGGGGCTGGGGAGATGGTTCTGTGGGTGTTAGTGCTTGCTTGCTTGGTCCCCAGCAACCATGATGCCGAGCAAAGCCATGCTGAGTGTATGCTTATAAAGCCAGCCCTGAGATAGGTGGCAGAGAATAGTAATTTACTTGGAATTGAAGCATTCCTTCCTGGAGGGAGAAGGGAGGCTCAGGAGACTCAGGAGGTCAGCAAATCTGGGAAAGCTTTCAAGGTCACAAGACCTCCCTCCCCATGATTATAGCAGGAGTCAACAGTAGCTTAGGCGGGATGCTAAACCACAGAGCTGCCTGTACGTCATGCACTGATTGAGCTACAGAGAGAGACGTAGCTTCTGGGATTATCGCCTATGCCGGAGGCTTTTTGGTGATGTAGCTGCCTTTGAGTCTGCCATGCTCTGTAAGTAACCCCAATAAAAATTCACTAGTTCGAGCTGGAGAGATGGCTTAGCAGTTAAGGCACTTGCCTGCGAAGTCTAAGGGCCCATGTTCAACACTCCAGGTCTCACCTAAGTCAGATGCACAAGGCGATGCAAGCGTGCAAGGGCACACATGAACACAAGGTAGCACACGCATCTGGAGTTTGATTACAGTGGCTGGAGGCCCTGGCATGCCAATTCTCTCGCTCTCTCTCTCGCTCTCACTTTCTCACATAATAAAAGGCCAGTCTGTTGAGCTTGCCTAACCAAAAAATTTAAAAAAAAATTCACTGGTTCACTAAAATTGGTGTAAATCATGCTTTGATCTGTTGCTTGTGCCCTATCTGGAGTAAAAACACGTGTGCACACACATGTATATACCACATGTGCATACACACATTCCAGACCCCCTCCTCTCCACACACACACACAAGTAAACTAGCAACCACTTTTCTTAGCTCATTGTTCTGGATGATGGTGCTTTTGACCGAGGTTGTGCTTGGCTGGACTTGTTCATGTTATCTGAGGTCATCTGGGGCCAGTTGGTTATGTATGGTCACACTCATATGGTCAGCCCGTGGCTACAGCTGTTCGAGTGACTGGGCAGTGTGACTTCATCTTCTGCGGGGTGGTCTGGCTTGTTCATGTGACAGCAGGGACCCAAGAGCAGCAGGGAAGGAGGACTCAGTGAAAAACACTCTTCCATTCTCTGCTGGTGTCCCACTTAGTTCTCTCTAATTTTCTGAGGCCCAGAGCCAGTGTAAGGGTGCTGACTAATGTGTGAACAAATTGGTCACCTTTGCAGCCGATCCCCCCACACCCTCACCTCAGTGTGAGCTTGCAACGAGGAGGATTGTCCCTAGAGGGCTTGAATAGGCTACTCTGGATCAAGACAACATGTAGGAAGCAGTAGGAGGTGAAAGAGGCAGGTCAGTTGTAAAGTGCCTAATTAGCATGCGCAAGGCTCTGGGTTCAATCCCCAGCATTGCAAGTGGTGGACGCATTTGTAATTCAAACCCTCAGGAGGTGGAGGCAGGAGGATCAAGGAGTTCAAGGTCATCCACAGCTACATAGGAAGTTCAAAGCCAGCCTGGAGTGGAGATAGATAGATAAATAGATAGATGAGAGTGAGAGAGAGAGAGACTCAGAAGAAATTCAAGTTAAGTACTCAGCATTAGCTAATAGAGGTGACTGTAAAGTCACTCCTAAAATGTCAAAGTGGACATCTGATTTTGGGTGCTTTCGGCACTGTAGGAGATCAGTTTAAAAAGAAACATGTTCTCCCTCTTCCACCTCTGGGTGTGTTTCATCCTGCCAGTACAGGAACTGGCCTCTTCTCTCGCAGGGTTCAGCTCTTCCAGCTTAAAATCCATATACTGTTTTTTTTTCTTTTACATTCAATAGACGGTTAAAAATGACAAGGGAGATATTGCTCAGTGGTAAAGTGTTCACTTAGTCTGTGAAAATTACCGAGTTCAATCCTTTGCATCGGAAAGAAAAGAAAAAAAAAAAAGAATGGGGGTTTGACCCAGGATTTTTGCTAGAACAGTTATCTCTATTTTTACATAGAAAATTACTTTGAGTGATGTTTTTGCCATTTTCAGGGATCAGTGAGACAAATTGCTCTAAGGAGACAGCCATACCAAAACAGAAAACATGATTTTCACAAACAAGACATTCTAAGAGGGAGAAGTGAGTTATCCAGGTTCTCTCATCGAAGTTGTAAAAAACAGACACGATGAACTTGGTAAAGTTCAAGAGTCCTTAGTTATTAGTCTTCAGACTAGAACCTGTGGACCAACAGCAAGCCAGGGCTTCTCTGAGTCCCTTTGAGGACTTTTAGGTTGATTACTCACCATCTGTTTTAATCCATACATCTGTAATGTACACATGTACAATCATTATATTGCCAACATGCTGGGCATGATAATCTTACTGTTTAGGCATAATTTCTTTTTAAAATGATAATTCCTTAGGGCTGGAGAGATGGCTCAGCAGTTAAGGCGCTTGCCTGCTAAGCCTAATGACCCAAGTTCAATTCCTCAGGACCCACATAAAAGCCAGATGCACAAGGGGGCGCATGCATCTGGAGTTTGTTTGCAGAGGCTGGAGGCCCTGGTGTGCCCATTCTCTCTGTCTCTCTTCTCTCCATCTCTCTCTGCTTGCACGTAAATAAATAAAAATATTAAATTGTGGTCTGAGGAAATGGCTTAGCGGGTAAGGCATTTGCTTGCGAAGCCTAAAGACTCCAGTTCAATTCCTCAGGCCCCACATAAGCCAGATGCATAAGGGGGTGAGTGCATCTGGAGTTCGTTTGCAGTGACTAGAGGCCCTGGCATGCCCATTCTCTCTCTCTATCTGCCTCTTCTTCTCTCTCTCGCAAATAAATAAATAATATATATTAAAAACATTAAATTGTGAGAAACAGAAAGTGATAATTCCAAATTTGAAATAGAAATGGTTATTTTCTTAGAGATACCAGCTTTAATGGTATTTTTGTAGCATTGATTTGTATTTTGAACTTCAGCTATTCTCTAGTCCAGAATCTTATCAATGGTTATTTTGGCTTAAGTGATCAGAAAAGATTGCTTTCCTGCTTATTCCTTTGGCTTTTATATTGATTACATATTTGTACTATCATATGGAATATGGTTACTCATATATATGTACATGAATAAAATATGTTTAATAAGCATACATAAAACATATGAACTTACAAAGTGTTCCCTTGTGGAACACTACAGTCTTGGTTGAAATATCTAAGTGTCCTTCACAAGAAATCATTAGTTCCACTCCAGTGTATTTTGTTTCTGCATAGGAGGTTAAACAATGCCCAACTATGATTCTTATTTTTTTGTACATGTCCTCTGAGAATTTTGGTAACTTCTGTGGACAGGACAGAACAAGTTAAAAACAAAACAAACCGATTGCGCTCATTCCTAGGGGATCAAAAGACAAGCCTTCCGAGTCTATGCTGTCATAGATGATTATATTACCTTATCATGTACGTTACGGAGACCTTGAAAATGAAATAAGGGCTTTGGCAGATTGCAAAACTGCTCCTTATCCTAGGTCCTCTCCATGTCTGTACCCTTTGCAAAATATTTTGGCATCTTCTCTTGTATGGAGATGAAGTTCTGGGGCTGGGGAGATGGCTCAGTGCATAAAGCATTTGCTGCTCAAGCCCAAGTACCCCGGTTCCATCCTCAGCTCTAGCTGGGGAAATGGCCTGGCGATTAGGAACGCTTGGTGCTATAGCACGAGAGCTTCTGAGAATGGAGACCACCGAGCTTGACTTCTCAGAACCCATGTAGAAAGCTTAGGTGGGTGTTTTCCTCCCGTGTCTGTAACCTCAGTCGGTGGGCAGGGAAGGCAGGGGAACCAGAGAATCCAAAGAAATGGAGAGACCCTGGGCCTTGCTGATGGACAGTAGCTCTGGATTGAGGAAGAGACCCCCAAGTCTAAAGAGGACTCCTGACATTCTCTTTCTTTGGCGTGTGTACGGGGCATGCACATCTGCATGCAAACAGACGTGTATACTATACCACACCCATACCACACACACACACACACACACACACACACACACACACACACACAACACTTGAATAAGAGGTGAAGGAAGTCCCTTTCTCTATCTCTGAATCCCAACTGGCCCATGACCTGCTTTGTCAGTAGGATTTGGGGAACATGATGACTTCAAATTCTGTGCCCATGTCTCAGGCGATCTGGTTCTCTCTCCTTAAAGTCCCATCTTCTGCTGGTATGATGGGTGCCCGTGCTATCTTGCTAGAGGATAGAGAGAGAATGTGAATGGACAGGTACTGAGAGATCACGCAAATGCCCCAGGCATGGTCACCAAACGCTGAACAAATCTTCTACCTACTGCTCACTGTGGCTGTGTGAGTCAGACAAATGTGGCTTCTTCCACGTGAAATTAGCATCTATCTTGTTTGAAGCCTTGTTTTGTGTTTTCTGCCATTCACCACATTGAATTGTAACCCATTCTTTCACCTTATTCTGAGTAAAGAATGCTGTGAATCTTCACTCAGGGGGCACGTCACATCTTAATGAGTGTGCGTTAATACGTTAATATGGTTAATAGGGACCCTTTGCTGGGTGCTAGGGATACGATGCTCTTCGGATGCTAAAAGTACTGGGTGCACTCAAGCACAAGACTGTTCGAGATTGGCGAGGGGGCCAGGGAAGAACTCTTTGTGGAAGTGGCTTTTTTTGGTTGGCATCAGAAAGAGGAGAGAGAATTAGTGAGATGAAGAGTGGAGGAGGACAGATGCACCACGATAGCCAGAAGAGCTGAAGGCACAAAGGACCCAAGGCAGACAAGAGTTTTGTGCATTTGAAGGATTGAGCAAAATCTGACTGGCTGTAAGGGGAATAAGCCTGGAAGAAAATGTGTATCAGTCGGGGTTCTCTAGAGGAGCAGAACCAATAGAATGAATTGTATTTAAAAGGGAATTTATTGGATTAGCTTACAGCGGTCCAACAATAGCAGGTTGCAGGCCTGAGGGTCAAGGAATCCAGTAGCTGCTCAGTCCATGGTGGCTGGATGCCTCAGCAGTCCTAATCCGGCACTGCAGGCTTCCTGCAGGCTTCCTGGAGAGTGCTTTAAGGCCGAGGAAACTTGGTTCCAATGCTGGCTGAGGAAGGATCACCAAACAGGAGAGATGCACTTACAAGTGAAGGCACTCACCAGCAGGCAGCACTGGAGTTCAAGGCCAGCCTGGGCTACAGAGTGAGTTCCAGGTAAGCTTGAGCTGGAGTAAGACCCTGCCTCATACAAACAAACAAAAACAGTTTTGTTTTCACAGGGCTGGGAAGATGGCTCAGCGGTTTGAGGTGCTTTGCTTCACAGGCTTGCTGTCAGGGCTTGATCCCCAGTGCCTACGGAAAACAAGACACAAAGTGGAGCCTCAAGGTTCTCCTCTGACCTCAACATGTGCACCCCCACCTACCCACAGGCACACATACAAAATAAAAATAAAAATAAAAAGTTGTTGCTAGCAGAAATGCAATTACTTTTTGAACACTGACCTTCAGTAGTGTTGTCAAATTTATTTATTGATTCCAAAGTTTGTAGATTACTTTGAATTTTTCATGCATATAAATCATATTTTTTTTGATCATGAAAACATTATTTTCTTTCTAATATTTATGGCGTGTATTTCTTTCTCTTACCAAGGTAGGTAAAAATCCTAGCATAATGGTGGTTAGAAATGGAGATAGTTGGGCTGGAGAGATGGTTTCACAGTTCAGGCGCATGCCTGTGAAGCCTAAGGACCCTGGTTTGATTCTCCAGATCCCACATAAGCCAGATGCACAAGGTGGCACATGCACCTGGAATTTGTTTGCAGTGACTAGAGGCCCTGGCATGCCCATTCTCACTCTTTCTCTCTGTCTCCCTCTCTCTGTCTCTAATGAGTAAATAAATAAAAATAAAATCTTAAAAAAAAAAAAAAGAAATGGAGATAGTCTTTGTCCTGGACTCAGAGCAAAGGATGTTTTTGTCTTCGAGAAATTTTATTTGATGAGTGAGATATCAGGTCTTTCATCCAAATCAGAATATCAGTGCTTAGCAGTAACGAGGCTATTTCTCATGTGTTCATCGTGCATTGAAATGTTAGATCATATTCTTCAGCCATTTTAAAAAAATTTTAAATTTTTTTATTTTTGGAGAGAGACACAGAGAGAGACAGACAGAGAGAGAGGGAGAAGGAGACAGATAGAGATGGGCGTGCCAGCAGTCTCTCAGCTGCTGTGAATGAAATCCAGATGTGCGCGCCCCCTTGTGGGCAAATGCGGCATTGCACCCTTGTGTCACTTTGCATCTGGCTAAACTTGGGACCTGGAGATTGGAACTGGGTTCTTAGGCTTAGCAGGCAGGAGCTTAACCACTAAGCCATCTCTCCAGCTCCCTTCAGCCATTTTTTTTCCCCTGAGAAAGGGTCTCACTCTATCCCAGGCCAACCTGGAATTCACTATGTAGTCTCAGGGTGTCCTTGAAATCACGGCCATCTTCCTACCTCTGCCTCCCGAGTGCTGGGATTAAAGGCATACACCACCATGCCCAGCTTCCTTTAGCTATTTTTAAAAAATTGATAGATATCCTTTTAAAGCTTAAATATAAGAACTCCTTAGATATTATGAATGATTTCCCTTATTTCTCATTAATAGAAATATTTTTCATCTGCCCTTTAATTTCCTATATGACATTTTAAAACATCTTACCATGGAAAATATAAAACATACATAAAATAGAATAGTACAGTGGATGTCATGAATTTATTACCCACTTACAACTATTTATAGAATTATTTATAGAATTATTTGATTTATTAAATTTTTACAATTTTGTGTGGCCAAATATTTTAGTCTTTTTTCAACTTTGTGGAATCTTTTGATATAGGAGTTTTAATTTTAATGCTTCTTATACATATTAATTCTTCTGTTGTGTTTTGACATTTAATATCTTAAGATGTCTTTTCATATTATAAAGCTTTAGAGCTATTTATGTTCTCTTCTAAAAGATTTCCATCTAGATGGTGTGACAGTGTTCTATATTTGTTTGATCAATTAACTATAGTTTCATTTCCATGTCATCTATATTTTCATTAACTTTTTGGCTCGTGTGTTTTAGCACTTTTTGAGAACACTAAAAGCATAAAAAATTAAAGAATACATGCTGTTACATGAGTCTACACCATTCCATTGAGTTTTACTTCTTTCCTTCCTGTCTGAAGCAATGTACTCAAAAGTCCATTGCATAAATGTGTGATGAAGCTGAACCACAATTCTTTATTTTACTTTATTTTATTTTTTGAAACAGGATCTCATGTATATAAGGCTGGCCTCAAACTCCCTAAGTAGGTGAGGATGACCTTGAACTTCTGATCCTCATACCTCCACCATCTCAGTGCTAGGATTATAAATATGTGCCACCAGGCCAATTTATGTGGTGCTGAGGATCAAACCCAGGGTTTTGTGCATGCGCTCTACCAACTGAACTACATCCCCAGCCTGAAGTTGCACTATGGAATTGTAAATGATAGGAGTTAATTACCCAGTAACCTTCAACAAATACAAATAGTGAAAGTAAATCAGGAATATCTAATTGCTTGGGCTGGAGAGATGGCTTAGTGGTTAAAGCGCTTGCCAGCAAAGCCAAAGGACCCAGGTTCAATTCCCCAGTACCCACGTAAAGCCAGATGCACAAGGTGGAGCATGCGTCTGCAATTTATATGCAGTGGCTGGAGGCCACTGCCTCTTTCTCTCCAATAAATAAATAAAAATATATAAAAAAAGAGAAATATCCAATTGCAGATGAAATACTTATAGCAGCAGGGGACACACCCAGGCGTGACAGTATTAGAAATGAGCCTAGGATTCAGGAATGACCACATTATCTGAAGTATATTGGCAGGGCAAAGTTTAGCTCTGTGGAAGGGTGTACAGTTTTTTTTTTTTTTTTTTTTTTGAGGTAAGGTCTCACTCTGGTCCAGGCTGACCTGGAATTAACTATGTAGTCTCAGGTTGGCCTTGAACTCACAGCAATCCTCCTACCTCTCCCTCCCCAGTGCTGGGATTAAAGGTGTGCGCCACCACGCCTGGCTAGGTGTACAGCTTTTTAAAGAGTTCTGTCAAGCAAGCACAGAAGCTGGATGTCTGGTGGCATCTTCATATTCCCTAATGCAGGCAGGGTCCAGGGCGTTACTCGGAGTCAGAGTTTGGCCTCATGATCTCATGTGATTGGCTAAAATATAAGAATGACACAGTTCTAGGAGAAACCTAAAGAAATGGAAGATTTAGGGACCTTTTATCGGGTGCAGAAACAAAAGGTTTGCCTTCAAGGATTGTTTGGGTCTCAAGGACGCTTACTCTTTCCATTTCAAGGACAGCTGACTTAGGGAGAGCGCTTCCCACAAAACAGGGTCCTACTAGAATTGAGTTTTTCTATCTTTTTAACCCACTGACAGAAAAGACAACATGTTTCCCTGTTTCTCACAGCAGTGTGACTCTGACACCAGGCTGTGTTGTCTTTCGACTGATTAAAGCCCTTTGGCCAGCCCCAGCACCTACCTTCACTTTCTTCAGTGTTGCAAACTGCAAGAGGGACAAAAGAAGATAACAGGGAGAAGGAGAGAGTGACAGACAACAGCAGGAGAAAGAGGTGTGGGAATAAAAGTGTTGGGATCAGATGTGGAAGCCCACTGGACTACGGTGGCCGAGCAGGACAGGACTTTGGAGACGGGTCCTTTGGGCTGTGCAGAAAGCCTGCAGGTACCTCCAAGGCTGGCGAGATGCTGGTGGTCCACAGAGTCTCATGGGGGCTTTTGGTCAGGCTGGAACAGAGACTGACTGGAGAATTCTGTTGTTTTGAATGCGTGTGAGTGTGTGGGGGTGTCTTTCCACTGTCACCTCATATATTTTCATTATTTACCTGCTCTCCACAGTATTTCACCCAGAAATATATCCTTAGCATCTGACTAAGGAACAACCTAGAATATGTGTTCCACCAAGATACCAAGAAGCTATGCTTTCACTGGGATGCGATTTACCTTGTGTTTGCATATGGAATAGAAAGACTTAGATTTCTGACAATATGACCGTGTGTATTTTCCAGGGTTCTCCAGAGAAAGAGAACGGACAAAGTGAATATATAAAAAGGAGGGTTTGTTGAATCATTTCACAAGATATGGGAGACTTTATTGCTTGGGGGCCTCTTATCCTCACTTTTCAATTCTGTTCTTGATGACCAGTTGAGACAAGCAGCCAGCCCTGGGTGAGTGAACATCTGGGATGTACAGTGGGAATGCTCACTTTCCTTTTAACCCAGTTACTGTCTACTTCTTTTCAGCTTTGACTGAAATCTCACTGGTCCCCTTTTTTTGAGAGAGAGAGAGAAGGTAGAAAGAGAGAGAATGGGTGTGCCAGGGCCTTTCAGCTGCTGTGAACAAATGCCAGATGCATGAGCCCCCCCCTGGTGGGCATGTGTGGAATTGCATGCTTGCATCACTTGTATCTGGCTACGTGGGATCTGGAGGATTGGAAGAGGAATTCTTAGGCTTCGCAGGCAAGCACTTTAACGGCTAAGCCGTCTCTCCAGCCCTCACTAGTCCCTTTTATGGGGACGATGGAACAGATGAAGAATGTTTTTTGCTGGTGAATTATTAAATTATTTTATTAAATTATTAAATTATTAAATTTTTTTTCCTGACTGTTTTGGGAGCCAAGAACATTTTTGGAAATGTGAGATTCAGCCTAAAGCTGCCTTTGAAAATTCCTACCTACCACACACATCTCATGGAAGTACCCTGGGCTCCTGTTGCCTGTGATGTTGATGTATTTCAGTCTGCAGTGGATGACCACTTTGCCCTAGAAATCATAGTGGCTTTAAAAACATGACCCAACTTCATGACCTCCCAGTGGAAGTCAGTACTGAGCCCATCCACATTTTGACATCCACGATGGAGGACAGAGGGGGAAAAAAAGAATAAGACATCAAAATAGAAGGGGGACTACATGGAAAGATGAGTGCGATTGTTAGAACTGGAGTCAGCAAGAGGGATGACTAATGAGGGGTAATGGGAGGAGATTATGACCAAATTACAGTTGTTCATGTATTAAAACTCTCAATAAGGAGGGGCTGGGGAGATGGCGTAGAGATTAGGCACTTGCCTGCAAAGCCCGCTGGCCCACGTTTCATTCCCCAGTACTCACATAAAGCTAGCCACACAAAGAAGCACACGCATCTGCAGTTTGATTGCAGTGGCAGGAGGACCTGGCATGCTCATTCTCTCTGTCTATTTACAAATGAATCGATAAAAATAGTTTAAAAAGACAAAATTTGAGCTAGACAGATGGTTTAGTGGTTTAGGCACTTGCCTGCAAAGCCTAATGACCTGGGTTTGATTCCCCAGCACCCACATAAAGCCAGATGCACAGTGGCACATGTATCTGGAGTTTGTTTGCTGTGGCTGGAGGCTCTGGCACACCCATTCTCTCTCTCTCTTTCTTTCTCTCTCTGCTTGCAAATAAGTAAGAAATATTTTAAAAAGACAACATTCTCAATAAAAATACTAAAGAAGAGAAAACTACATGTTTCTCTTTAAAGCATCCTTCATTATCAACCAATGTTTCAAACCAAACACTTGATCAGTGTTTCGGTCCCACAGTGCGCTAAGTCTGGGTCTGAGGCAGATGCATCCGTATACTTGTTTCACATTCTTAAATAAGAAAGCCTAGGGAGAGGGCGAGACTGGGAATGGATGATTTCATCCTCGTTTCATTTGACATTGATCACCTGCTGTCTGTGTTGTTCTTTTCTTCAAGGTTCTGACAGCACGTTGAGAAAGCAATGAGCTGAGGTCTGCCTGGAGAGGTGAGACTTGTGCATGTGGCCTAAGTAATTAATAACGTGAGATGGTGTGAACCGTGTGGCAAAATGATTGATTTTCAACACTAAGTGTTCTCCAGGTTCACAGAGCAGGCTGACAGTGGAGGTCAAGGATTCTTGGCTGTTGGACCCTTCTACCCTGCTTGCCATTCTCTCCCTACCATAGTCCTTATACCGGTGGGAGAGGGGAAAAGGACGTTGTTGGGGTCCCTCCTAGGGCCAGCCCAGGAGGGGATGCAGGGTCTCAGCCAGGCAGGAGGTGAGAGGTGTGGAGTCAAGACACAGACGGGGACTCAGGTGAAAGCAGGTAGAGGGGCGAGCTGCTGCAGACTCGTTTATTCAGGGAAGTGCAGGGGTTTTTAAGGGTTTGGCTGGCCAATCGTTGTATGGGGTAGTTCCTGTCTTGTGACCAATGACAACCTGTCTCTAGGCAGGGTGGTTCCCTTCTTGTGACCAATGACAGCCTGTCTCCAGGCAGATCATTTTGCAGCAGGTTGCTCGCTAGCATGGGGCTGAAGCTGTTGTCACACTAGGTCTGTGCAGAATGCCACGTCCACAGAAGCCACTTCCTGGTTTCTCCTAGCAGGCAGCTTGGCTAGGGCCTGACCTGCACTGTGCCATACAGGAGTCATGAGGGCAGGAGGAAATCTGAGTAGCAGGGCTGGGGTGGGCACATAAGATATGGTGGGAGTCACTTTAGGGCCAAACTGAGGATTTTGATCTTGAAGCTGCAGTTAAAAGAGTATGGCTGGGCTGGAGAGATGGCTTAGCGGTTAAGGTGCCTGCCTCCTAAGCCTAAGAACGATGGTTCCAATCTCCAGGTCCCACATTTAGCCAGATGCAAAGTGAGGCAAGGGCGCAATGCTGCACTTGACCACAAGGGGGTGCACGTATCTGGATTTCATTCACAGCAGCTGAGAGACTGCTGGCACGCCCATCTCTATCTGTCTTCCTCTCCCTCTCCCTCTCCCTCTAGTCTCTCTCCAAAAAAAAAAAAAAAAAAAAAAGAGTATGGCTGACAGATATGCAAAGCAAGACCCTTATGCTTTAGGGAGACTTGCTGAGGGCTAATGTGCAGGGTCTAGGTTTGGTGAGGGACGGGGAGTCTACAGACCTGCACACAATCCAGGAGAGGGGAGGTGACCTGAGTACCTTGGTATCCATGACACGGAGACACAGGGAGAAACGTGATGGGGACACAGTGAGGAACAGATGTTGCCAAGAAAGATGCAACAGGAACCTTGTGGCTGGAACTCAGGGCTGGATGAGATGAAACAACTTGGGACTGGGGAGATGGTCCTGTGTATAAGCAGTTGCTGAGCAACCACTGAGGACCTGAGTTCGATTCCCAGGACCCATGTAAAAGCCTGGACATGGCTGTGCATGCCTGCAACCTTGGCGCTGAGGGTGAGGGGATTCACAGAGAATGCCTGGGGACCACTGGTTAGCCAGTCTCACTGAAAAATGGTGAGGCCCAGTTCAGTGATACCTGACATCCTCCTCTGGCCTCCACAAGCACTCTCTCGGGGTGTGTACATCTGCACACACATGTATACATACACACACACACTCACACACCTACCTCACACATCACATCCACACCAAACAAAATGATGGGAAAACTCCCAGTGTTTTTTTAAAATGTATTTATTTATTTATTTGAGAGCAACAGACAGAGAGAGAAAGAGGCAGATAGATAGAGAATGGATGCACCAGGGCCTCCAGCCATTGCAAATGAACTCCAAATGCACACGCCCCTTGTGCATCTGGCTTACATGGGTCCTGGGGAATTGAGCTTTGAACTGGGGTCCTTAGGCTTCACAGGCAAGCGCTTAACTGCTAAGCCATCTCTCCAGGCCCTCCCAGTGTGTTCTTTTTATCCATGTGAAATGGGAAGCTCAGTTTTGACATTGAGAAGGTGCCCAGGAGACAGATGAGAGTCACTACCAGTCTTCTAAGGCCCAGGCTGGGAAGAGACACAACTGCATCTCAATGCACTCTATTGGTCTGAGTAACTCTAGCTTCCTTGGTGAACTTGTAATCTACCATTTCATAGGATCATTGACAATTGAATCAGACAAGCATCACAAAGGGCTTATCATGGAACATAGAACATGGAACATGCTTGTGGCTTAGCCAGCATCAGTTATGTCATCATTTGAGGTAGTATCAGGAGACAAAGACACACACACACAAAAAAAAAAGAAGACAAAGAGAGACAGACAAAGAGACAAAAAAAGAAGACAAAGAGATAGAAGAGAAGAGAGTCAGAGAGAGAGAGAGAGAGACAGGGACAGAAAGAGGAGAGACAACAGAGAGGAAGGCGAAAGACTGAGAGACAGAGAGGAGAGAGGATAGAAAGGAGAAAGAGAAGAAAGGTATACAGAGATAGCAGAAAGGAGAGGGATACAGAGAGAGAACAGAGAGATAGATCAGATAGGGAGAGGGAGAGAGAGATGAGGGGCTGGATAAGGTGCTGTGATTCAATGGTTCTTGTGGGTGTGGTACAGGGAGGGCAGAGACAAGGTGTGTGTGAGAAGATACCGCACGTGTCTGGGGCGTCCACCACAGGAAAGTAGATTCCGATGGATGAGGGAAACAGCAGGGCCATCAGAGGATTGTCTTCCCCGTGGGATGGGTTGATGTGTGTGTGTGTGTGTGTGTGTGTGTATGTGTGTGTGAAATGGAGACACACGCATGTGTGAAGGACAAGGAGAGAGTGGTGTGTGGAGGTGGAGAGTGAGGCTGAGAGAGAGTCTGAGAGAAGGTGTGGGTGTGTGTCTATAGTTAAAGGTCACGTTTATTCTGGGCCAGCTACGTATTTAAGATTTGCAAGTAAAGAAAAGTAACTAGGACGGAAGCTTCTTAGAACAGGGACTTTGAGAGGAAGCAGGATTTAACAGGCTTCCGGTTTGCAGGCTGAGAGATACCCAGCCTCTCGTGGTAGGCTGAGGGCAAAGCTTTTAAGCTAGGAGGTACCTGGGAGTACTGGGGAGGGAAGGGTTCTGTTTTCGTGTCCATGGCTGGATGACCTCCACTGCACATCCAGGAGCACACACTCAGTGCAGTCTTCAGGAATGGTTGTGGTGGCCCCGAGAGCCAGAACGCACTTCCTCCCCTTACTACTATTCATTCATCAGGAAGAAAAGAAGCTGAGTTATGACGCCCGCATCATCGCGTGAAGGAAAGTTTGGATTTTGCTCAAGCTGCTTTTATCTTCCTCCTCCTCCTCCTGCTCCTCCTTTTCTTCTTCTTCCTTTTTTTTTTGGGGGGTAGTGTCTTACTAGCTCAGGCTGACCTGGAATTCACTCTGTAGTCTCAGGGTGGCCTCAAACTCAAGGTGATTCTCCCACCTCTGCCTCCTGAGTGCTGGGATTAAAGACATGTGCCACCACACCCAGCCTGTTTTTTTTTTTTTTTTTTTTTTTTTGAGGTAGGATGTCACTCTAGCCCAGGCCGACCTGGAACTCACTATGTTGTCTCAGGGTGGCCTCAAACTCATGGCGATCCTCCTACCTCTGCCTTCCCAGTGGTGGGATTAGAGACGTGTGCCACCACGCCCGGCTTGTCCTTCTTTTAAAATAGGTCCATTGTGGCTCAGGTCTGTAATGTCAGCACTCGGGAGGATGAGGTAGGAGGGATGCCATGAATTTGAAGCCAGCCTTCACTAGTAAATTCTAACCTGGCCTAAAGTGTGAGATCCTGTTCCACACAAACAACACCCCACCCCTCTTTTTTTTTTGGAGAGCGACAGAGAGAGAGGGAGAGGAAGACAGATAGAGATGGGCTTGCCCACAGCCTCTCAGCTGCTGTGAACAAACACCAGATGTGTGCGCCTCTTTGTGGTCAAGTGCGGCATTGCGTCCTTGTGTCACTTTGCATCTGGCTAAACGTGGGACCTGGAGATTGGAACCACTGGAGATTGGAACCAACGTTCTTAGGCTTAGGAGGCAGGTGCCTTAACTGCTAAGCTATCTCTCCAGCCACCCCCCCTTTTTTTTTTTTTAAAAAAAAAGGCAAAATGAATTGTGTGATGGCTCAGTGGACAAAGTGCTTGCTGTACGAGTGTGAAGACCGGAGTTTGGACCCAGAGCACCCATTGAAATGCAGGGGGTGTGGTAGCCCACATATAATCCCAGCACTCAGGAGGTAGAGGCAGGGGATCCCTGGGGCAAGCTGGCCAGCTAGACTGACTGAATCAGAGAACTCTGAGTTCCGCTGAGAAACCCCCAAGAACAGCCCAGGAAGATATCCACTGTCAACCTCTGGCTCCACACTCAATTGCACACACAGGTCCCTGCACCCACATGTGCCTGTATTTATGTACACATGCACACACACACACACCATGCACACATGCAAAAGCAGAAGTGTACTGGTTTTGCTTTATGGAAGCCTTAAGCCTGTGTGTGGCTGGCCTGGTAGGATAATAGCCCAGCTCTGTGTACAACATGATGTCCCTAACGCCAGCCCCTGCTGGACCTGTAACTCCTCCCTGGAGAATTAGCACCTGGGGGTGAAGATTTTCATTATCCTGACACCCACTGTCCTGTCTGAATATCTCTGGGGATGTGTCCCCCAGGTTCACCTCTGTTTCTGATACAGGCTTCCATCAGAGTGTGGACATTTTTGCTGGGTTTGTTTCTTGCTGTTTCTCAGAACCTTGCCCAGTACCTGGCAAACAGTGTCATTTGGCCATTTGTTGAAGAGCTGTGAGAAGAACGTGGTCATCCCAGGGCGGTGAGTACAGAAAGGAGGACGGGAGCAAACCTGGGGCAGCTATTGTTCACGCTGGCTCTGTGGGCCAGCATTGAGATGCCTTACATAACCAGTGACCTCGTGTGGTAGCTTGACTGCCAAGTGTCCCCATTGTCTCACGTGTTTCTGATTAAGCCTCAGGCTTCATCCCCTAGAGTCTTGCTGGAAGGGATAGGTCACTAGGGGCGGACCTTGAGGTTTATTGATCCAGCTTTGACTGGGTTTTCACTTACACTTGCTGCTCCCTCCCAGATGATGTGACAAGACGTGATGCACGGCTTCTGTTCTGCCATGCTTTTCCTGCCATGGTGAGACTTCCTCTCAAAACTGTGAGCTGAAGCCAGAGGTCTGAGCTACTCAGAAGCAAGCACCCTGACACATTGTACATGCCTGTGCAATAGGGGTACATGGCCTTGGTGGGTAACCAATAGCTTTGTGATTGGCTAAGAGATCTGCTCAGTGTAAAGGAACCCATATCTGGAATTGGGAACCAGATCAGAGAGACAAAGATTATGCTCTCCAGTGTCAAGCTCTCACTAGTCTTTGGCTAAAAGAGGGGTTACATACTTCAAATTCTCCCTGAATTAATCATGTTTATCCCATTTAAACTACACTGCCTTCACTCTCTGTTGGAGAATCTATTCTTCTTTTTCAGAAGGTAGCGAGACCTGAGGAGATCAACTACCCTCCCTCAGCCAGGCTACAGCTGAATCCACAGAGGAACTGGGAAGATGAGCAAGAGAGCTGCTTCCATGCTGAACCTGATAGTCAGCACCAGGGTGAAGGAGACAGACCCTGAGGCCACTCAACACCTACCAAAGCAGAGATCCAGAGGCTCCTAAGAGCTCATCACTGAAGTAGACTTAAAACTCACCCATCCTGGCTCAGAAAATTTTGTGGAAGAGGATGTGGAAAGATTTTAAGAGCCACAGGTTGAGTCATCATGTCCCGAGACATTCCCTCCCCCCAAACAACTGACTGCTGCTCTCACAACACATATCCCACAAGCCCATAGGGAATACCTGCAACCCCACTGAGGTGGGGGCCCCAGTGGAATGGGATGAGGAAAAAGAGGGTACCAACACATGATGTATCCATATGAAATATGTTGTTAATAATAGTAAAAAAAAAAAAAAGCTGTAAGCTGAAATAAATCCTTTCCTTCCCTCAGCTGCTTGGAATTAGGTGATCTGTCCCAGCAATATGAAAGTAACTGTGATACCATGTCCTTAAAAAAATGAGTTCTGGGCTGGAGAGATGGCTTAGCGGTTAAGGCGCCTGCCTGCTAAGCCTAAGAACCCGGTTCAAATCTCCAGGTCCCACGTTTAGCCAGATGCAAAGTGATGCAAGGGCGCAATGCCGCACTTGACCGCAAGGGGGCACACATCTGGATTTCATTCACAGCAGCTGAGACACTGCTGGCGCGCCCATCTCTATCTGTCTCCCTCTCCCTCTCTGTCTCTCTCTGTCTCTCTCCAAAAATAAATAAAAAAATAATAAAAATAATAATAAAAATGAGTTCTGCTGTTGTGGAAGAGAGGGGAGGATAGATTTTAAGAGCCACACGGTGTGTAGAAATACCCTTAGACACAGCTCCCCCCCAGAGACAGAGGCCCTAGTTACCCCACAGTGAACACCAGGAACTGTAATGAGAAGAGCCTACAGGGAAATGAGGACCACGGGAGGGTTACATTTCAACTTACGTTAAAAAGTAATCATGGGGCTAGAGAGATGGCTCAGTGGTTAAGGTGTTTGCCTGCAAAGCCAAAGGACCCAGGTTCGATTTTCTAGGACCCACATAAGCCAGATGTACAAGGGGCACATGTATCTGGAGTTCATTTGCCATCGTTACAGGCCCTGGCATGCCCATTCTCTCTCTGTCTCTCTCTCTCTCTCTCTGCTTACAAATAAATAAAAATTAAAAACCTAATCAATAAAACTATAATAAAAAACAAGTTCTAAATCCCAGGAATGAAACACAAGAGAAAGGAAAGATTATTCCTGCAGATCTTGGGAAATTTTTCTTTTGTCTCTCTAAAATACTCGACAAGCACATATTCCTGTTTGAAGTTCCGAGTGTGGCTGTGCATGCGTCCTTTAAAAAAGTAGGAGGAACTTGCTTATGCTCAGGCCATATGGACTCTGGCGTGGGTGTTGACAGTGCCAAAATAAACTCCCTGGAATCACAGCTCTGAGCAGCAAGGCTAGAGCGAAGTTTCTCTTCCCCTTAGGAAACTTCAGTTTATCCTGGAGTGTTGCAGTCAGGTTCGCCTTGCTGGCAGAAATCATCCGACCAAGAGCAGCTTGTGGGGAAAAAGGTTTGTTTTGGCTTACAGACTCGAGGGAAGCTCCATAATGGCAGGGGAAAATGATGGCATGAACAGAGGGTGGACATCACCCCCCTGGCCAACATCAGGTGGACAGATGGGCCTCTGGACAGTCTAGCTGTGACTTTGCCTAGTCCAACCACTCAGTCTTTAAAAGCCAGCACTCGGGAGGCAGAGGTAGGAGGATTACCGTGAGTTCAAGGCCACACACTGGCAAGGGGACACTGGCTATTATACCCATAAGCCCACCTCCAACAATACACTGCCTCCAGGAGACGTTAATTCCCAAATCTCCATCAGTGGGGAACCTAGCATTCAGAACACCTCAGTTTATGGGGGACCCCTGAATCAAACCACCACAGTGAGTGATCTAGAGTGAGCTCTTCCCATTCTAAAACCAGTTCAGGCTCATTATAGACAACTTTGAAAACATAGAAACGGCCAAGTTTTATTAACTAAACTTTGCAAAGTGTAGGCAGAGAGCTGATGGATGGCTGAAGGTTCAGGAGAGGGAGCAAGAGAAAGAGAGAGAGGGGTGGGGGAGAGGCCAGAGCCTTAGAGAATGTCTGAGCTCCATTGGAAAGGTGGGTTGATTGACAAGTGGTTTATAGTAGGCAAACTCCGCCTTCTGAAGGCTGAGCCCCTCATCCTGCAGATCTATGTGGGTGGAGAGGAAGAGACAGGTTCTGTAGATGTTGGAGGTCTGCAAGTCTACATAGCACAGAGGCCAAGGTTTTGTGGTCCTAACAGGAAGTTTTCTCTTTGGGCAAAAGCAATGGCGTCTATGGAGATCACTGCATTTCTCCAACATCAGCAGCTCCCAGGACCCCATGATGAATCAAGAGGGTTTGTGCTGTCCACAATGGGCTGAGGGATCCTACTCCATAACAAGCTGAGGATAGTGACTAATGCATAGGTGGGATGCTCGTGTCCCTGGGATTCTTTAAACAGGTTTTTAATTTTTTTTTATTATTATTTATTTATTTATTTATTTGAGAGTGACAGACAGACAGAGAAAGAGGTAGATAGAGAGAGAATGGGCACGCCAGAGCCTCCAGCCACTGCAAATGAACTCCAGATGCATGAGCTGCCTTGTGCATTTGGCTTACATGGGTCCTGGGGAATCAAGTCTCAAACCCGGGTCCTTAGGCTTCACAGGCAAGTGCTTCACTGCTAAGCCACCTCTCCAGCCTTCCCCCCCACCCTGGGCTTCTTAAAGCAGAGTCCACACATGTCTTCATGATTGACTTAAGGACAGGTGGGCCTCTGGACAGTCTAGCTGTGACTTTGCCTAGTCCAACCACTCAGTCTTTAAAAGCCAGCACTCGGGAGGCAGAGGTAGGAGGATCACCGTGAGTTCAAGGCCACCCTGAGACTACCTAGTGAATTCCAGGTCATCCTGGGCTAGAGTGAGACCCTGCTTCAAAACAAAACAAAACAAAACAAAACAAAACAAAACAAAACAAAACAAAACAAAACAAAACAAAAGAGGGCTCTCAATATCTTCTCATATCCCCTCCAGAATTACTATTGACTTCCTTAGCTGGTGTCTGAGGTTTGTTGCGGGGTTTGCAGGAAGAGCCTGTGGTCCCGGTGAAGCTAGGTGATAGATGCTGGCCCGCTCACCTTTTTCCTATTACAATAGACTGAGTAGGTCAGTCAGGCTCTGAACCACAGGCTGGGTAATACCTAGCCCAGCACCCAGCACCTGGCATAATGGGACCCTTGAGATCACTCCTGTGATGGTCCCTCTATGTCCCCTCAGTCAGTAAGTCAGTATTCTTGTTTTTTTTTTTTTTTTTTCAAGGTAGGGTCTCACTCTGGCCCAGGCTGACCTGGAATTCACTATGTAGTCTCAGGGTGGACTTGAACTCATGGCGATCCTCCCACCTTTGCCTTCCGAGTGCTGGGATTAAAGGCGTGCGCCACCACGCCCAGTGTAAGTTAGTATTCTTATCTACTTCCTTGTGTCCACTCACAAACTTGCATTAGGAAATTTCCAGAAGTGTAGTCAGGGTTTATATTAAACTATGGCTGCACATATCCCGGGATGGCTATGAATGTGACCCAATGCATTTGTAGACGACAACGTCATGTCACTCTGTCCAAAGCCTGGACACCTCTGTAATGTAATAGTGCCCTGTTTTGAGGTTGTTTACACCATCAGAAAGCTGAAGCTGGGTGTGGTAGTGCACACCTTTAATCCCAGCACTTGGGAGGCAGAAGTAGGAGGATCACTGTGAGTTTGAGGCCAGCCTGGGACTATATAGTGAATTCCAGGTCAGCCTGGGCTAGAGTGAGACCTTACATAGGCAAAACCATAAAAAACAAAATAAAACAAAACAAAACAAAAGTTGCATGAAAAAAACAAATACCAATTTTGGATTCTCAGAAAAACAGTTGGGAGAGGATTATTTTTGAGTAACTTTTTTTTCTTTCTATAGTCTCACTCTAGCCCAGGATGACATGGAACTCACTCTGTAGTTCCAGGCTGGCCTTGAACTCACAGCGATCTTCCTACCTCTGCCTTCTGAGTTCTGGGATTAAAGGCATGTGTATCATTCCTGGATTGAGTGCCTTTTTTTAATAAGACGACCCTGGGTCAGAATTTTGGAGGTCTTCGGGGGAGGGGGCACACACATATACATTTTGCCTCAGAAACTTAGCCCCAAAGAGGCACTTCAAGGATCTCCCATGTTTCTGGCTTCCTCCACAGTCAGGGCACTGCAGCTGGTGACTGTCACAGCTCATCTGCTTGGGTTTGCTTAACTGGTCTGATTTCAAAAATTCTGTTTCATCATCCATCCAAACCAAGGAAATATTTCAGAAGTTCTACTTTTTTTGGTATGTAACTTTTAACTGTACTTACTATCTCATACTGGGAAGTGATTAAAAGCTACTTCATGCCAAAGGAAGGGTAGGACAGCTTACAATGCAATGGTTCAGACAGAACTTGGCCTCGAGATCCATGACCTTGTAGTGCCTAGCAATACCTTCACAAGACCCTCATAATAGGAGGAAAGGATGATGACATCAAATTAAAAGAGAGACTAGGCTGGAGAGATGGCTTAGCTGTTAAGGCACCTGCCTGTCAAGACCAAGAATGCTGGTTCCAATCTCCAGGTCCCACGTTTAGCCAGACGCAAAAAGTGACACAAAGGGGCAATGTCAGACTTTCCCACAAGGGGGCGCATGCGTCTGGAGTTCATTCACAGTGGCTGAGAGGCTGCTGGTGCACCCATTCTCTCTCTCTCTCTCTCTCTCTCTCTGTTTCTCTCAAAAACTAATAAAAAAGAGAGACTAATGGACAGAGGGAGGTGATGTGATGGAGAGTGAATTTGTGAAAGGGAGAGTGGGGGGAGGGAATTATTATGGTTTATTGTCTGTAATCATGGAAGTTTTCAATAAAAAAGTGAAAAAAACCCCAAAATAAAACAAAAGCTACTTTACCGACTAATGTGAAGAGTTTTGAGGAAGATGCCTTCTGTGTCAATGTCTCTGGGTCACCGGAGAGGGTGGGAGTTAGTGCTGGCACCAACACTTGGTGTTCATTTGGGGTTATGCTAATGCACCAATGATTTTTGGGGATGTCCCTTGGGTTCTTGTCTTATGGATTCAAAGAATTTAAAGCCACAGGCCTGAAGGTAAAGTCTAGAGAGACTTTACTAGTTTAGGAGGCGAGCATATGGGGCTGGAGAGATGGCTTAGCGGTTAAGGTGCTTGTCTGCAAAGCCAAAGGATCCCAGTTCGACTCTCCAGGACCCACGTAAGCCAGATGCACAAGGAGGCACATGTGTCTGGAGTTAGTCTGCGGTGGTTGGGGGCAGTGGTGCACTCATTCTCTCTCTTTCTGTGTCTCTTTCTCTCTCTCAAATCTCAAATAAATAAAAATATATATATATATTTTTTTGGAGAGAGACAGAGAGGGAGAGGAAGACAGATAGAGATGGGCGCGCTAGCAGCGTCTCAGCTGCTGCGAAAGAAATCCAGATGTGTGTGCCCCCTCGTGGTCAAGTGTGGCATTGCGCTCTTGCATCACTTTGCATCTGGCTAAACGTGGGACCTGGAGATTGGAACCGGCGTCCTTAGGCTTAGGAGGCAGGCACCTTAACCACTAAGCCATCTCTCCAGCCCATTTTTTTTTTTTTTTAAAAAGAGGCAAGAGCATGAAGAGCTCCTGCTGGTGAGAGGCAGCAGGAGGGGCAAAGTCCCCCCCTTTCCACTAGTGAAACTCACAGATGGTGAATTTCAGTGGTGAGACCACGTCTCTATAGCTGGGAGGCAGGCACTATTTTATAGGACCAAGAACTTCTTTCCCTGGGGGAAATGAGAGGCAGTTCCAAGAAACCGCGCTGGGGTTTCACACCTGGCCAGGCTCTGCTGTTTTCATCAGTAACGTTTTTCTCCTACCGTTGCTTTGTAATTTTCCCTCTTAGTGGTCAGAGGTTTTAGTGAGACTGAAATGTAGCAGTGGGTTCAGCTCAGACATTGATTGAGGAAATGAAACAAGACTCACATACAAGGAGAGTGTGAATTGAGCAATGGAAAAGCCATTCCTTGTGTTCCCTGTAATGCCAGGGTCTACAGAGACACCAAACACATGCAAATCTACACCTACACCGATATTTAATATCTCTGTGAACGGAGGTTTAATATGGGGATTGCTATCTCTTTCTCTCTGTCAAATAAATAAATAAATAAATAAATAAATAAATAAATAAATAAAGAAATATATTTTTAGAGACAGAGAGGGAGAGAGAGAGAGAGTGAGAGAGAGATAGAGAGAGAGAGAATGGACATGCCAGGGCCTCCAGCCACTGCAAACAAACTCTCACACGCATGCGCCCCCTTGTGCATCTGGCTTAGGTGGGTCCTGGGGAATTGAACCTGGGTCCTTTGGCTTCACAGGTAAACAAACACCTTAACTGCTAAGCCATCTCACCAGCCCTCTCTAGTCATTTTTATTATGAGTTTTTAGTTTTTCATACCTACTTATAGTACTGCGGTGAATGCAAGTTTGACCTTAAATTTTAAAATTAAAGATTAATAATTTTTTGTATTATTTTATTTGTAAAAATATTTTTATTATCTATTTGGGGAGACAGAGAGAGAGAGAGTGAGAGAGAGGAGATGGGCATACCTCCAGAGCCTGTTACCACTGAAACCTAACTCTAGATGCATGTGTGGTCTTCTGTGAAACTGGCTTTATGTGGGCACTAAGGAATTGAACCCAAGCCATCAGGCCATTCAAGCAAGCACCCTTAACCACTGAGCAATCTGCCCAGCTCTTTATTTTATTTTATTTTTTTACTTTTCTTGATTATAAGTTGTTATGTGGAGATATTTGATTTACTTGACAATCCATTGAGTGCATTGCTGTGGTTTGAATGTTTCCAGATTTTTATGTTGAAATTTCAGCCTCTAATATGATGGTATGTGGAAAAAAGAGTGATGGGGCTACTGGTTAGGTCATGAGGTGGGATCAGTATCCTTGTAAAAGAGGTTCGTGGGAGCTCCTCGCTTCCCTGTCCGTGAGCACTTCTAGCTGTGTAGCTAGGAGGTACCATGCGTGAATCCGGAAGCAGACCTTTGGGCTGTGGGTCTGGCTCAGCATGTACAAAGCTCTGGGTTCACTTGCCTGCAAAGCCCAATGACCTGACATGACAGAGACAGAGCCCCAGGACCTCTATTGCTTTATGACATCTGTGTTATCTTTGCCTTGAGGGAACCCCCCCGGAGCTTAGATCAGCTTTCTCTAGGACTGTCTTCCCCTTCACTGTGGCTGCAATGTCGCTCTGATTCTCCAGGGAGATGCTTTAGGAGCTGGCAGACAGGTGCAGGCTTCAAGCTCTTTCCCTGTCTCTCCACCGTCACCTCATCTTTAGATTTTCTAAATTCCAGGTGGCAATTGTTCTGAATGCTGATTAATGGATATGTTTTGGCGAGGCCTCTCTCTCTCTCTCTCTTTTTAAATATATTTTTTAATTTTTATTAGAGACAGACAAAGAGAGAGAGAGAGAGAGAGAGAGAGAGAGAGAGAGAGAGAGAGAATGGGCATGCCGGGGCCTCTAGCCACTGCAAACAAACTCCAGATGCATGTGTCACAATGTGCATCTGGCTTTATGTGGGACTGAAGAGTTGAACTGGGGTCCTTAGGCTTTGCAGGCATGCGCCTTAACCGCTAAGCCATCTCTCCAGCTCAGTGAGGGCCTCTCTTCAGACCACAACCCACCTCTTCTGATGCATTTCATTGTATTTATTGATCATACCCAGTGTTTAACTAGCCACGTTCTTCCCCAGACCAAATGACCATCATTTCATCCCTAGTCATGGTATAAAATCTTAGCCATCTGGGTGACCCAGAAGGCAGTTAGCACAAAATTAGGTGCCCAGAACATTTATTGCTTTACTTTTTTTTAATTTTCAATTGATCCACAGAGAATTTTGCTGTCAGGAATCTGAGGGGGGGGGGGAAAGAGATATATTAATTTCAATGCAGATGTCTACCTGTGCTTGGCCTAGTATTGTTTTTGCCTGAATTGCCTAAATGGGCCTTCAAGTCTCTAATGACCTTCATCTGCCTTGACCTTATGCCTGCTCGTTTGGACCTGCCCGAGTTCTGGCTTTCTATCATCATTTTGTCACACGTGGCTCATTATGCAGCTTTGATTTGCTGACCCAGAAGTACTTTTGTAAGCCACCTCCAGTGATCTTGTGAATGGGGCGGGATAAGCATAAACACAAAGGGCAACTGGTGGGGTCCGAAACGGGGACATCGTAAAGCGAATTGACACACGCTGCCATCCACTCTCCTGTCCCTGAGCTCTTCTCACGGTGGTCATCTGTTCTTGTTTTTTTCTTGGAATTTAAACCATTAGGTTGGTACTAAAGGGTCTAATAAAGATGTCACTTGACTGGGGGACTCAGTCAACGCAAGATCAATTTGTTTCTTGTGGCGTGGGGAATGGAACCAAGGACCTTGTACGTGCTGGGCGAGTGTTCTAATGCCGAGGGTTGTGGAGATGGCTCAGGAGTTAAAGGCATTGGCTTGCAAAGCCTGTCAGCCCAGGGTGTGATTCCCCAGGACCCATATAAAGCCAGATAGCGAAAAGTGGCGCATGTATTTGGAATTTGTTTGCAGTGGTAGGAGGCCCTGACACCCTCATAGTCATACTCTATTTCTCAAGTAGATTAAAAAAAATTATTAAAAAAAGAGTTCTGGAGCTGGGTGTGGTGGTGCATGCCTTGGGAGCACTTGGGAGGCAGAGGTAGGAGGAGTGCCATGAGTTCAAGGTCACCTGAGACTACATAGTGAATTCCAGGTCAGCTTGGGCTACAGTGAAACCCTACCTCGGAAAACAAAACAAAACAAAACAAAACAAAACAAAACAAAACAAACAAAAGAGTTCTAGAGTTCTGGGATGGAGAGATGGCTTAGTAGTTAAGGTGCTTGCCCGCAAAGCCTAATGATCAGACTTTGATTCTCTAGTACCCACATTAGCCAGATGTACATGGTGGCACATGCATCTAGAGTTCATTTGCAGCAGCTGAAGGTCCTGGCACATCTATTCTCTCTCTCTCAAATAAATAAATGAAAGAAGAGCTCTAACACTGGGCCACCCCCCACATGCCTGTATGTATTGTTTATGTATGTGTCCATATGTGTCCATGTGGAGGTGGAGACCAGAAGACCACCTCAAGGGTTATAATTAGGAATGCTGTCCACTTCTTTTTGAAGCTATCTCATTGGCCTGGAACCTCACCAATTATGCTAGACTGGCTGACCAGCGAGCTCCAGGGGTCCTCCTCTCTCTGCCTTCACACTGCTGGGATTACAGGCATGTGCCACCAAGCCTGGCTTTTTAATGTCAGTGCTGGAGATTTAACTCAGGCCCTCATGTTTGTCAGGTAAGCAATGAACCCACAGAGCTTTCGCCCTCGTCCTCTTCATTTTGCTTGTTGACGCTTTTACACATGTATATATAATGTATTTTTTTACTTTATTCCCCCAGTTACGCTCTGTTATTCCCCTCCCCTTCCCACTAAAACCCTTCCTTCCAATCAATCCCCATCCTACTTTCATGCTCTTTTCTTTTTGGACCCACTGAGTTAAGTGAGGGTTGCTTGAATTATCACATGTTGGGGGAATTGTACTGGGTGTGGGTGATTTACCAGTGGCTATACAACAGATAACATGAGTTCCCCTCTCCCAGCTACTATCAGCTACCATGAGGTACTCCTGGAGGTGTGAAATCTTATGAGCCTTCGCCCTGTCCATGATGAAATATCGACAGGCTCCATCTTGTGCAGGAAAGCACAGCTGTGAGTTCACGAGGGGAATGGCCATCTCGTATCTAGAAGTCAGCATTCTGCAGCCCTCCTCCCCATCCTCCTACTATTACATTCTTTCTACCCCCTCTTCTGCAAAGCTCCCTGAGCCTTGGAGAAGGTGGTTTAGATGCCCTGCTTAGGGCTAAGCACACAATTTTGACAGCTATGAAACCTCTGTGTTGGAAGCTTCAAGAGTATTAATCTATGGACCTAAATGTAGATATTTAAAAAGCAGTTTGACATGATGTCCATTTAGTTTAACCACAGTACTAGGTCTCCCCCCCCCCCAGGGCCCATGTCCCTAGCTACAGGCTTTTAAAAACTATTTATTAATTTGCAAGCAGAGAGAGATAGAGAGAAGAGAGACAGGCAGAGAGAGAATGGGCATGCCAGAGCCTCCAGCCACTGCAAATGAACTCCAGACGCATGTGCCCCCTTGTGCATCTGGCATATGTGGGTCCTGGGGAATTGAACCTTGGTCCTTTGGCTTCTCAGGCAAGTGCCTTAACCACCAAGCCATCTCTCCAGTCCTACAGGCTTTGTGTTAAAGGCCTGGTTTTATAGTACAGGGCATGAATTCCATTCTTTGGAGTGGGTCTCCAATCCAAACAGAAAGCAGTAACAGAAATGTTACTCCCATGACATTCATGCCACTATTGCACCAGTGGGTACATCTTGCCTGGCAGTTTAGAGCACCCGGGGTCCACAGTTGAATAGGACTGTTGAAGATTTTTCTTCCAACAGTTTGCTTAGCATTTTCTGGCATGAAGAAGCCTAGCCAGGAAGGAGGAAGCTCTAAGCTTGGTTTCTCTACTTCTTGTAACTGGTATCTTCAGCAATAGACACTTACCATCTAGTTTCCTCTCATTAAAAAAAAAAAAAAATCCAACTCTCCCTCATCTGTTGCAGGTAAGGTTCTCTGCAATGGAAGCTGACCTAAGGTGCAGGGGCTCTGTAGGAAACACTCTTGGGAGCCTCATCTGTGGAAGGAAAGGGGAAGAGACAGGCCTTGGGACAGAGGACAAGATGGGGTTATGACATAAAGTCCTTAGACGGTTCTGCAGGGAGCTCTGAAGTTGAAAACAAGGTGGGCTGAGAAGGCTCCTGGTGAACCAAACCATGGAGCCAGCTGCTCAGAAGAGCAGGTAAGAACTAGGGCAAGGCAGGTCCTGTGGGTGGGGCTGCCAGCTGAGGGTCATCTGCTTAGAGTACTCTAAGCACCTAGGTGAGAAATGTTAGTCTTGGGCTGGAGAGATGGCTTAGTGGTTTAGAGACTTGCCTGTGAAGTCTAAGGACCCATGTTCTACTCTCCAGATCCCACTTAAGCCAGATGCACAAAGGTGAGGCAAGTGCAAGGTCACACATGCCCACTAAGTGGCACAATCATCTGGAGTTCGCTTGCAGTGGCTGGCACACCAATTCTCTCTCTCTAACAAAGAAAGAAAGAAAGAAAGAAATGTTAGTCTTAAGGGGTGCTCTAGACCAGGCACCCTAACTTCCCTCTCACCCTCTTTGGCAATGAATGGTGTAAGCATTAGCTATCTGACCTGTGGAATTACTGGGGCTGTGGAAGTTTTTGTGGAAGAGAATTTAGCTTGCATTGCTGAAGAGTTCCCACTTTATACCTGCTTGGCGCCGTTGCCAACTGCAATTTAAGAAATTTGCGTCGTGGTTAGCCTTCTAATTTTATAATTACCTTTCCAGAATAATAACACCATCCAGGTGTTTTGTAACACAGAACAGCAAGGGGAATTAATTTCAATTAGAAGGAGAAAAAAAAGCCTACAAACTGAAGGAGAGTTGTGGAAGGAAAAAAAGTCTACACACATTTCTTTGTGTGTACTTCATCAAGGAAATTAAATCCCTGCAATGCAACTGCATCAATGTCAGTGGTGGCCTTTAAAGACTGGCATTAAAAAAAAAAATGCACAACACCATGGAAGTTGAAACTGTTTTGGCTGTCCAGTACATATCTGGAAGTAAAAAGGGGTAAAAAAAGATGGGGAGGCAGGGCAAGAGCTCGGTGTGGGGTGTGTGTGTGACAAGTATAAGAAGCAATCTTCTTTTGTGTTTTCATTCTCAATTTTTTTCTCAGAATAAGAACTTGAAAAACCTCCCAGTGAGTGGTCCCAAAGGCCCACTCCCCCAAACAATACGGGCTATTGCCAAGGCTTTTGGTTGTCCATAAGAACTAGATGGTAAGACCTTATTGCTGAAGATGCCATATAACACTGAAACATCAACCTGGAACTGAGCTGAAAGCCTCCTCCCTGCTGGCTAGCTGTCACAATGCTGGAAAGTGCTATGCAGGCTGCTGAGGGAGAAAAATCACCAACAGTCTTATCCAGCAGCAACAGATCAACTGATGCTGCATGCTTACAAAACTGACCAGCCAGACAAGATGTGCCCATTGGTGCAATGGTGGCATGAATGTTATGGGGGTAACCAACTGCTTTCTGCTTAGATTAGAGGCCTACTCCATGAGAAGGAATTCATTCCTGGTTCTGAATACCTACTCAAAAGCCTATTTCTGGGAAGATCATAGACCCTAGTGGGGAAGCCACCACTGTTTTTTTTTTTTTTTTTTTTTTTTTTTTTTGACTAAATGGGTATTTTGTGCCCATTAAGTTGCCCTCTAAATATTTATGATGTTTATGCCCATAGATCAGGGCTGCTGCTCCCACCTTTGGTCAGAGACGTTTCTGAGACAGAATTTCTAGGTCTCTGCTCCCCTGTGGGACTGGGGCTACAGGTATGTGTGGAGATTTGAACTTGGAAGTCTCAGGGCTTTTCAGGCACAGGAAGTGCACCTAACCACTGAGCCATCTCTCCAGCCCAAAGGACCTTCGACTGACAGTTGCTTTAGATGCTTGTTATTTTTCAGGGTAATCGTCTCTGGAAATGAGACACAGAGTTTTGGGTTTGCTGAGTTTCTGAGTTTATCTAGCTGACTAATTGCAGGTGGGCCAACTTCTGTGTCAAGGAAGTTGAGAACCCTGCTGAAGATCATCCAGAGATGGATGGAGACCCCAGCTCCCAATTTAGCCTTAGGGCCCATCTTCACTACTTTCCCTCAGGACTGGTTTTGAGAACAAAATCTCATTTTATTTTTATAAGTTGCTCTGACTTTATTATCATTGTGGCATTTACCTTGTTCCCGGGATAAAACACCTGACCACAAGTAGCTGATGGAAGGAAGGTGTTTATTTCAGCTTTTGGTTTTGAAGAAAGCAAGGCAGAGCAGACAGCCAGCTTACATCTTTGTACATCAGCAATAGGGAAGAAGTGATCTGCGTGAGGTGAGCTGGCTCTGAACACCCAGTGGGCTAGGATAATCAACTCCAATAATAAACTTACAAGCCCCAGTACCATACCTCCTCCATCCAGCAAGACTCCATCTTCCTCCAACTCTCCCAAATTGCCACCAGCTGGGGAACAAGAATTCAAAACCCATGATGCTATGGAGGACAGTTTGCATTCAAACCATCACAAGCATTTTCCTTTTTATACCTCAGCTTCTTTTCTCCTTTCCTTTCCTTTCCTTTCCTTTCCTTTCCTTTCCTTTCCTTTCCTTTCCTTTCCTTTCCTTTCCTTTCCTTTCCTTTCCTTTCCCTTTCCCTTTCCCTTTTCCTTTCTTTTCTTTTTTTCTTTTTGGTTTCTCAAGGTAGGGTCTTGCAGTAAGCCAGGCTGACCTGGAATTCACTATGTCGTCTCAGACTGGCCTCAAACTCACAATGATCATTCTACCTCAGCCTTCTGAGTGCTGGTATTAAAGGCATACACCATCCCATATTTTGGCATCCTTTTCTATTTTTGCTTGAACATTAAAACCCATCCTTCTTTTCTAATACACCCATACTGAATAAAATATTAAAACCCATCAATTTGATATTTTTCCTTCTTTTTTCTAATACACATTATGGTTTACTTTGAATAAAATAAGGGCTGGAGAGATGGCTTAGGGGTTAAGGCGCCTGCCTCCTATATACTAAGAACACTGGTTTAATCTCCAGCGGTTCCAATCTCCAGGTCCCACGAGCCAGATTTGATGTTATTTTCAGTCATCATTTTTCTAGAGTTTTGTGTGCATTATGGTTTATTCTCTCTCTTGTCTCCCAAAAAAAAAAAAAAATAAATAAATAAATTTTAAAACATTTTAAAATTTACAAATATGTAAATTATCTGGGTGTTGTCTTTCTTTAACTGATTTTTAAACTTAATACAACTGTGGACATAGTCCAGGACCTCTTTGCTCTTCTTTCTCTGAGATTTACCACAAATTGCTTTGCAACCTTTTATATGATCTATTTTTATAAGTGCTTCCTGCTGCTTGAGTAGCATGTGTAGTCCTTAATTGTTGGCAGTGGCATTTTATATAGCACCATTATATCACATATTTTAATTGCATTCTATATCTTCCCTAATTTTTTATTTGCTTAATTAGATACTGGGACATGCATATTAAAATTTCTATTATGATTGTGGATTTGCTAATCTTGCTTGCAATTCTGTAAATGTGTGCCTCATATAATTTGGAGCTGAGCTATTATAAAAAATATGGGGTCTATACATTGGATCCAGGCTGGCTGCATTTGCATGGTGGCTATTCTGTGTTCTAGTTCTGGACCAGAGGAATGCTGAGACCTCCGGTTTGTGATGCTGTGTCCTCATGGATAAAAGAACTATGCCCTGGAAAACTCTGTGAAGATTAAATACATATGAAAGCCACTTAGATTAGTGTGTGGTGCAGAGTGAACACTTCGTAGTACATTATAATTATGTAAATTATCCTGCTTGTCCCTATTTAGGGATATGAAATATATGAGAACTGCTCTATACATGTGACCTATTTTATATATATATTTGGTTTTTTGAGGTAGGGTCTCACTCTGGTCCAGGCTGACCTGGAATTCACTCTGTAGTCTCAGGGTGGCCTTGAACTCAAGGTGATCCTCCTTCCTCTGCTTCCCAAGTGCTGGGATTAAAGGCATGCGCCACCACGCCCGGCTGCAAAAATATTTTATTTATTCATTTATTTGAGACAGAGAGGGAGAGAGAGGGAGGAAGAGACAGATAAACAAAATGAGCACTCCAGGGCCTCTAGTCACTGCAAATGAATTTCAGATTCATGTGCCACCTTGTGCATCTGGCTTATGTGGGCACTAGGGAATTGAACCTGGGTCCTTAGGCTTCACGGACAAGTGCCTTAACACTAAGCCATCTCTCCAGCCCCATGTGATCTATTTTACTATCTAGATAGATATTGACATGGTGTGAATCTAATCCTTAACAGGAAGGTATTAAGAGGTAGGGTCTATGGCAGGTGGTTAGGAACTTTGTCAAAGAGGCAAGTGAAGGCCCATCTGTGGCTCCACCATGGAAGGTACACAGAAACTGCCATCCGTGATGGACAAGGCCTCAGCAGACACCACATCTCCTGGTGCTTTGATGCTGGATGTTCCAGCCATGAACTTGGAGCCATAAGGTTCTGTGGCCTCTCAGTTTCCCTGCTCAAGGTGGTTTTCTTCCAGCAGCCTAAACAGACTAAAGCAGATTATTTCTATCTCCATTCTCATACATTTTGTTTACTTTTCCTTTTTTGTTGTACACGTGTGTGTGTGTGTGTGTGTGTGTGTGTGTGCGTGTGTGCATGTGGGTATATGTGCATGTGTGGGTACATGTGCTTACATGTGCCAGAGAACAACCTTGGGTATTTCTTCTCTTCTCTTCCTGGTACTGTCCTCTTTTATACCTCTTGTTTCCCAGTGATTTTATATGATTTTATATCTCGTTCCCTCTTTCCTTCCTTCCTTCCTTCCTTCCTTCCTTCCTTCCTTCCTTCCTTCCTTCCTTCCTTCCTTCCTTCCTTATTTCCTTTCTGTCTCTCTTTCTCTCTCTCTCTCTCTTTTTTTTTTTTTTTTTTTTGGTTTTGCAAGGTAGGGTCTCACTCTGGCCCAGGCTGACCTGGAATTAACTATGTAGTCTCAGGGTGGCCTCCAACTCATGGCGATCCTCCTACCTATGCCTCCCAAGTGTTGGGATTAAAGTCATGTGCCACCATGCCTGGCTTCTTCTTTATTTTTTTAATAGTTTCAAAGATAATTATCTAAGAATCTTTTGTAAACAAGACTTTATTATATTATTTATTGATTGATTTGAGAGAGAGGGGCAGATAGAGAGAATGGGCATGCCAGGTCCTTTGGTCGCTGCAAATGATCTCCAGATGCATGTACTATCTTGGGCATCTGGCTTATGTGGTTCCTGGGGAATAGAACCTGGGTCATTTGGCTTTTCAGGCAAGTGCCTTAACTGCTAATCCATCTCTCCAGCACTAAGAATCTTTTAAGATTATTTTTCATCACAGATTCCAGTATAGTTTGTCACTTTAGTTTTTTTTTTTAATTTGAAACATGATTTTATTACATAGCCCAGGCTGGCATGCCAGACATGTATGTCACATTGTGCATCTGGCTTTACATGGGTGCTGGGGTATTAAACCCAGGTGGGCAGACTTTGCAAGCAAGCTCCTTCAGCCACTGAGCCATCTCCCCAGTCTTGGTATGAAAATTTCTAGGTAGCTCAGACTGGCCTCAAACTTTGATCCACCTGTCTTCACCTCCTGATTGCTGAAATTAAATATAGGAGTATAGTTTTAAAAGTTTGGATGGCATGATTATTTTCAGCAGAGGTTTTACTCTTTCTTTTTTCCTGAGGGAGTATTATATATATGTCGAGTTTGGAAAGAGTTGCTACTGAGTGGGTGTTAATTTCATTTAGCAAGAAAACTTGGAGATGTTTTTTCCTCATACTGAGAATATTTAATTTTTTTTGGTTGTTATTTCTGTACTTGAAGATTTCTTCCCCTCCTAGTAGTTATACATTTGAACTCCACATAAGGTTTTGTTCTTTCTTCCCAACGGGGAGACTTTTTTTTTGGTCTTAACCAGAGTTGCAGGTGAAGATACATTGTCATATTGTTTTACTGAGTCAGTGGGATTAGATTTTGTTTTTCCTCCAAGTTTTCTTCTGCTTCACAAAGGCAATACGTTTTCTGTGGTCTGGTTTTGTACAGTCATTTCTGATTTGCTTCCAATCTTCTATAGGCTCAAAGCTGTATCTCCCATTCCTTGGCGTCTGTGAAGACAGGATCCCAAGGCTTACATTCAGCCTGCTGTGACTCTTTACTGTGCCCTTAAAAAAATATTTTATTCTATTTATTTATGAGAGAGAGAGAGAGAAAGGCAGAGAGAATGGGCATGCCAGGGTTTCTAGCCACTGCAGTTGACCTCCAGGTGCATGTGCCACCATGTGCATCTGGCTTATGTGGGTACTGGGGGGACTCAGACCTGGGTCCTTAGGCTTCACAGGCAAACACCTTAACTGCTAAGCCATCTCTCTAGCCCCGCCCTTTTGTTTTTGCCATAGGAATTTCTATTTCCTTAAAAAAATCTTTATTAAAAATTTACACAATCCTCTCCCACTACCTTCTTTTGTCTCCCCATCCCCTCCACTGAACCTCCTCTTCTTTTCTACTAATCCCTCTTCTATTTTGATGTCTTTTCCCTGCCTCCATCATCCAAGACAATATGTTGATGGGCCTAGTGTTATGCAGATCTTGAGCAGGGAATGGAAGCTGCTGAGAGTTCATCAATGGAACCACTACCTTGTGTCTGTATCACAGCGTTCCAAAGCACTCCTCCCCATCCTGTGACCATTTCCTTATTTTAATAGAAGTGATGCTATTTGCTTACTTTCTGATCTATGATTTCTTTTTGGGTCCATTTATTGGAGGTAGGAAAGAGGCTACATTATCTCAGCTTGCCATATTGCCATCCTGAGATTTATTTTTCATTATGAAATTATAAGGAACCCCATAAAACATGATGGGACTTAACATAAATAATATTTATTACATATGATGCAAGATATTAATGTCCTTAATAAGAAAGGGACCTAGGAGTCAACAAGAAATGAGAAACCGAATGATGCACTGGATCATTTCAATAACAAAGATGTGAATCAGTCATTCTTTGTGGTTAATCAAACAAAAGCAAATTAAAATAACAAATTTTTTTTTGCTACCCCGTTTGGAAAATTTTAAAGCATCCTGCAAGATGTGCTGACACAAACACTGTTATACACCGATGATGGCAGTTCTGAGGGTAACTCTTGGTAAGAAAAAATTGTTGATGCAAATCAAAGACTTTTTATTTTCTAATTTTATTTATTATTTATTTGCAAGCAGGAGAGAGAGAGAGAGAGAGAGAGAGAGAATGGGTGCATCAGGATCAGGGCCTATTGCCACTGCAAATGAACTCCAAATGCATGTGCCACTTTGTGCGTCTGGCTTTATGTGGGTACTGGAGAACTGAATCTGGGTTCTTTGGCTTTGTAGGCAAGTGCCTTAATTGCTGAGCCATCTCTCCAACCTTCAATCAAAGAGTTAAATGTAAAGAATAGTTAGACAATCTCACCTCTAGGAGTATTTGCTAATGAAATAATTAAATAAATTTTGAAATATAGGCATTATACGAAGCATGGCTATGTGTATGTATAATGATCAGAAAGTGAACTATTTGTGGGTTGGAAGGTGTGGTGGTTTGATTCAGGTGTCCCCATAAACTTAGGTGTTATGAATGCTTGGTCCCCAGCTGATGGCAATTTGGAAATTAAAGGCTCCTGGAGGTGGTGTATTGCTGGGGACGGGCTTTTGGTTATTATAACCAGCTTCCCCTTGCCAGTGTTTGCCACACTCTCCTGTTGTAGTTGTCCATCTGATGTTGGCCAGGAGGTGATGTTCACCCTCTGCTCATGCCATCATTACCCCTGCCATTGTGGAGCTTCCCCTCGAGTCTGTAAGCCAAAATCAACCCTTTTCTCCCACAAGCTGCTCTTGTTTTTTTTTTTTTTTTTTTTTTTTTTTTGCCAGCAATGCAAACCTACTGCAACAGAAGGGGATGAAAGAAAAGGAAAGAGGAAGGAGGTATGAGAGAACTCAATAAAAGGGTGAAAGTGAGCAAAGTACAATGTTACGACATGTATTACGTGTAGTAATGAAATTCACTAGTTTGTATGTTATCTAGAATATTAGTCAAAAGATGAGGCATTATTAATAATATCTAGTAGCTGAAACAGGCTCATTGTCTAAGTAATGGTAAATCCATACTATGAAACATTAATTATTAATTGGTAATGGTTCATTTAACAACTTCTCTTAATAATCAGTTTTATTTATATTTAAATAATGACCCATGGATAAAATTCCTTAGAGTGGAAAAAATTTAGTTTATATTATATTACATATATTTATTAATGAAAATGAAATGATAAGAGATACAGCATTCACATTCATCCTTATTTATATGTTCTTAAAAGTCTTTTTAAAAAACTGGGCCTTATGTATCCCAGACTGGCCTCAAACTTGCTATGTAGCCAAGGATGACCTTTAACTCCTGATCTTGCCTTCATCTAAGAGTGCAAGGGGTTATAGGTATACAACTCACATATGGTTTGTGTGGTGTTGGGGATTGAGCCCTAGAGCTTTGTTCATGCTAGGCAAGCTCTCTGCCAATTGAGCTACAAGTCCAGCTTCTATGCTCTTAAAAATGTTGAGAGAGGGCTGGAGAAGTGGCTTAGCAGTTAAGGCATTTGCCTGTGAAGCCAAAGGATCCCGGTTCAATTCTCCAGGACCCATGTAAGCCAGATGCACAAGGGGCACATGCATCTTGAGTTCGTTTGCAGTGGCTGGAGGCCCTGGCGTGCCCATTCTCTCTCTGTCTGCCTCTCTTCTACCTTTCTCTCTGCTTGCAAATAAATAAATAAATAAATATATATTTTTTGCGAGGTAGGGTCTCACTCTGGTCCAGGCTGACCTGGAATTCACTCTGTAGTCTCAGGGTGGCCTCAAACACTTGGCGATCCTCCTACCTCTGCCTCCCAAGTGCTGGGATTAAAGGCATGTGCCACCACGCCTGGCTATAAATAAAAAAAAATTTTTTAAATGTTGAGAGAGCTCTTGGCTGGAAAATCTTTTTTTTTTTTTTTTTTTTTTTTTTTTTTTTTTTTACAGATGGTGGAGAAAATAGAGGAGAACCAAGATCCATCAATAAGAAGAAGACAGCTGACTGCATGAGATGGGCTGCCTCTACCACATCTTCCAGGGCCCAGGAGAAATTGCAGAGGAAGCTGTGACATTAATACTGCTCTTACTGGTAGCCTGACAACCAGCTCCAGGGCAATGGTGACAGACATGGTGATTAATCAAAACCCATCAAAGCAGAAATCCAGAGGTGACGGAGTACTCAACACTAAATCCGACTGCCAACAGGCCTGCCATTGGGAACATTGCGGAATAGGGGGTAGGAAGAGTGTAAGAACCACATAGTGGGTAGAAATACCCTGAGTCATTGTCCTCTTGTTACTCTACAGGGTCTAACTGAGGTGAATCCCATCACCTCACTGAGGAGGCCCCCAGGGTACAGGGGTACAAGGAACAGGGGCACGGGGATTATATATATATATATATATATAAATTCTTGAGAGACTAACATCAATGTATTAATTTAGACTCATACTGTAGATGTAAATGTCAGCCTACATGTACTTCCTGTAATGATTGTGGAATTAAATAAAGCTAAGAATTATAGCATATTTATCGAATAAAATTTTTTTTGTGTGTATGTGTGTGTGTGTGTGTGTGTGTGGCTATTAAAACCTGTAACTCTGGGCTGGAGACGTATCCCAGTGGTCAAAGGCACTCTCTCTGCAAACCTGCTGACTGACTGGAGTTCAGGCCCGTGGCGTCCAAGACAAGCAGGACATTTATGTGTCACCCCCAGTGTCCCTATGGAAAGAGGAAGTAGCACCAGAAGCATCCTGAAGCTCTGGGGCCCGTTTGTCTGGCCTTGTGAGCGGCAAACAGCAAGAAGAGAGACTCTGCATCTAAGAAGGCGGAAGAGAAGGACTGACACCCCGAGATTGTCTTCTGGTCCCCACATGTGCACCGTGTTATACACGTGTCCTCCCCACCCCAAACACTATTAATAATAGCAACAACAAAAAAAACTTCTGTAACTCCTGGAGCTGAGGAGCTGACTCAGTGGGCAAGAGTGCTTGCTGCATAAGCGTGAGGCTGTGACTTCAATTCCAAGCACCCATATTGTGTAAAAAGCTGGGCAGGGCCATGGGTGCCCGTAATCTCAGCACCGAGTCTGGTGGAAACAGGAGGATTACTGGAGCTCTCTGGTCAGCCAGTCTAACCAATAAAGGGGAGCTTCAGGTTCCGAGAGAGACTGTCTTAGGGAAGTAAGGCAGAGGAATGATAGAGGAGGACCCCTGATGTCCTCCTCTGGCCTCTGCACATGTGTACATGTGTTATGCACATCTGCACGCACACACACACACACACATACATGCATGCACACACGCGCGCACACAGACACACATATGCACCATCTGGATATCCTCTTCTGATCACAGAACTTTGAATGCAGGCCTGGAGAGATGGCTTAGCGGTTAAGCGCTTGCCTGTGAAGCTTAAGGACCCTGGTTCGAGGCTCAGTTCCCCAGGACCCATGTAAGCCAGATGCACATGGTGGTGCATGCATCTGGAGTTCGTTTGCAGTGGCTGCAGTTGCAGTGGTGTGCCCATTCTCTCTCTCTCTCTCTCTCTCTAGCTGTCTCTTTCTCTGTCTGTCACTCTCAAATAAATAAAAAATAAACAAAACAAAAAAACTTTATAAAAGCTTTGAATGCATCTTGTTAGAATACGTTCTTTTCTCTACCAAACCTTGTTATGTACTGCAAGGGAAATTGAGATCTTCCTGCACTAGAGAACAAAAACCACAAGGATTATTCATCATTAGTAGGTGGATGTGAATTTATGGTTTTGTTTGTCATCCGCCTCCTTACTGAAATTCTGTTTTGTAGAGTCTTGATGATACTGAGCAGCTGAGAAGTGAATGCCCTATGTTTGGCACACGTGAGGTTATTTAACAATCTGTTCAGTCTTCTTTTAGCACAGTCCCAGGAAAGTTAATTTAAAAGTTATTTAAAAAAAGTAACTAGATCAAATTTAAAGATTACGATTCGAGGGCTGGAGAGATGGTTCAGTGGTTAAAGGTGCTTGCTTGCAAAATCTGCCTGCCTGGGTTCAGTTCCCTGTCACCCACATAAACCTGGGTACAAGGTGGCACATTCTCCTGGAGTTCATTTGCAGTGGCAAGAGAACCTGGAACACCCTTACATGCACACACATGCACACACACACACACACACACACGTGCAAATAAATAAATTACTCTCTGAAATAAATGCTGGACTCTAGGGTCCCTCAACTGGAAGAGAAATTAGAGAATTACTCAATTTTTTGGAGGTAAATTATCTATCTGCAACTTTAAATTCATTCCCTTCCCACCAAGCAGCCAATTTTTCCCTATCTTTTTGTTCCATCCCTTACTCTCTCACTACAGACCTGGATCAGGGCAGTGAACAGTAATGATGACACAACCTGATTGCTAGACTGTCTTGGAATTTCCCCTGCCAAACCAATCAGTCAATTATTTTAGAATTCAGCCTCACCCAAGTGCTCGGGACATGGTCCGATTCTCTGCAGAACAAAACACAAATGGCCTCTCGATAGACTTCTGATATTGTGTTCCTCTCAAACCTCACTATGTGGGCCAACACTGTCCATGTTTCTCTTAGCCTTCTGATCTTCCAAATTTCCACTGGAGTGGTCCATTAAACCACGCTTACAGCATTCTAAGGCATTTCTAGCCCCAAGTTGCAAACTCATCCACATTCTTCCTGCAAAATCAGCTCCAAAGGCCTAGGAACCACATGGTCAGGTGTCTTAGAACGGTGGCCCCACTTGCCTGTACTGATTTCCTGTCTTAACTTTTCTCATCGATGACACAAAATACCTGACAAAACTACTTAAAGAAGAAAGGGTTTAGTAAAAAAAGAAAAGACCAGTTTAGTTGTAACATTAAGCATCAATAAGTAGTATAAACTATAAAAAATATTTATTTATTTATTTGAGAGGAGAGAGAGAGAGAGAGGTGGGGGGGGTGGTGAGAACAGGTGTGCCAGGGCCTCCAGCCACTGCAAACAAACTCCAGAGGCATGTGCCACCTTGTGCATCTGGCTTTACATGGGTACTGGGGAATTGAACCTAGGTCCTTTGGCTTTGCCAGAAGACACCTTAATTGGTAGGCCGTCTCTCCAGCCTGGAAAGGTTTATTTTGACTCACACTACAAGAGGAATTGATGGCTGCAGGAGCTTGAGGTGACTGGTCACACTGCGCCCGCAATCAAGAAGTCGAGAGAGATGAAATGATGGTGCTCAGCTCACTTACATTCTCTTTTAAAGATATTTATTTATTTATTTGCAAGAAGAGAGAGAGATGAAATGATGCTGCTCAGCTCACTTACACTCTCTTTTAAAGATATTTATTTATTTATTTGCAAGAAGAGAGAGAGATGGAGAGAGAGAGAGAGAGAGAGAGAGCGAGAAGATAATGGGTGCACCCAGGCCTCTAGCCACTGCAAACGAATTCCAGACACATGAGCCACTTTGTGCCTCTGATTTTTACATGGTTACCGGAGGATCGAGTCTGGGTCCTTAGGCTTTGCAGGCAAGCACTTTAATGGCTGAGCCATCTCTCCAGCCCTCAATTTCTCTTTTTTTTATTCAGTCCAGGACACTAGTCCATGGGACTAATGCTGCCCACAGTTAGGGTTGGTTTTTCCCATCTCAACCCAATCTAGAAACTTCTTCACATACATGCCAGAGCTTTGCCTCCTGGGTGATTATAGATCCTATTAAGAGTAACCATCCCAGCAGACACCATTGGAAATTCCCAATCTTTATTTCCCCTGAAAGGTTGATGTAATTTTTCACTGGACCTCTATTCTTTAACAGATATGCTCACGATGAGTAAGCGCCTAAAAGATCAAGTGGAATTTTGATTATCATTGTAGAAATATTTTGTAGATTCTTTGACAAGAAATGACATGTGTATCATACAATCTCCTTGAAGCCATGGGATGCCGCTTCATTTTGGTAGCTCCTTTCATTGGGTCCTTTATTTAAATCAACAATTGCCCCCATAGCAAAATATTAAACTTTCTAGATATTTTTGTTATTATTTTTTGTTATTATTGTAAAAACGCTCATTGATTACATTTTCTACTTGGTTACCAAGAAAGTAAGGATGTTTGAGGAATTTGTTTTCTGCATCTTATAAGATCTTCTGTTTTGAACTATGTTCCTTTTTTGCTTTGTTTAGAGATTTATTTGTGTTTAAATAGTTGCTGAGAGGTTGTGGAGATGGCTCAGTGGTTAAAGGCGCTTGCTTGCAAAGCCTGATGGCCTGGGTTTGATTCCCTGATACCCACATAAAGCCAGATGCACAAGATTGCACGTGCATCCGGAGTTCATTTGCAGTAGCAGGAGGTCCTGGTGTGCTTACTTCCTCTCTCTTTGTCTCTGCTTGCAAATACAAGCATAAAGAAAATTATTTAAATAGTTGCTGAACACGATCAAGTTATTTTTCTTCATTAACTGAGAGAACCATGTATTATTCTATTTCTTTTAGTTTATTAATGAGGTCAATTACATTGCTAATTTTCTTAATGCTGAACCATCTTTTTAGCTCCAAGATAAACCCTACTTGAACTTGATGTAAATTTTTAAAGAACGTCTTAGAGGCTATGTTTGTGACTTTTTATTGCTGAGACAAAATACGCAAGAAAACAGCTCAAGGGAGGAAGAGTTTGTTTGAGTTTTAGAACCTGCTTTTTTTTTGTCTAATTAATTCCTGAAGTTTTTTTTTTTTTTTTTAAAGTTTTTCGAGGTAGGGTCTCATTCTAGCTCAGGCTGACCTGAAATTCACTATGTAGTCTCAGGGTGGCCTTGAACTCACGGTGATCTTCCTACCTCTGCCTCCTGAGTGCTGGGATTAAAGGTATGCGCCACCATGCCCAGCTAATTCCTAATGTTTCTTTTCAATGCTACCGTGAATAAAATTTTTTAAATTCCATTTTAAATTTGTTTACTGGCAGTGTATAAAAATATAACTATTTTTTTTTGAGAGAGACAGAGAGAGAGAGAGACAGAGAGAGAGAGAGGAAGAGGCAGAGAGAGAATGGGCACACTAGGGCCTTTCAGCCAGTGAGAATGAATTCCAGACATGTGCAACCCCTTGTGCGCATGTGCAACATTGTGGGCTTGCGTCACTTTTGTGTCTGGCTAAATGTGGGACCTAGAGATTTGAACAGGCATTTTTAGGCTTCACAGGCAGGCGCCCTAACCGCTGAGCCATCTCTCCAGCCCTTAACTGGTTTTTATAACGAACTTTGTAACTTGAGACCTCTCAACTTGCTTAGCAGTTCTTTCTCTCTCTGTGGTGTATATGCTCCTTCAGGACACCATGCAATTGCCTGTGGCAGGGTGTGCCAGCCTGCTGTGGCCAGAGTGCAACATCAGGTGTCCCACACCATCACTCTTCAACTCATTCTTTGACTTTTTAAAATAAATTAAGTTGCATTTTGTATATATTCTAACCAGTTATACTCTTTTATCCCCTCACACCTGCTCCCATTTCCCTGGGGGCCCTCCTCAGTGAGGCGATGGGATTCACTGTGGGGTCATGAAGTCCTCAGTCACACCCTGAGGGGCAGCAAGAGGGTGACTCCTCAAGGTATTTCTAGCCGCTCTTCCACTTGTTCTTATTTGAGCCGGAATCTCTTGCTGTTCCCAGAGCTTGCTGGTTTCGTTCATTTATTTATTTTTTTGGTGCATGAGCTCCAGTAATTCTTGGGACAGTATAGTATTGTGATGGGACAGTGAAGTATTGTGATGGGACAGTGTAGTATTGTGATGGGACAGTGAAGTATCGTTATGGGTCAGTGTAGTATTGTGATGGGACAGTGAGTATTGTGATGGGACAGTGTAGTATTGTGATGGGACAGTGAGTATTGTGATGGGACAGTGAAATATTGTGACGGGACAGTGTAGTATCGTGATGGGACAGTGTAGTATTGTGATGGGACAATGAAGTATTGTGATGGGATGGTATAGTACTGTGATGGGACAGTGTAATATTGTGATGGGACAGTGAGGTATTGTGATGGGACAGTGAAGAATTGTGACAGGACAGTGAAGTATTGTGATGGGACAGTGTAGCATTGTGATGAGACAGTGAAGCATCATGATGGGACAGTGTAGTATTGTGACATGACAGTGTAGTATTGTGATGGGACAGTGAAGCATCGTGATGGTACAGTGTAGTATTGTGACAGGACAGGGTAATATTGTGACAGGACAGTGTAGTATTGTGACAGAACAGTGTAGTACTGTGATGGGACAGTAAAGCATTGTGATGGACAGTGTAGCATTGTGATGGGACAGTGTAATATTGTGACAGGACAGTGTAATATTATAACAGGACAGTGTAGTACTGTGATGGGACAGTGAAGTATTGTGATGGGACAGTGAAGTATTGTGATGGGACAGTGAAGCATCGTGATGGTACAGTGTAGTATTGTGACAGGACAGGGTAATATTGTGATGGGACAGTGTAATATTGTGACAGGACAGTGTAGTATTGTGACAGAACAGTGTAGTACTGTGATGGGACAGTAAAGCATTGTGATGGACAGTGTAGCATTGTGATGGGACAGTGTAATATTATGACAGGACAGTGTAGTACTGTGATGGGACAGTGAAGAATTGTGACAGGACAGTGTAGTATTGTGACAGGACAGTGTAGTACTGTGATGGGACAGTGAAGAAATGTGACAGGACAGTGTAGTATTGTGATGGGACAGTGAAGTATTGTGATGGGACAGTATAGTACTGTGATGGGACAGTGAAGTATTGTGATGGGACAGTGAAGTATTGTGATGGGACAGTGAAGTATTGTGACAGGACAGTGTAGTATTGTGATGGGACAGTGAAGTATTGTGATGGGACAGTGAAGTATTGTGACAGGACAGTGTAGTACTGTGATGGGACAGTGTAGTATTGTGATGGGACAGTGTAGTACTGTGATGGGACAGTGAAGAATTGTGATGGGACAGTGAAGTATTGTGATGGGACAGTGAAGTATTGTGACAGGACAGTGTAATATTGTGATGGGACAGTGAAGTATTGTGACAGGACAGTGTAGTACTGTGATGGGACAGTGAAGTATTGTGATGGGACAGTGAAGTATTGTGATGGGACAGATTAATATTGTGATGGGACAGTGAAGTATTGTGATGGGACAGTGTAGTATTGTGATGGGACAGTGAAGTATTGTGATGGGACAGTGAAGTATTGTGACAGGACAGTGAAGTATTGTGACAGGACAGTGAAGTATTGTGACAGGACAGTGTAATATTGTGACGGGACAGTGAAGTATTGTGATGGGACAGTGTAGTACTGTGATGGGACAGTGAAGTATTGTGATGGGACAGTGTAGTACTGTGATGGACAGTGAAGTATTGTGATGGGACAGTGTAATATTGTGATGGGACAGTGAAGTATTGTGATGGGGCAGTGAAGTATTGTGATGGGACAGTGAAATATCGTGATGGGACAGTGAAGTATTGTGATGGGACAGTGTAATATTGTGATGGGACAGTGAAGTATTGTGATGGGGCAGTGAAGTATTGTGACAGGACAGTGTAATATTGTGACGGGACAGTGAAGTATTGTGATGGGACAGTGTAGTACTGTGATGGGACAGTGAAGTATTGTGATGGGACAGTGTAGTACTGTGATGGACAGTGAAGTATTGTGATGGGACAGTGTAATATTGTGACGGGACAGTGAAGTATTGTGATGGGACAGTGTAGTACTGTGATGGACAGTGAAGTATTGTGATGGGACAGTGTAATATTGTGATGGGACAGTGAAGTATTGTGATGGGGCAGTGAAGTATTGTGATGGGACAGTGAAGTATTGTGATGGGACAGTGAAGTATTGTGATGGGACAGTGAAATATCGTGATGGGACAGTGAAGTATTGTGATGGGGCAGTGAAGTATTGTGATGGGACAGTGAAGTATTGTGATGGGACAGTGTAGTATTGTGACAGGACAGTGAAGAATTGTGACGGGACAGTGTAGTATTGTGATGGGACCGTGTAGTATTGTGACAGGACAGTGTAGTATTGTGATGGGACAGTGAAGTATTGTGATGGGAGAGTGAAGTATTGTGACAGGACAGTGTAATATTGTGATGGGACAGTGAAGTATTGTCATGGGGCAGTGTAGTATTTTGATGGGACAGTGTAGTATTGTGGTGGGACAGTGTAGTATTGTGATGGGACAGTGAAGTATTGTGACAGGACAGTGTAATATTGTGAAGGGACAGTGAAATATTGTGATGGGACAGTGAAGTATTGTGATGGGACAGTGTAGTATTGTGATGGGGCCGTGTAGTTGTTATGGAACAGTGATATTGTGATAGAACAGTATAATATGATGGTGGCACATTGGAACATTGCAATGAGAAAGTTTTGGATTAATTTAAGATGCCGTGTGGCTGTTTTGCAATTTTGTCCAGTACTTGAGTTGCTTCCAGAAGAGGATTTGAACACCTCCTGCTTCAGTCCAGGTGGGAATCCCATCTTCCTTGCTTTGCTTTCCTATCCTTATAAACTATTTTCTTCACTGCTGCACAAACCATTCTTAGTCTATGAAAATTGACCATAATTTCAAATTTGAATTTCCTTAAAGTTAATTCTAGGCAGATTTCTTACATTTTCATAGACATACTTTACATTCTTTTTTTTTTTAACCTTTCTCCATTAATTTATTTCTGCAAAAGTATTTTGGTTACAGAAGCACAACGTAACTAATACAGGGCCTGAAATTAGAGAAGTAGGTACTAAATGCATATATTATGCCCAAAATACTGCCCTCTAAGCACTTAAAAATTTTTTTATTGACAATTTCTATACTTACATACAAAAACCACATATTTCCCTCCTCTCCCCCCATTCCCCTTTAGAACTCTAATCTCCATCATATCCCCTCCCTCTCTCCATTAGTCTCTCTTTCACTTTGATGTCATCATTTTTTTCTTCTATTATGAGGGTCTTGCAAAGGTATTGCTAGGCATTGCAAGGTCATGGATGTCAAGGCCAATTTCTGTCTGGACAGTTGCATTGTAAGCTGTCGTACCCTTCCTTTGGCTCTTACATTCTTTCCAGCCCCTCTTCCGCAATGGGCCCTGAGCCTTTGGAGGGTGTGACAGAGATGTTTCAGTGCTGGGGACATTCTTTACATTCTTATCTTATGCACCCCACATTACCCTCCTTTCTTCCATCCATCTCACTATACTCCTGATGCTCTCTTACTAGTGGCTGTGCCACAGAAGAGGATGACTCTCCATCCTTGGTGGTCATTAGCTGTTATTAATTCACTAGGGAGGAGAGTGGTCTTCCAAGCTCTCCCATATCTGTAACAGAATGTTTACTGCTCCATGATGGGTAGGTCTTGTGCAGGTGACCACATCTGGTATGAGTTTATGAGTGCAATGGTCTTGTCGTATCAGAGTTGCACAGCACTCCTCCCCATCCTCCAGCTCTTACATTCTTTCCATCCCATCTTTCACAATATTCCCCAAGCCCTGAAGGGGATGATGTGTATGTCCTATTTAGGACTGAGCACTCATTAGTCACTTATTTTCAGCACTTGACCAGTTAAGACTCTGCACTGACTGGCCAACTTCTTAGGTTGAGACATTGGCTTTGGAAGAACACCAGCAGCTGAAACTGTTAGCCAATCTCTGCTAAACTATTTCACTATATTAATGGGATGCAATTGTGCAATTTAGGTATATACCATGAAACCAACAAACACTGCCCATGAAAAAAAGAACATATTCTATGAGAACAAAATTGCATGCTTTGAAAAGATGCAGTAAGTGTGAGTTGATTAAAAATTGCTGTGGAATTAGGTGTAGGTGAGACAACTATAAATGATTGTAGAAAAATAGAGTACAGGAGGATTTTGCATTCAGATTAAATCACAAGGGTCTGTATACTTTCACTTTTCTGTAAGGAAATAGAAGCTGGGAATTGTAGCTGATGAGGTAGTTATGAAGTGGTTTTGGTGGTAGAATTTTTCTCAGTGTTATATTTTATTAAAACACACACAGTTTGGCTAAAGCAGAAATAAACATGCTTAAATTTTAAATTGCAATAAAAAAATTTAGAGTAAACAAGTTTGTTGACCAATGCAGCTCCTATGCTGATTAACTTGAAATTACTTGATTTTGGTTGTTCTGATTCATGCGGACTCCACTTAAGGTTCATTTCTGTTTTTTATGCTTGCTCTAAAGTTTGAAATACTGTTAGACAGCAGCCGTTTTGCACATCAAATAATTTCATTACCACTGAAATACCAAAACATAAAAGATAAGAGTTGTCTAGCCCATGTTGTGAAGCTGAGAATATTATATTATCCTGAAATCAAGAAGATTCACTATGATGGTTGCAGAAGATGATGTCATATTCATCCTGAGGATTTTTGTCAACATCTCAATGATGAGGGCATTACTAAGACTGAAATAAATTTGCCTAAGCCTGCCTCAGTACTTGAGCACTACAATTTGGCCCCAAATGACCTCATGAACTATCATCTTTCTTTCTTTATTTATTTGTGAGAGACAGAGGAAGAGAGAGAGAGAGAGAGAAGAGAGAGAGAACGGGCATGCTAGCGGCCTCTCAGCTGTTGTGAATGAACTTCAGATGCGTCTGCCACCTTGTGGGCAAGTGTGGCATTGCGCCCTTGCATCACTTTGCATCTGGCTAAACGTGGGATCTGGAGAATCGAACAAGCATTCTTAGGATTCGCCGGTGGGCACCTTAACCACTAAGCCATCTCTCCAGCCCTGATCTTTCTTGATGGACACGTAGGCTGCAACATAATCTAAGAATATATTGTTGCAAATGAGCGACTGAGTTTCAGTTGCTAAAGACTGCCACATTATGCTCGAGTGAGGTAAATAGCTATCCAGACCAACCAGGCATTCTATAAAGATCATTTATTGCTTTTACTGGTCCTAATGCAGTTCATCACGTTATACAAGGAGCTATCCTATACCATCTTTAGCCTACAGAGGTGTCCCATTTCTTGTTTACAAAAACATTGTTGGGCTGGAGAGATGGCTTAGCAGTTAAAGCGCTTGCCTGTGAAGCCTAAAGACCCATGTTTGACTCTCCAGATCCCACGTAAGCCAGACGCACAAAGGTGAGGCAAGCACAAGGTCACACATGCCCACTAGGTGGCACAAGATTCTGGAGCTGGATTGCAGTGGCTGAAGCCCTGGCATGCGAATTCTCTCTCTTTCTCTGTCTCTAAAAAAAATATTGTCAAAGTACAAACCAAACTATTTAGGACATTAAATAGTTTCCTCATTGCTATGACAAAACACCTGACAGGAAGCAACTCCAGGGAAGAAGGATTTATGTGGCTCTTGGTTGGAGGTTACAGTCCATTGTGACAGGGTTGCCATGGTGACAATACCAGCTTGTGACTATGGCTGTGATGGCAGAAGTGCAGGGCTGCTTGCTCACATCATGAAACCGAGAAAGGACAGGAAGTGAGGTGAGCTATCAACCTCGAGGCCAACCCTTTCCCAGATCCACTTCCTCTGGCTAGGTTTCACCTCTCAAAGGTTCCACAACGTCCAAAGCCAGCACCACTAGCTGAGAATAAAGTAAAAGTTCAAAGGCATGAGCATGTGGGGGACATTTTATAGCTAAACTGTAGCATGTATAATTTTATTATTATTTTTAAGTGATTTTCTACATCCATCAAGTTAATCAGCTAACGATCAGTGTGAAGAACGGTTGCTTACTTTCTTCTCTTACTACATAGGGAGATCTCAAGATAACTGCGAGCTGCTGCCTGCGACATCTCACTGACCCTTCCACTGGTCTCTTGAGTTAGCTCAAGGCTCATCTATCACGTCCTGCTCCACAGCAGAGCAAGGGAAGCGTGGGGTGGGGTCAGGATCATGGGGCACTTGGAGGTGTTGTGCCGTGTCAGGGAATCTTTAGAGCGGTAACCAGGGATTTCAAGCTCTCCCACTTGAGGATAATACTGTGAGGGAATGTGAGACTTCCTATGTGGTGATTAATTATGTCCCAGGATTGAGCAGCCCTGTGTCACGAGGAGAAATGGTCTCATTCTCTCTCAACTGGTGGGCAGGGTCAAGAGTATTTGTTAGCTGAAGGCTAAATTCCTCTTCTTCACCTAAGCCGAAAGCGCATTTGTACTGAGAAGCTAGGCTCGGATGTTCTCACACCTTTATTTTTGAGAGGGAGAAAGCGGGAATATCAGAGTGAGCTCCAGACACATGTGCCACTTTGAGGATCTGGCTTTATGTGAGTACCTGGGAAACCACACCTGGGCCGTAGGCTTTGCCGGCAAGTGCCTTTAGCTGCTGAGCCATCTCCTCAGTCTTTGTTGTTGTTGATTTTTTAACAGATAGCTCTTTGCAAGATAGAAAAGGCCAGCATGCATGTGGGGTTTTTAGGCATGGGTATTAATTGATGGGGGAGAAATTCTAGGTTGATAAGACTTCTAGTGAGCTCAAATCACATTGCATAGGAAGCTGCTGGGCCCCAGGTTAAGTCTGAGCAATATGTAGTGGTCATTATAGACGCTTGGTAATTTGCATCTGGTTCTCTTTGTAACGGATTAGCAGATTGCAAGAAACTTTTTATGCATTGTTCAATGGCATTACACACACACTGCACGCCAAGGCTAGAACTTCAGCATTCCTTACTCTCTACAGAAGAAAGCTCCTAGCTTAGTTTAAATAAACTTGGCACTTTTTATTTGCTGAGACAGTCTGAATCTAGGTTTTGATTCTCAGTCTTTTATCCATGGTGAGGAAACCAATGAAGCTTTGAATGAGAAACAATGACCTTCAGAAGACGACGTGGCCATTTTCCCTCTAGCGGCATTCAGCTTGGCAGGAAAATCTTAATAAGGGCTCAGGAAGTAGCTCCAGTGATCCTGGAGGGTTTATGGCGTTTTAAAAGTCTGTTGCTCTATCAACTGAGCTACCGGGGCTCACAGTTTTATGGCCTTTTAGAGGGGTGGAAGTTTGGAATGAAACTTGTCATATGGCCAGGGACTAAGAGGCTGCAAGTGTTCTGAGCATCAGAGGAGGGCCTTTCTGTGTCCCAAGGCTTGGCTTCCCTCCTACCCTTGACCACCTCATGTACCACATCCTATCTCCTCACCCTCCTCAAGAGAGGAGAGACAAAGCCAGGGGGAGGGAGGGAGTTGAGGGAGATCTTTTGGAATGGCCTGCCTTCCCTACATCTCTGCAAATCAAAATTTGCAAAGAGTGCAGGCATGATGGTTTTTATTTTTAATTTTTTTTATTTGAGAGAGCTAGAGAGAGAGAGAGAGAGAAAGAGAGAGAGAGAGCATGGGCATGCCAGCAGCTTCTCAGCAACTGTGAACGAACTCCAGATGCGTGCACCCCCTTGTGGGCAAGTGTGGCATTGTGTGTTTGCATCACTTTGCATCTGGCTAAACGTGGGACCTGGAGATTGGAACCTGCGTTCTTAGGCTTGACAGGCAGGTGCCTTAACCGCCAAGCCATGTCTCCAGCCCTGGGTCATACTTTTAATCCTAGCACTAGAGAGGCTGTGAGTTCAAAGCCAGTCTGGGCTATTGAGTGAGTTCCAGGTCAATCTGGGCTAGGGTGAAACCGTGGTACAAAACCAGAAAAGAACAAACAACAATAACAGCAACACACACACACACACACACACACACACACACACACACACACACACCCCACAAAAAGCAAAGAACGATTTCTTTCCATTTCTCCTTCAAAAAAAAATCCAATGGCATTTCTCTATCTCTTACTTCACTCTATGATGTCTGCTTTTTCTGGGAAAGCACCTCAGCTCTTTGGGTTGACTTTTGGGATAATTATTGACAGAAGCCTCTCTCTCTCTTTCTCTCTCTCTCACACACACTCATTCACTTTCTCCCTCCCTCCTTCCCTTTCTCTCTCTGTCCCTTTTTCCTTTCTTTTTCTCTATCTTTTAGCTCTCTTCTGGTCCTGCTGAGAGAACATAATACTACCTTATTTGTGACTGCAGTCATTTCCATGGCAACCGACCCACAGCTCAGGTATGAGCCCAAGCTTCATGCCTTTGCTATAGACTGTGCCAGGGCAGGGTGGGTGGGGGGAGCAAAGGCCTTTATTGAAACTAAATGCTGGTAGATCCCCTCCTGCAGCCTTTACCCAGAGAGAAACTTCTGCAGGTGCCTCACAGGAGGGACAGAGGAACCAAGCAGGTGCTAGCCTTCTCATAATTGACCTGGTGTGAATGAAACCCCTCTAGCCTACCACACACACATATGCACATCTGGTCATACCCATGCACACACCATACCTGCTCTGCACCTGTAGCAACAGAACTTTTTTTGTTTCTTTTGAGTGGAGTCAGCTGTAATGCTATAACCTGGAACAAAGGCACCTGTTTTCCATGAGACGGGGAGCCCTCAGCTGTTTAAGCTCCCAACGGTGTATAGGGTAGGGAACAGGGATGATGGCAAGGATAGGACGGATAAGAGGCTAGGAGGGTGGAAATGTGGGATTAAGGAAGACAATGATAAGTAAGAAAGATCGGGAGAAATGAGGGGCTCAACCTGGGTCGTTTCAAAGCAGAAGCTCATCTAGTGTTCATGATGGCGTGATGTGACCTCTGCTAGTAAAATGAGGGGACGGCTGAAACCTCTCTCCGGATGTCTCTCATTTCTTTTGTGTGTGTGTGTGTGTGTGTGTGTGTGTGTGTGTGTGTGATGTGTGCATATGTGGATGTGTGTTCACATGTGTGCAGGGGCATGTGGTGGTCAGAGGTTGGCATAGGGTGTCTTCCTTGTTCACTGTCTACCTTCTTTTTTAAAAAAATTGTTTTATTTATTTATTTTTGAAGAGAGAGACAGAGAGAGAGAGAGGAGAGGGAGACAGACAGAGATGGGCGTGCCAGCAGTCTCTCAGCTGCTGTGAATGAAATCCATATGCGTGCGTCCCCTTGTGGGCAAGTGTGGCATTGCGCCCTTGAGTCACTTTGCATCTGACTAAACGTGGGACCTGGACATTGGAACCAGCGTTCTTAGGCTTAGCAGGCAGGCGCCTTAATGGCTAAGCCATCTCTCCAGCCCCACTGTCTACCTTCTTTATTAAGACAGGATCTCTGACTGGAACCCAGAACTTGTCAGCTTAGCTAGTTCAGCCCCCGGGGATTCCCTGGCTCTGTTTCCTGAGTGCTGTGATGACAAGATGGCTGCCAAGCCCATGGGCACTTGGGATTTGAACTCTGAGACTCACATTTGCAGAAGTGATTTATCCACTGAGCCATCTCCCCAGCTCTCTACCCTCTTTTTTTTGTTTTAATTTGTTTTATTTGTTTGAGAAAGAGAGAAAAAGAAGATAGATAGATAGATAGATAGAGAGAGAGAGAGAGCACGTCAGGGCCTTGAACCATTGCAAACGAATCCCAGATATATGCATAATCTTGTGCATAATGGCTTATGAGGGTCCTGGGGAATAGAACCTGTGTCCTTTGGCTTTTCAGGCAAGTGCCTTAACTGCTAAGCCATCTCTCCAGCCCATACTCTCTCTCTCTCTTTTTTGTGGATCTCTGCTTTTTGTTCCATTTTGGTCCAAGTCAAGGGAACTTCCTTTGGAGGAGAAGACAGAAGGAACAGAGTCAAATTCCTCAGACCCTTCTTCCTGACTATCCCTTCCATCAGAGCACTTGATTGAGACGAGGAGAGAAGGGAGTGTGTCCCCATCCCTCCGGGAAACGTCTATGTTGAGTTGATTGAACCCAGAGCTGGGAGCACGCTCCAGGTTTCTCGGCAAGCCTGATCAGTCCATCTTCATAAAGCAGTTGCACGGAGGACCTGCTGGTCTCCAGAACATCTCCACTGCCGTATCCACTCCTCCATTTCTTTTATTGATCTGCCTGTCTAAATGAGTACTTCTGAACTCGGTGGGAGTTTTCCAATTAGATAAGAGACAATTCATGTTGCCCGCTGCCTCTACACTGCTCTGAACTGAGGAAGCAGATTCAAGATTTCTTAACAGAACAACCTGCTTTAATCAAGGCGACTCCCTGCTGAGTGACCTCATCTGCAGGACATTTCTCTTCCTATGCAAAGACTTCCTAGGTTGGAGACTGAGAATAATGGCTGCTTCTCCAGGAGCTGGGCTTCAAGGTGCACTCTGTGGTTAATGGAGAAGATGTATTGCCCTATTGCCTGGGCTGGTGTTTTTTGTGAAGCCATTTGTGGCGGGGGCAGGTGTGTGTGTGTGTCAAGCGATGACTCAGGGATTTTGCATCTAAGAATTCTGCTAGGAGCTCTGGCCTTTGACTGGTGGTCAGAATGAGGGCAGTCCTATCACTGGATGACTCACAGCTTGGTAGCAGTGTTGTGAGGGCCAAACACAGGATGAAGGGGCCATGCCACAGATATGAGCCCTTTGATCCCAGGATGTACGTTGCTTTCCAGTGGTGACACTAGCAGGGGCCAGCTGTGGTCCATTCTGGCCACTCTTCTTGAAGGTTAAAGTCCTTTTAACAAGGCAGCCTGTTTCTCTCCCTTCTTAGCCCTCTGGCTTATTTCTTACCTAGTCAGAGTGCAATGTTTTGGACTTTTTTATTATTTATTTTGAGAGAGAGGGAGAGAAAGAGAGAAAAAATAGGGAGAGAGAGAATGGATGCACCAGGGCTTTCAGCCACTGTGAACAAACTCCAGATTGTGCACCCCCTTGTGCACATGTGTGACACTGCATGCTTGTGTCACTGTGCATATGGCTACGTGGGACCTGGAGATTTGAACATGAATTCTTGGGCTTCACGGGCAAGTGCCTTAACCTCTAAGTTATCTCTCCAGCCCTGCTCTCTGACTTTTGACATGTCTTACCTAAGAAAGGGAATAATTTTTTTTTCATGCATGTGTATATGTGTTCAGGTGCATGTCAACGTGTATGCACATGTGTGGGAGCCAGAGGACAACCTTAGGTGTTGCTTTTTAGGAATGCCACCCTTTTTTTTTTTTTTTTAGCCAGGTTCTCTCATTAGCCTGGAGTTTGCAAAATGGGCTAGACTGGCTGGCCAGTGAACCTCAAGGATCCTTCTGTCTTCCCCTTCCTAGTTCTGAGGTTACAAGTATGCATCACCAAGCCTGGCTTTTATTTTAAATTTTTTAAATAATTTTATTTATTTTTTGGAGAGATACACAGAGAGAAACAGGGAGAGGAAGACAGATAGAGATGGGCGCACCAGCAGTCTCTCAGCTGCTGTGAACGAAATCCAGATGTGTGTGCCCCCTTGGGGGCAAGTGCGGCATTGCGCCCTTGCTTCACTTTGCATCTGGCTAAACGTGGGACCTGGAGATTGGAACCACTGGAGATTGGAACCAGTGTTCTTAGGCTTAGCAGGCAGGCGCCTTAACCGCTAAGCCATCTCTCCAGCCCCTGGCTTTTATTTTAAATAAAAGTGTGTGATAGTTATTCTTTCAGTTATTTTGTAAGTAAAGTAACTAATTCAGTACCCTTCCCTCATTCCTGCTCCTGGCTCAGCAGTAGAATAATGGGGATACAGGAAAGCAGGCGCGATGTCTCCATTATTTCCTTCCTTCTTGTGATGGTTAATCTCTACCGTTTACTCGATTGGGTCTGGACTCATGTAGGAGATGTACCTCTGGGCAGATCTGTGAGGGTATTTACCTGGAATGGTTAACTGGGTAGAGAAGATCCTCCCTCAGAGTGGGTGGTGCCTTCCAGTAGCAGCAGCAGCCTAGCTATAAAGGAGTCTGAGGAGAGATGGCTTAGAGGTTAAAGCGCTTGCCTGTGAAGACTAAGGGACCCAGGCTCGCTTCCCCAGGACCCAGATGCACATGGTGGTGCATGTGTCTGGAGTTCATTTGCAGTGGCTGGAGGGTCTGGCCCGCCCATTTTCTCTCTCTGTCTCTCTCTCTTAAATAAGTAAATAATAAAATATTTAGAAAAAGGAACTCTGGGGGCTAGAGAGATGGCTTAGTGGTTAAGCGCTTGCCTGTGAAGCTTAGGGACCCTGGTTTGAGCCTCAATTCCCTAGTACCCATGTAAGCCAGATGCACAAGGTGGCACATGCATCTGGAGTTAGTTTGCAGTGGCTGGAGGCCCTGCTGCACCCATTCTGTCTCTCTCTCTGCCTATTTCTCTCTCTATCTGTTGCTCTCAAATAAATAAAAACAAATAAACAAACAACAAAAAAAAAAAAAAAAGAAAAAGAAAAAGAAAAAGGAAGCCTGAGGGAGACACGGTGTTGTGTTTGTCTTCCTGCCTTTGCTTCCATGCTGGTGATTGCATCTACCTTATGGCTGCCCTCCCTCCTCCTCTGACACCAGAGTTCAGCCTTGTTGGCCTCCCAGTGTGGACTGAAGGCCAGTGGCTCTCCAGGAATCCTCTAGGCCTGCAGTGTCAGATTAGGACTGCCAAGACATCCAGCTTTGTGGACCGGGAAGCTACTGGGTTCTCAACCTCTCTGGCCATTGTGGAACTACTCAGCCCATGATCACAGAAGTCAACATAACCAATCCCCTTTGTAACACGTATTCATTCTATCAGTTCTGTTCCTCTAGAGAACCACGGCTAATATGCTTTCTCTTCCTCCTTCCCCACTTACAGAGCGATCTTACCTGGAAAGGCATAGCTTAATTCCCACCTGCCTGTGTGGCTCAGGTGGACAAAGGCAGGTCCTTCTCCAACCTAAGACAATCCCACTCTTACTGACAGCCAGAGTGGTGAGGCACGAGACCCTTTTTTTTTTTTTTTTTTTTTTTTTTTTTTTGGTGTTTTGCAAGGTAGGGTCTCACTCTGGTCCAGGCTGACCTGGAATTAACTATGTAGTCTCAGGGTGGCCTCGAACTCTCGGTGATCCTCCTACCTCTGCCTCCCGAGTGCTGGGATTAAAGGCGTGCGCCACCATGCCCGGCTACGAGACCCTTTTTTAAGAGTGTGCATCACGGGCTGGAGAGATGGCTAAGCGGTTAAGGCGCCTGCCTCCTAAGCCTAAGAACGCTGGTTCCAATCTCCAGGTCCCACATTTAGCCAGATGCAAAGTGATGCAAGGGCGCAATGCTGCACTTGGCCACAAGGGGGCGCACACATCTGGATTTCGTTCACAGCAGCTGAGAGACTGCTGGCACGCCCATCTCTATCTGTCTCCCTCTCCCTCTCTGTCTGTCTCTCTCTGTGTCTCTCTCCAAAAATAAAAAAAATAATAAAAAAAATTAAAAACAGTGTGCATCAGGGTTTTCACTTAACGCTGGTGGTGTCTTCAAACGTGCCAGGCATTTAACACCATCATTTCGATGATATCCCAGGGAGTCAGAGCCAGAGAACGATGGAGATGTGCTGTACAGAAGGCTCAGGACCTGCTGTTCAGAACTTCCATGAAGCCACTGTGAAGGCTTTGGAAAGAGCCACTTGACCTTCCCTTGCACCAGGAGAGAGAAGAGCGAGGGACAAACACTGAAATTAAACTCTATTCTAGCTGAAGGGGTTCACCTTTGCTCTTGGAAAGAAAAGGAAGTGTTTTGAAGATTCAGTAAAGCTTTTGCTCATTATCAAACCCCAGCGGGACTTTATGATAATTTTTTTTCTAACTTCTTCATTCAAAATTCTGGGTGCTATGAAGGTTAATAACTTGTGTTTATTGAAACTTCCCTTCAAGGAGCTCCGAGAGCTTTGCAGACGTTATCTAATTCAGCAACACCACAGGACAAGGAGACAGGAGAGCGGGTGAGTGGACTAGATTATTCCCGTTTAGGACAACTGATTAGAGCTCTGACGGGGAATTTAAGAGATGTTTAGAAAAGAGCACGATGAGTTTAAATCATTCGGGAAGATCTCTTCACCCTCCATCCCTACCTAGCTTTCCCCATCTGGCTTACCATAGAGAGCTTTAGGGAGAGGGATCATGCTGGCATAGCTTTTGCCTCTGTATACAGGGCACGGTGTGCTCCATCTTGGTATCACTTTAGTACTTAGCAGGTAGAGAGGATCAGAGTATGAGCACACAGCTCAGCATATTGTCTGTGCCTCATGCAGATGGCCCCTTCCAGAGCACAGAGTGAATACTTCCCTGGATGACAGGAAGGGTCAATTGCATGTCTGAGTATAAGGCAGAAGAGGAGGGATGTGTGGGGGGTGTTTGCGGATGAGGGGATGGTGGTCATTTTTCTCCTCACGGCTTATTACTGTAAGAAGGCTGAACTTCCATTCCCTCAAAGTTTGAGCAAAAAGAGCCCAGATCCCCGAGGAGGAGAAAGTGAAATGGAGATGGGGAAGCAATTGAGAGTTAATTGGGGGTGACAAAAGAGCCTGTGTCTGAATTGTCTTTGGCTTGAGGGGGTGAGTCATTTACATTTCTTAGCTGTTCTGCTAAAAACCTCCCATTTTGCTTTCACCAGAAGACAAAGCTTCTGTGAGGAAGCACTTGGCCTTTGTCTGACTTGGAGCATCCTAGAAAGGTAAGAAATTTCCAGTTCAACAGCAGATCATGGCGTGAGAGGTTTTCTCCTCAAGACTCACACATGAAGAGAAGTGGTACCAGCACCCTTCACGAGCAGTTGTGACCATTTGAGTCCTAAAGTCCTACCATGTGGTGGAACAGAAAGACTCAGATGACCCTTTAAGTCTTAAAGTCCTACATTATGGTGAAAGACTCAGACGACCCACCAGCAGGTTCTTAGCTTTACTGGTATCTTCATGACAGAGTACATGGAGTCAGGACATGGGCTGCTTCTAGCATGGTCTGAACAAGACTTGAGTAAGAACAGGACCCATGCTTTGCTGTCTTCTTTGTTTCATGCCAGTTTCAAACTCTTCCTGTTTATGGGAATCAACTGGGGTTACTATGGGGGAACAGAGAATTTTGACTGGAAGCTAGAGAGCTGAAGCCCCCTTGTTTGTACACTCCAAGTTTGCTGGACATCCATCTTTGCCATCCGTAGTATTGCTCAAATTTACCTCATGTCCTTGTGTCTTTAAACACATTTTGAGCTTCCATAGATTTCATATGATAGTCAATGAGAAGATAAAGGCACACCATGCCAAGAGACAGTACAGCATGTTGTAGTAGTGATGGTCTCATTGCTGAGATAAAGCATCTGACCCAAAGCAGCTGATGGAAGGAAAGGCTTTATTTTGGCTGACAGTCTCGAGGAGAAACTCCACGGTGTCAGGGGAAAGCAGAGCACAAGCAGAGGCTGGACATCACCTCTGCCACAGCAGATGGACAACAGCAGCAAGAGAGTGAACCAACGAAACTAGTAAACTGGGTCCTGCCTCAGCTTTCTGAGTGCTGGAATCATAAGTGTGTTCTACTATACCTTGTTTACCAAACACTTTTTGAAAAATTTAAATTTTTATTTATTTATTTGAGAAAGAGGAAAATAGAGAGAATGGGCATGCCAGGGCCCCCAGCCACTGCAAATGAACTCCAGACACTTGTGCCACCTTGTGCATCTGGATTACATGGGTCATGGGGAATCAAACCTGGGTCTTTGGCTTTGCAGGCAAGTGCCTTAACTGCTAAGCCATCTCTCAAGCCCACTCAAACACTTCTTTGAAAGCCATGTACCAGGCAGGATCTGGGAACAGAGCAAAATGACTACATTCCTGCTCCAAGGACTTGATGCCTGCTGGGCTGTGCTGGGCTGGGCTGGGCAGGTGCATCTAGTCTCAGGGTTGGTGATGGCTACAGCTGTTTGCACATGTGAAAGGAAAAGATTTATCTCAGATTTGTGTATGCCTTTCCAGGGGCAGCTTCTGTGGAGAGGTTATAAGTCCTGAAGGCCAATGAAGTTTTAAGAGGTTTGGGGGAAGCTCGGGGTCATGATGGAAAGAAATGTCTAAACACAAGAGGAAAATGCACAGGGCGAAAGGCAAAGGAGACTATGAATGGGCACATGGGCAAGTGCGCAGAGCCTGATGCCTTCTGAGATACATGCCTTCCTGTGGGTGGAGGCGGGAGTTGCAGTCTGCCTCTCGTTGCTGAGATGAACTTCTTCCTAACCTGGCACAGTTTATAGGAAGGGATTTCTTGAAGCTTGCAGATAGAAGGGAATTTCCATGATGGCAGAAGAAACTGGCCCCCTTTCACAGGTCCATGTCAAGAGAGAGAGAAAAGCCACCACCATCACCACAAGCAAGCCCATCCCAGAAACTCCAGGCAAAGCTCTAGCACTTTGCATGTCTTTGTCCTGGAATTCCAGGTCTGACCCACCCTTACACCTTAGGGTTGGACCTAGGATCCACTCACAGTGGCACCTCCTCCAGCCAGGCGGCTGGAACTCTAAGTTACCAGCTTGAACAAGACTCCTGAATCTATTGGGGTGGGGGCATCCATTCGAGCTACCACAGAGGGTTGATGGTAGACCTTCATTGTTCCCTCAAGTAATGATATAGAGGGACACTCTATTAGCTGCTTTTCTCATGGCTGTGACCAAAGACCTGATGGGAAGCAGCTTAATGGAGGAGTGGTTTACTTTGGCTCGGGATTTGGGGGCCATACAGACATCAAGGCAGGGAAGGTTCGGCTGCAGAAGGCTGCATGGAGCCGCTTGCTTACATTTCCATCTGGAAGTAGGGCTGGGCTGTGAACCTCAAGCCTCGACTCCAGCGACGAACTTCCTCCAGCTAGCTTCTGCTTCCTAAATGGTCCACAACTTCCCAACACCTGACCCACCCCCTGTGCCCCCCACACTTGAGATCATAATCCTCATGAGCCTGTGGGGCACATTTTATATTCAAACCATAATAGAGGCTTTTCTTGGTTTGCTCAGAGGAGAGAATTTAGTCTACATTAGACTTGTTAGACTTAACAAATTAAATTCAGGATGGCCAATTATATTTGAATTTCAAGTGAATAATGAATGGTTTTTTTTTTTTTTTAGTGCAATGTGGTGGGATATACTTCCACTAAAAAAAAAAAAAAAATGTAGTTTATCTGAAATTCAGATTTTGCGAGGCACTTATATCTTATCTGGCAATCTAGCCTACAGGCTTTTCAGGACTAAAATAGACTGAGAAGTGCATAAACGGTTTAGACATTCTCCTTACGGGGCCAAGGTCAAGGTGGTGTTCCATAGGTTTCTGGATTCTGTTAATCCAGAGAAAAAGTCCACAATGTTCACCCTGGCAGCACAAATGGAGCTATGGCATATTACATGTCTCATATGGCTAAATCATTCGTATTTTACTTTTCATTCCATGAACAGATATCCAACGTATCCCAGGCTCCATGACAGGCAAGGCAAATTCAGTCTGGGGTTCCATTCTTGAGGGCTTTACAAATATTTCTGAAAAAAAAATCTACAGCATTTCTGACAGGTGCCATATTTTCCCCTGCCAGAACCTCTCTCTCTCTCTTCCTCTCTTCTAGTGACACCATATTGATTCCCATAGCACAGTCCCAGCTTGAAATTCGATTGCAAATGACCCATGTGTTGACTCAAAGCTTGGCATGTGTCAGAATCGCCCAGTGTTTATCCCCCACCCACCTTGCACTATGGTTTAGTTCTTTTCCCCAGAGTTTGAGCCAAGAACTGACTTTTTCCAACATGTTCCCAGCTGAGGCCAGCCGAGAACGTTGTTGGGGGATGGGGTTCCTGCAAAGGAACCTGGGAGGAGCCAGCCGGTCTCTTGACCCCAGTACTCCTCTTCTGCCTGTTGCCCTCACGTTGGTCAGTCTGAATTCCAAGCACTGAGGTGGAGCAGGATCATCTCCATTTGGGCACGTCCACAGGGGCTGTCTGAGAGTGTCATTTTCCAGCCAACCAGTGAAAGATTCAGAAAGTGAGGTTTGGGGGGTGGGGGGGAAAGGAGTTTAAAAAACAGCCTATAGATAATACAGAAATTATATGTGTAAGAAAAAAAGATTGTAAAATATTTAGAAAAATTCTGGGGCTGGCAAAGATGACTCAGTGAGCAAAATGTGAGCACAAGGACTTGGGTTTGGATCCCCAGTAGCCATGTGAACACTGAGCAATCCCAGTGCTAAGGAGGTGGAGGCAGGTGAATCCCAGGGACTCACTAGGTAGCGAGTCTAACCCAACCAGTGAGATCCAGGCTCAGTGAAGACCTGTCCCAAAGAATAAGGTAGACAGCAAGGTAGACAGCAGCTGAGGAAGACCCCGAGGTTGACCTTTGGCCTTCATGAATGCAGGTGCACATATATACCGTGTGTCCACAAACAGAAACACATACCACATCCAAATGCAAAAGGTATTTAGAAAAATCTTGGGCTGGAGGGATAGCTTAGCGGTTAAGGCATTTGCCTGCAAAGCCAAAGGACCCAGGTTCAATTCCCAGGACTCACATAAGCCAGATGTACAAGGTGGTGCATGCATTTGGAGTTCATTTGCAGTGGCTGGAGGCCTGGTATGCCCATTCTCTCTCTCTCTCCCTCCCTCTTTCTCTCTGTCAAATAAATAAATTTAAAAAAATTTTTAAAAAGAAAAATCTTAAGAGAGTTAGATTATAAAAAAAGCTATGTAATGTCACTGATATGGTTTCTCCAAAGATTATATATGTATTTCATTCATTCATTCATTCATCCATTCATTCATTTCATTCATTCATACATTGATTAAACCAACAGTTACTGAATGACTATTGTGCCAAGCACTGCTCTAGGCATGGGGACTAAAACAGGAGATCTACACCAAAGAGCCTTACGTCCCCATTCTCTCAGGAGAAACAGACCCTAGTCAAGATTGTATAGGACCTGTTAGGTGGGGACATGCTCAGGATGAACATGTTAGATCAGGAAAGCAGGGTGTGAACTCTTGGGCAGGGGAGGGTTTGGGGTGACAAAGGACTCACCATAGAGATGGCAAGTTTTTTAGGCTGGGATCTGAAGCAGTGACCGGTCATGAGGTTGGTGAAGAACATTCCAGGCAGGGTAATGGCAAGCACGAAGGCTTGGTATGTCCAGAGGGCATAAGGATCAGCACGAGGGCAATGTGGCTGGAGGGAGTGAATTAAGCAGAACGCAGAGAGGTGGGAGGGTGCAGGGGTAAGAGTCAGTAGAAGAGCAACGTGGGCATGGGCTTTTTTTTTTTTTTTTTTCCTGCATGACGGGAGGGCCGCTGGAGAACTTTGCCCAGTGGGTGATGACCTTCAATTTCCGCAACTCAGACAAGCTTTACTGAGGACAGGCCTTAGCGGGACAAAGGTTTTACGTACAGCGAGATGCAGTGAGGGCTTGGGAAAGGGTGGTGGTGGGAGTCCTGGGAAGCAGTCCTCTGGCTTATCTTTTGGAGGTAGTAGACCTTGTGGGAACTGCTGATGGACTGGAGAGAGATTGAAAGAGAGAAATCAAGGCCAGGTAGGGAGTGGAGCAGGGCTAATCACAGACATGGCAAATTCCGAGAGGATGCCGGCCTTAGGATAACCATCCAGAATGCAGGCAGCATAGGCAGATGCAGAATTGGTCGTTCTCTGCAGATTTTGTGCAGGCAGCTGTCTGCATGAATCTGGAGATCAGGGGTGAGGCCTGGCTGGAGATAGGAAGCAGGGTATCAGCGAGCAGGTGGTGGTTGAAGCCTATGGCTTGTAGCTGAATGGTGTCTGGTTCCCGGGCTACAGGAAGCATAGGCTGCTCTTGGGTCACAGCTGACCCTCTTGGTGATTTTTTTTCCTACTGATACAGGCACTTTGGCAGGTAGATAAAAGGATATAATCACCTCTGTTCTTAAAGGAAGTCTGTGTTGGACCCTTAACTATGGCACAGCTTACATTCCAGAGCTTTCTATTTTCTTAATTTTTGTTTATTTTTATTTATTTATTTGAGAGTTACAGAGAGAGAAAGAGGGAGAAACAGAGATAGAGAGAGAGAGAGAGAGAGAGAGAGAGAGAAGGCACACCAGGGTCTCCAGCCACTGCAAACGACCTCCAGACGCATGCACTACCTTGTGAATCTGGCTTACCTGGGTCCTGGGTAACTGAGCCTCGAACAGGGGTCCTTAGGATTCACAGGCAAGAGCTTAACCACTAAGCCATCCCTCCAGCCCAGCACTTTCTATTTTCTTAATTTTTTTAATTTTTTAAAATTTTATTATTATTATTTTTTATTTATTTTTGGAGAGAGAGACAGAGAGAGATAGACAGAGAGGGAGAGGGAGACAGAGATGGGCGGGCCAGCAGTGTCTCAGCTGCTGTGAATGAAATCCAGATGCGTGTGCCCCCTTGTGGGCAAGTGCGGCATTGCGCCCTTGCATCATTTTGCATCTGGCTAAACGTGGGACCTGGAGATTGGAACCACTGGACATTGGAACCAGCATTCTTAGGCTTAGCAGGCAGGCACCTTAGCAGCTAAGCCATCTCTCCAGCCCTATTTTTTTATTATTTTTAAGAAGCATTGCGCCTGCATCATTTTGCATCTGGCTAAACGTGGGACCTGGAGATTGGAACCACTGGACATTGGAACCAGCATTCTTAGGCTTAGCAGGCAGGCACCTTAGCAGCTAAGCCATCTCTCCAGCCCTATTTTCTTTATTTTTAAGATCAATTAAATTTATTATTATTTATTTATTTATTTGAGAGAGAGAGAGAGAAAGATACAGAAATAGGCAGGTAGAGAGAGAGAATGGGTGTGCCAGGGCCTCCAGCCACTGCAAGTGAACTCCAGATGCATGCACCCCCTGTGCATCTGGCTTATGTGGGTCCTGGAGAATTGAGCCTCGAACTGGGGTCCTTGGTCTTCACAGGCAAGAGCTTAACCGCTAAGCCATCTCTCCAGCCCAAGATCAATTAATTTTTAAAAATGTATTCTGTGTGTCTCAGGGGCAGAGGACCACTTTTCGGTTGTCCCTCATGGTCACCTGGTTTTGAGGCAGGGTCTCTTGTTCACGCCTCCATTTTCAAGCTTACTGGAAATTCTCCCGTCTTCACCTCCCTTCTTGCCATAGGCATGCTAGAATTACAAAAGCCCACCATGGCTTTTGTTTTTCACCTGGGGTCTTAGGATCTGGAACTCAGGCACTCAGAGTTGCTGAACAAACACTTCATCTACTCAGCCATCTCGCCAGGCCCTGTTCTAGAACTTTCTGTAGGATCAGGTTGGAAGCTGAGACCATAGACACTCTTCCTCCTTCCTTGACCTCTCTGTTCACCTCACTGTTCGTGGGCTTCTTCTGAGAGCACCCCTCCAGTAAACCATTCCCCATTTGTGCCCTCGTCTGTCTGTCTGTCTGTCTGTCTCAGCCTTTTCTTCTAAGGGCTCTAACTTGAGGAGAGTGTTCCTTCCAGTTACTGGGGTGTGGGGATGTTTGTGCTATGTGGGTCATTGTTCTAGAAATATCTGGGCTTTCCAGGCTGTGTGTTATCTGATTGCATGATGAGTCAGGATGGGTTTGAGATGCTGCAGGCCTCCCAACATCCCATGGTTAGCCATGCAAGGCTTGTTGTGGGTGCAGGCAGGAGGACATGCTGGTGGTGGGGGGAGGCCAGTCATTATTTCCGCCTCAGCGCATTCTAATCACATTTCCTCTGTCAAGCCAGGCTTTTGGTGTGACTTCCCCGAGTCTGCTTTCCTTCGGCGCGGATCAGAAACGAATCAACGTGGTACAGTCTGGCAGCAGATCATTTAGACATTTCTGTCTCTGTTAGTAGCCAGGGGCTGGCAGCAGGTTTTGTATTTTTTTATGTGAACTCACAGGTGTACACTTTGCTTTGAAATCATAGATGGCTCTACCTCCCATATTGGAATGCTGTATGTTTCTAATTGTCAAGAATAGTTGAGGTCATGTGAAAGATGAGTCAGCACACAACGAAGCTCCCAACTGGGAGTCGACCTGGCTGACTCTGGCTTCTGTCGGCTCTTATACTTTAAAAAATATGCATATGTGTGTATATGTGTGCATGTTCAAGTGTGTGTGTGTGTGTGTGTGTGTGTGAGTGGAGAGAGAGACAGAGTGACAGAGAGAGATAGTTTATTTTATTTATTTATTTGAGAAACAGGAACACACAGAGAGAATGGGCATGCCAGAGCCTCTAGCCATTGCAAACAAATTCCAGAGGCATGTGCCACCTTGTGCATCTGGCTTACGTGGGTATTGGGGAATCGAAGCTGGGTCCTTTGGCTTCACAGTCAAGAGCCTTAACCATTAAGCCATCTCTCTAGTCCGTGTGTGATAGTTTAAACACGATACTTTGTAAGGCCATTTGTAAGGACATTTTTGATTAAACTTCATACTTGCGTCACTAGCAGGCAGATTCCTGCCTCAGGGATGGTGGGCTGCATGTTACAGGGGATGAATCTTGTTGTCCAGCTCTCAGGTATGTTTGGGGGTGGATTTGAATTCCAGCCCAAAGGTATGGAGGGAGCTTGCTGGTGGTACTGGCTGTTGGTGGTTTCTCTCTGCTTGGATCTAAGAAAAAGAGCCAGCTTCTTTGGCCATTGATGGAAATTTCCCTGGATCTGTAAACCTGAAATAAACCCCTTATTCCCATTAGATGTTTGTCCCAACCAAGTGGAGCTAACTATAACAGTGTGTGTGTAAGTACACATAAACAAATGTGTGTGGGGCATGTGTACACATGTACATATGTGTGTGGAAGCCAGAGGACAACCGTGAGTATTGTCCTCAGGAACATTGTACACTGTCTCGCTGGCCTGAATCTCATCAACTGGGCTCAACTAGCTGGCCAGCAAGCTCCAGGGATCCACCTGTCTCCACCTCCACAGTGCTGGGGTTCCAGGTTTGCACCACCATGCCCAGCATTTTTATGTGGGTACTGGGGATCGAACTCAAGTCCTCATAATTGTGAGATGAGCACTTTACTTCTTTCAGATGTTTAAGATGAGGTATTATACAAATACGGTGTAGTGACTAGATACCTAGCATAAACGGTCTGCAGTTGTACATCCAGGAATGTCCACACAGCCACCACCCAGACCATGATATCAAACATTTTCAGGGGCTGGAGAGATGGCTTAGTGGTTAAGGCACATGCCTGCGAAGCCTGAGGACCCCAGTTTGATTCTCCAGGTCCCACAAAAGCCAGATGCACATGGTGGCGCATGCGTCTGGAGTTCGTTTGCAGTGGCTAGAATCTCTGGTGCACCCATTCACACTCTCTCTCTCCCTCTCTCTGTCTCAAATAAATAAATAAATAAATAAATAAATAAAAAATCTTAAAATAAAAAAAAAAAACATTTTCAGCACCCCAGAAAGTTCTCTTATGCTCTCTCCCAGTCAATCCTTGCTTCTAGCCCATTTCCCATATTCTGTCCCATAGATTACTATTTCTGTTCTTGATTCTGAAGTAAGTGGAACCAGAAAAATCTGTCTTGCTTCTTTCATGATTCTGTTCATAGACTTCACCCATGAACTGCCCATATGTGCAGCTAGTTTGTTCTCTTAATATTTCTGCCTAGTATTTGATTATATAAACACACTCCAATTTATTCATTCTAGTCACTAGGTTGTATCCAATTTGGGGCTACCTTAAAATTTTCAGAATGAGGCGCTGAGGAGATGGCTCAGCAGTTAAAGGTGCTTGCTCACAAAGCCGGCTGGCCTGGGTTTGATTCCACAGTACCCACATAAAGCCAGATGCCCAAAATGGTGGGAGCATGCATCTGGAGTTTGTTTGTAGTGACAAGAGGTCCTGACACACCCATGCTTACTCTGTCTCTCTCTCTCTCCTCTCTCAAATAAATAAATAAATTGTTGAAAAACATTTCAGAATGACCTTAGTGTCTATAATCCGATTCCGATTTCCTTTCCCTATGTGAGGCCCTCACGATAGACAGGAGAGGAGATTTGTATGCTGATCTGCATTTTCTAGATAAGAAATTGTCAGTGAGAATTTCAGCAATTCATTCAGGCCACACAGCCTCAATGAAACAGGGCCAGCATTTGACCTCCCGCTGCTTGCTGCTTGATTTCTGGTCTAGCTAGATTCTTTCAGGTCCTTGCTTACATTCCTCTTGAAATTCCCAGCATCCATTGTCCACTCTGGGGAATCTCTCCACTCTGTGGGGGTGAGTATAAGGATCACCCTTCTGACTGCTGACACTCTACTGTGACCCTAATTTGGTTGGAGCCTATTTCATATCGGGATGAGGCAGTTTCCCCAATTTCTCTGCAGTGCAGAGAAGCACTCAACCTTGGGGGTGGTGACGGTTAAGCTCTGTTTGCTCAGGAGCCCACTGATACCCTCACTTGGCACTACCTGGAAACTGCACAGTGGTAGCAAAGCTTATGCTTCCAGGCATGGCAGAGAGCAAGAACAAGCCGTGTGGATGTCACCTACAAGGACACTGGCACTTTGGTGTTGTCACTGCAGTGTTCCCTGCTCCAGGAGGTTCGGTCAAATGGACAGGATGCAGCCTTGCCCTCCTGCCAGCTCACTCCGAAGCAGGTGCTCGGGAGGGGGAAAGCATGTCAGGATTTAGGGAGCAGGATGAAAGGAAGGCCACAGAACAGACGGTGCCCTGAGCATCGCTTCTGGTGATTTCTGAGCTGAGTGCCCAGAGAAGAAACCGTTTTCCTTCTGTCACTGTCCACACACTTCACAAATCATAGTAATGCCTGACTTCAGTGGTGTTCCCGGGAGCCAAACAACAGCTGGCCGTGGCCACTTCTTCTGCTTGCCTCTCCCATGTTCGAAGCTTCCTTTCTCCCACTTTCTCCTTTGCATGCCTGATGATTTTTCCTTTAGTATTTTCCCCATAGTATTGTTGTCTTGAAAAAAAAAAAAAAAACAGGGCTGGAGAGATGGCTTAGCAGTTAAGCGCTTGCCTGTGAAGCCTAAGGACCCAGGTTTGATTCCCCAGGACCCACGTAAGCCAGATGCACAAGGGGGTGCATGCCTCTGGAGTTCGTTTGCATTGGCTGGAGGCCCTGGCATGCCTATTCTCTCTCTCTCTCTACCTGCTTATTTCTGTATCTCTTTCTCAAATAAATAAATTAATTAAAACAACAACCAAGGAGGGTCTATAAGATGAAATTATAAGAATTTGCAGACTGTGGGTGAAATGCTTGCTGTGTGAGCACGAATACTGGGTTGACACTCCCAGCCCCGTGTCAGAGTTGGGTGTGGTACTGTGTACCGGGAATCCCAGCACTACACTAGGGGTCAGAGATAGGAGGATCCCTGGGGCTTGGCAGCTATTGAACAGGTGAGCTCTAGGTTCAGCAAGAGGCACTGTCTCAAAACACAAGGTGGGAGGTGAGTGAGGAAGGCCCTGCTGATGCCCACATGTGCCTCTCCACACACGTGCAGCTTAATGTGCACAGAGCTCTACTGCTTTATCCAATTCAGGCGCAGGGGGACCAAGACCTGTTCTTTTTGTAGTGCAGGAGAAAAGGGATCCATAGCTACACTTCCAGTCACTGATCTTCCTGCTCTCCCGACCCAGACTCAAAGCGTGGCTAAGAGGTACAGAGAGTCAGTGTGTGACCTAGAAGCCCTTTCAGACTATGGCCCACAAGTTTCCAGCTTCCTAAGGTTCGTCCAGTCTTTGGGGGAAGTTCTTTGGGTTCATCTGGGTCTCACAGCCTTTCTTCAAAAGATTTTATTTATTTATTTATTTATTTATTTATTTATTTATTTATTTATTTATTTATTAGAAACGGGGGGGGATATAGTGAGAATGGGCATGCCAGGGCCTCTAGCCACTGCAACTGAACTCCAGATGCATGCGCCACCATGTGCATCTGGCTTACGTGGGACCTGGAGAATCAAACCAGGGTCCTTAGGCTTCACAGGCATGCGCCTTAACCGCTAAGCCATCTCTCCAGCCCTCAAAGCCTTTCTCTATACAAGTTTGACGTACTACAAGGTGGCCCCATCCCTGACAGGGGCTCGGTCCTCCTACACAGAGCATGGTGTCCCGTCCACCCTAGAGCAAGGCCAGAACTCATTCTCGTCACTCATATACTTTCCCCCGAGGTTGATGCATCATCACTGAGAGCTCCGTTTTCTTTGACTTGACTTCATTATATAACTTAATTAAAGAGGATTTGACTAATTACCAAATTAAAAATTAGACTTTGCTGTTTGGTGGAGAACTGTGATTCATTTTCTATTCTAAGCCACAGCCTGCTTATTTCTTAATCTGTCTACTTTATGGTGGGACCTGGACATGGATGACAATTTCTCACAGGACTCTCCTCTAACCAGGCTAATATCTGTTTTTGTTTGTTTGTTTGTTTTGAGGTAGGGTCTAGCTCTAGCCCAGGCTGACCTGGAATTCACTAGATAGCCTTAGGCTGGCCTCAAACTCACAGTGATTCTCCTACCTTGGCCTCCCAAGTGCTGGGATTAAAGGTGTGCACTACCATGCTTGGCGATATCCTTTTTTTTTTTTTTTTTTTTTTTTTTTAAGTCAACTAAGACTAGGTAGCTTAATCACAACTTGAGAGTATACTCTTTAGGCACAGTGAAACACAGAGATGATTCTGGAGCATAAACACATAGACAAATAAATGAAGAGATGCGTCCTTGTGGTAGTTTGAATGTAAAGGGATCCCCATAACCCCGTGTGTTTGTGATTAAGCCTCATCCTTTATCCCCTGGTGGCAATCTGGGAGGTGGAGCCTTGCTGGAGGAGGTATATTGTTAAGGATGGGCTTTGGAGCTGATATAGCCCACTTCCTTTTTTCCAGCCAGCTCAATTTCTTGCTATTTTTAATTTTTTTTGTTTATTCTTATTTATTTATTTGAGAGTGACACAGAGAGAAAGAGAGAGAGAGAAAGAGAAAGAGAGAGAGAATGGGTACACCAGGGCCTTCAGCCATTGCAAACGAACTCCGGATGCTTGTGCCACCTTGTGCATCTGGCTTATGTGGGTAATGGGGAATTGTGCCTTGAACTGGGGTCCTTGGCTTCACAGGCAAGTGCTTAACTGCTAAGCCATCTCTCCAGCCTTTTTTTTTTTTTTTTTTCCAATAATGGTGGCAAGGTGTGATGGCTAACCTCTGCTCCTCCATGCTTTTTCCACCATGATGCAATTTCCCTTCAATACTGTAAGCTGAAAATAAACCCTTTCCTCCCGTGAGCTGCTTTTGGTCAGAATTTCTTTTGTCCTAGCAATGAGAAGATAGTGGGCAATATTTACTCTTTGCTTTGAGATCATTGGCTCTTAGAAGTAGTGACAATATCTAAGGAGAGAGTTGAGATGTGAGGAGTGAAGTGGGAAGCTATGTGTCAGGTATCATACTTATGTAATTTTATTTAATCTTCGTGACAAACCTATGACATTTTAGATTTACACAAGTGGGCTGTAAGGCTCAGAGTGGACAAGTTATCTGCCCACGGTTTCCCATAGCTATTAATTGGCAGAGCCAACATCATATCTAAGTCTGATCCTGGTCATAGTAAGGCACAGTAGGAAAAGCCTATACTTTTCCTAAAATACCACCTTCAAAAGAATCTATACTATACTATACTATTGGAGGATGCTAGAAGGTATATAGCTAGATACTATATGTCCAAATAAATGGCTGTATGGGTTTTTTTCTATCCTAAGAATGAACAATGCCTCTTGGAGTATTTCTCAATATTCATTTTCAGCTTTTAAATGATATTTTAATGTGTGTGTATGGGTGTGGGGCTGTGTAGGTGAGCTAGGGTCTTTGCCACTGCAAATAAATACCTTGAACCACTTTTTGTGTCTGGCTTTATGTTGGTGCTTAGAAACTGAACCCTGGGCCTACAGGCTTTGTAAACAAGTGTCTTTAATCACTGAGCAATCTTCCTAGCCCTCAATTTTTTTATTTTAATGTTTTTATTTTAGGAAGAGCAAGAGAGTGAGAGATACAGAGAGAGAGAGAGAGAGAATTGGTGTGCCAGGGCCTCAGCCACTGTAATTAAACTCCAGATGCTCGCACCACCTAGTGGGTATGTGCAACCTTGCGTTTGCCTTATCTTTGTGTGTCTGGCTTCCGTGGGATCTGGAGAGTCCAACATGGGTCCTGAGGCTTCGCAGGTAAGCCCCTTATCCGTTAAGCCATCTCTCCAGCCACCTCAATTTTTTTAAACAAAGATTTAAAAATTGTAATGTCCACTTACCAATGAACTGGCTTACACAATCAGTTTTAACAGGTAGGAAGGGTAGTGGAGAATGCCCCAAAAGCCAATGCAAGTCAAGTCATCTATCTGATAGTCTAAATCACATGAAATCACTGGATATGTCACATGTGAGCTTGGGTTCTGACTTCCACTGGTGAATTGAATGCCGCCAGATGCATTATTGAGCCATTTTTGGCAGTTTCTTTATCCGCACAACAGGCATCATGGCACCAGCTTTGCAGAGTTGACAACTGACATACAGTAAGCTTACCACAAATGCTGATTCCTTCACTTCTTGGTAGTCTTCACATGTTGTTGATCGTGTGAAGAGCCGTTAGGTAGAGCACCGGTGTGGGGAAGGAGATGAGGCAGCAGAGCTCCTTGGGGGTTGTCGTTTGGGGAGAGTGATTTCTGCTCTCTTCATTCATCTGACACCCACTTTCTTGCCTTCTCTTTCCCTGGCCATCTTTTTGTTCTCTACCCTATTCCACAGAAGCTAAGAAATTATGGGAGAAGTAGCAGTAAGCCAACATTGCCACAGTCTAGCCTTCCCGAGGAGATGTTTGATGGATGGGTTTTATATCTTTGCCTGAACAGTTTTAGACTGTGTGTGTTCCTCTGTTGGAGGTTCTTTCTCACCTCTGTCAGGAGTTGCGTGAACTTCTCTGACACACGCTAACACCTGCATCCCGTAAACAGGGCTGTGGTGTGGGGCTCCACCGGCAGATTCAAGGAAGGGAGGATTCAGCACCAGTTCAGGTTTGCCGTTCTTCTCATAGCCTGAATCAGGCTCTTGGGCTTCTCTTGGCATCTGGGCTGTGGCTTCTATACTCAACTGTCAGGATAGGGCCTGTGCCCAGAGGGAGTACAGCAAGAACACGAAGGAGAGAGAGCTGAGCAATGGAGTGTGCTGGATACCCTTGCTAGGGTTCCATTGTCCTTTGTATTGCACCCTAACTGTCTTGACTATTCCAGCCACCCCAACTATTACCCCTGGAACCCCTTTCCCATCCCTTGTGAACTCTTCCTCATTCTTCATTCATTCTGAGTACTTCTTTTTTATTTATTTATTTATTTATTTTTATTTTGGAGAGAGACACAGAGAGAGAGGGAGAGGAAGACAGATAGAGGTGGGCGTGCTGGCAGCCTCTCAGCTGCTGCGAACGAAATCCAGATGCATGTGCCCCCTTGTGGCCAAGTGCGGCATTGCACCCTTGCGTCACTTTGCATCTGGCTAAACCTGGAGATTGGAACTGACGTTCTTAGGCTTAGTGGGCAGGTCCTTAACCGCTAAGCCATCTCTCCAGCCCCATTCTGAGTACTTCTATCTCAAAGATGCCTTCTGTACCTCTGCCAGGCTCCTGTAGAGGTTAAGCATCTCCCCTTGGGCTCCTGTACAGCTTAGGCACCTCCTCTAGGGCTCCATGGTACTAGGCCTCATCCATTTCTTGATTTTCATTACATGCACACATGACTGTTGACTTCTTTTTTTCTGTTGACTTATTTTTAAAATTTATTTATTTATTTGAGAAATAGACAAGGAGAGAGAGAGAGAGAGAAGGACAGAGAGAAAGAGAGAGAAAATAGGCACGCCAGGTCCTCTAGCCACTGCAAACGAACTCCAGATGCATGCGCCCCCTTGTGCATCTGGCTTACGTGGGTCCTGAGGAATTGAACCTGACTCTTTTGGCTTTGCAGGCAAGCACCTGAACCTCTCCAGCCCAAACTGTTGACTTCTTCAAGAAAAGGGATTGCAATTAGCCAATCCTAAAGCTGTCAGGTTTCAGAACCTGACCCTCCTGTCCTTGTCCCATTGAGCTTCCTTCTCCTCAAGCCTAGAATAGTGTAGTTGCTTCTTAAACATTTCTCTTTGTCTTACACCTCATATCTCTTTTCCAGATCAAGCTCTAGAGCAGGAGTGTCCTTCAAAAACATGCAGCCAAATGTACTGCTCGTCCATTTCGTTTTTCATGAGCTCCCTCGCATCCCTGGGAGTTTGGCTTGTGCCAGAAATAAATGCTAAAGTAAAGAATTGAGCGTCAGCACTTTACCAGAAGGATGAAAGGAACACCAGGGGTGGTGCATATATGAACTGGGGGAGAGAGCACAGGTAGCAAGCGCAGGGCATGCTGGTGAGCAGATTATCCCCTGGGCAGCAGGAGCTCCAGCCTGAAGAAAATGCCCATTCAGGTAGTATAGATGGGCCTATGCAGTGTTACCCAGAGGACTGTATATCTAGGTTTATGAGAAAAAAAAAAGACCTTCCATTAGTCATTGGCTGAGTGTGTTCCCAGGGGTATTAATTACCTGCTGCGCCAGTCTCTCTGCACACAGGCCAACCTAGTGGCAGTGGCCAGAGGGTGCCTGCAGGCACATTCGGGAAGGAATTTTCTGTGGAATAGTGAGTGCTGAGGGAGAGGCTCTTGAGGCCCTGCGTGGCCCATGGACTCCGTCCCGCAGCTCCTCCCTCCCTTTGCTGGCCGCCCCAGTCTGATTGCGGCAGTCCTGCCTGCGTGTCCATGTCCCTGGGCATCTCAAGCTGCTGCTTGCCTCCGTGCTGTTGCCCACCATGCACCTTCAGCCTTGCGGGGGGGGCGGTGCTGTGCCTCTGACTCTTTTCCCCCAAGTTAGCTCTCACCATCCTTCAAGATACAGCATCACCTCTTCCAGGAGGTGCTCCTGGGCTGCCTCCTTGTTCAGCTGAAGGAGATGATTTTCACGCTGCACCTTTCACAGCTCTGCCTTCTCCACTAAACAGGGGCTGTGTGGCACGTACACACACACACACACACACACACACACACACACACACACACCACCATGGTCTGACCCTGGAGATGAACACATGTCTGACACTGTAATAAAAATGCAGCGGACTGAACTGTATCTATGGCCCATTGTTTAGCATGCAGTTGGGACTCAATTGAATGTCCTGAGTTGAACTAGTCTCTGTCCTGGCTCCCTCTTTTCTCATTGGCGATGACAACAAAGGATTTTAAATCTCAAGTCTTTCCCTTCCCCAGAGGATAGGCACTTGTCTCCTCTTCAACACAGGGAGATTAGACCTGGAAATGGTGATCCAGGGGAGGCCTAGGAACTATAGGAGACTGAAGATCATTGGGACACACACCTACATTGTGCACACACATGTAAAGACAGGTCCGTAAGCAGAAACGGAAAGGAGGGAGGGAGACAACAGACAGACCCAGAAGACGGCCATACCACCCTGAATGTGCCTGATCGCATATGATCCTGGAAGCTAAGCAGGGTGGGGCTTGGTTCATACTTGGATGGGAGAAAGAGAAAGATGGTTTGGCAGAGGAACAAATGAAAGGGGAAGGAAAAAAAAAAAAAAAACAAGAAAAGGGAAGACTGGGAGACCAAAACAAATATAATATAGGAATATAAAGAGAAAAGGTCAAATCATGTGCTAATTGGGATAATAGTGAATGGAAAGCCTCAGAGAAAGGATTTTCTTTTTAAAATATTTTATTTCATTCATTTATTTGATGAGAGAGAGAGAGAATAGGCATGCCAGGGCCTCCAGCCCCTGCAAACAAACTTGAGATGTATGCACCCCCTTGTGCATCTGGCTTTACATGGGTCCTGGGGAATTGAACCTGGGTCCTTTGGCTTTGCAGGCAAACGCCTTAACTGCTAAGCCATCTCTCCAGCCCAGAGAAAGGATTTTCCATCTCAGGTCAGTAGAGATTGATACCCGATTAGTTGCTACCAGATCTTGGTCTCCCTTCCCACAGCTGTCCCAAAGACATGCACAGTGCTGATGTCAGATGAGGGGAGCAGTGCTGGGTGTGTGTGTGTGTCATGGCAGGGGTGTGTGTGGGGGAGAACTACTGGTCTGTGTCCTGAGACATTGCACAAGGCACACACTCCAGTGGCAGCTCTGGTGGTGAGTGGAGTGTGAGTCCTTAGTGGTGCCGTGGCTCCTGTGTGCACCCCTTTGGCCCTGTGCTGTTGGATTTGCGGTGACTCATGAAAGAATAATGAGCCGCATCAATTTTTAAAGCCGCCTAATGCTTCTCTCTCAGCTCGGCTGTCTAAAAGTTTGCAAAGAGCGGCATGGATCCTCAGGAGGAGACCGAGGAGACACGACTTCCTGCCAGGTCTGCTACAGCTGTGACCGACAGCGCCTTAGGTGGGAGCTACAGTGGCTGGGGCCGGGGGAGGTCAGAGAGCAGGAGTTTTGCAACAATTGCCTTATTTCTGAGTGCCTGCGTAGAGCAGATTCAGGGGTTTAGGAAGAGTTTTTATAAAAAGGTAGGTTCTCTGATTAGATCCTTTACCTGAGATGTCTGCTTCCTCATACGTCTCACATCCTGTGTGCTGGTTACTAAACTACATTACTTCCAAGTTTCAAGCCCAATTTCCTACATTCTGACCAAGCATGAGGCAGCTGGGCTTCTCCAAAGAATTCCACTTCGCCGGTTGCCAGTAGAGGGAGCAAGAAGAAGGGATTTGCTCCTTGATTCCTGGCTGTTCTAGCAGTTTCTCAGCAATGTTTTCTCTCCACAGAAGTGTTGGCTCTTTGCACACACACACACACACACACACACACACACACACACACACACACTGGATTTTTCCAGCAGCAGTCACAGGGCCCACTTCCCTGGGATCACCTTCTTGGAGACACGAGCACTAACCAGCAGACAGTTCTCAGCTTCTCCCGCCCCAACCCCACACACACCTCAGCGGTCTGTGAGGCTCCTCTTCAGACTACCAGAGTTTATTAACTCCAGGATCTTTTCCGTATTCTTCCCAAACTTGTCCTGGTTTTCCTGGGACATCCCGGGATTTGGAACACTGAAAGTGCAATGTCCCTTACAAATGAGGAGGGGTGGTCACTCTAAGATGAGAGCTGCTTCCTGCAGCTGTTGCCTCAGGCGCCCTAGGAACAATTTTATATGATGATAATTCATCAGTGATAAAGTTTGATAAGTGATGATGAATTTCGCCTGTCAAAGACTTGCTGTATTCTCACTTCTTAGGAAGTGCGTTAGATCAGAGAGCATCTATTTCTTACGGGCAGGATCCAAAGGGCTTTCAATAAGGAGTGTTCCTTTCTGCCTGCCGTTTTGGTCACACCGTTTCTAAGGTGCATCTGCTGCGTGGGGTGATAAGAAGCCGGCACATGTGCACAGCTGTGCACACAATGGTGGCTATCTCCTCATCCTTGTCTTTCATCCTTAACGCTCTGTGCACATGAACTTGGAAAGAGTGAGTGATTTGCTCAAAACATCATCCAAACAAGTCACAGATTGCTGACTTTCAAACTCATATTCCAATTCTTTCCCCCACGCCCTTGTATCTGGGGGGGGGGTGTCTTTCTGAATGGAGTTCAGTGAGAGGCAGGGAGTGTTTCTATTTGATTTTCTTTTCTGCTTCACAATTGACTTCCCTATATCTCTGCCTCCAAGCCTTTGGACTTTGCTTAATTCAGTGGATGAAATGGGCCGCAGGGATGTGTGGACTGGGGGAATTAGGCTCTCTGAGTGCCACGCGTTCTGCTGGATGCTGCCTTAATGTTGCTGGTGTGTCTCACATTTCCAGTGGATTTGCATTTAAACTAAAAGCTTTCTAGAACCTTGGCTATAGACCTGGCTCGCTTAAGAGGCATTTCCCATAACACTCAATTTTATTAATACCATAAAGCAGTCTACGTTAAATCATCAGATCATTTCATATTCAGAGAACACTCACAGTCCGAGCTGCTTTATTTGGATAGTGGCTGACGTCTTCCTGTAAATGATGGTGCTAGCAGGCACTGGTGAGGCTTTGCTGGGAGGGTGGAGGCTGTGGGAGAAACTGGGAAGATACCCATAAGTTCCCTGTGCTATCCAGCACAGACACCAAAGACAGGCATGGTACTTTGATTGTGAACTGGTCTCCATAGGCTCATGTGTTTGAATAATTGGTCCCTGGCTTGGGGTGCTGTTTGGGAAGGTTCTGGAAGCTTTAGGAAGCAGAGCCCTGGCTGGAGGAAGTAGGTCACTGGGGAGGGGGAGGGTGGGCTTTGAGGATTTATAGCCCGGCTCATTTTTCTGTCAGTGTTCTGCATTCTGACTGCAGATGCAATGTGACCAGCTGGCTTCTTGCTCCTGCTCCTGCTGCTGTGTCTTCTGTTGAAGTCGACTATCATGGTTTGAATCAGATGTCCCGCCATAAACTCATGTGTTCTGAGTGCTTGGTCCCCAGCTGGTGGCAATTTGGGAGGTGGAGCCTTGCTGGAGGAGGTGTGTTGCTGGGATGTGCCTTTGGTTTATTAACCCTAGCTTGCCAGTGGTAGTTCACTTAGGGGTGTTATAGCTAGTTCCACCTGGCTAGAGTTTGGCTCACTCTCCTGCTGCTGTTGTCCACCTGCTGTGGCAGAGGGGTTGTCCAGCCTCTGCTCATGCCATGCCTTCCCCTGCCATCATGGAGCTTCTCCTCCAGACTGAAAGCCAAAATAAATCCTTTCCTCCCATCAGCTGCTTTTGGTCAGGTGAACCAATGAGAAGGTAACTGCAAAACCTTCTTTGCAATCCTTCCTTGTACCCACATCCTAATGTAAGATTTTCAGAATTTGAGCTGAGACAAACAAGGATCCAGGGCTGGAGAGATGGCTTAGTGGTTAAGATATTTGCCTGCAAAGCCAAAGGATCATGGTTCGACTCTCCAGGCACGATGTAAGCCAGATGCACAAGGGGGCACATGCATGTAGAGTTCATTTGCAGTGGCTGGAGGCCCTGGTGTGCCCACTCTCTCTCTCTGCCTCTTTCTCTTAAATAAATAAATAAATAAAACATATTTAAAAAAAACAAGGATCTGAAAGGCGATTTGCTGATTTGCTGATCTTCCAGTTTTCTTAACTCCAAATATTGTATTTCTTCTTTGCAAACATGGCACCAATTGCCACTTCAGAATCCTTAAGTGAAGCCTCTGCTATCATTAAAGTATAAGAAGCCAAAGAGCAGGGACAACACCAACACCATACCTGTTATCTAAGTTATTTTACTCATTGCTGGGACCAAAAAAAAAAAAAAAAAAAAAAAAAAAAAAAAAAAAGCCAAAATACCTGTGAAGAAGCAGCTTAAGAAATGAAAGGGGGTTCTAAGCCTAAACCAAGAACTAAATGGAGCCCAGCGATGAACCTGAACACTAACTAAACTCTAGACCTAGGCCTAACCCTACCCCTAACCCTACCCATAAACCTATCCTAACCCTAACTCAGCCCCAATTTAACCCTAGTGCTAATCTTTACCCTAACCGTAACCCTTACCCTAACCCAAACACTAACCCTAGCCCTAATAATACACCTACCACTATCCCTTACCTTAACTATAACTCTAAACCAGTACTAACACTAACCCTAACTCTAACCTTACCCCAGCTCAAGCCCAAACCCTAAACTCTAGCCGTAGCCCTAATTCTACCCTTAACCCTAAACCTACCCTTAACTCTCACCTTAAACAAAGCCCTAACCCTGAACTTAACCCGAACCCTAGCTCTAGCCCTAATCCTAACTCAACCCTGGTCCAGATGCTAACCCTAACCCTAATCTAGCCCTAACTCTGGCCCCAAACAAAAACAAAACCAAAAACCAAAAACAAAACAAGAGAAACAACAACAAAAAAGAAAGGTAAAGGGTTTATTTCAGCTTACAGGTTGAATGGCTACTTTCCATCATGGTGTCCAACCCCAGTGACCACTTCTCCAGCAACGCTTCACTTCCTAAAGCTTCTACAACCTTCCCAAACAATGCCACCAGCTGGTAAAGCAAGTGTTCAAACACACGAACCTATGGGGACATTTTTACATTCAAACCACCATACTTATCTTTGCTGTTTGTGCTAATGACCCAGTCACTGAGCTGTACTGTGTAAGAGCATACAAGACTGGGCTGGAGAGATGGCTTAGCAGTTAAGGCGCTTGCCTGCAAAGCCAAAGGACCCAGGTTCAATTCCCCAGGACCCATGTAAGCCAGATGCACAAGTGGGTGCACACATCTGGAGTTCATTTGCAGTGGCTAGAGGCCCTGGGGCATCCATTCTCTCTCTCTCTCCCCTGCCTATTTCTGTATCTTTCTCTCAAATAAATAAATAAAAAGAAAATTAAAAAGAAAAAAGAGTGTACAAGACTCCAAGTGATCTACTTACCAGTGTCTCAGTCCTGTGGTGGGAGATTGAGGAGAATATGGCAAGTCTGCCTCACAGGGGAAGCCCAAGGCAAGAAGCAAAAGAATGGGGAGAGCTGAAAGGTCATCTTTATGACAACAGTAATGAGGAAAAGGTAGGTTGTCAGTTCTGTCCAATTATATTAACAGTTCCCGTCATGGCAGGGTTGCCAGAAAAGGGGTGAACAAGACTTGTCATGTAAGAAAGGAGCCTCGCCTCGCTGCATGCAGCTGTAAAAGCCAAATGGGAGAATTTATGTGACAGGATCACATATATTAAGCATCGTGTTCATGGTTCATTTTGAAAGGAGGTTACACATTGTTGTAGTTACCTTCTCTTTGCTGGGACAAAGCACCTGAACAAAATCAGCTGATGGGAGGAAAAGTTTTTTTATTGTGGCTTACAAGTCTCAAGGGTGAAGCTCCATAATGGCAGGAGATAGCACGGCATGAGCAGAGGCTGGACATCACCTCTGCCATGGCAGGAGGAAAACAGCAGCAGGAGAGTAAGCTGAGCTCTGGCAAGGGGAACTGGCTATAACACCCCTAAGCCTGCCTACAACAACACACCTCTTCCAGCAAGGAGCCATCTCCCAAATTGCCACCAGTTAGGGACCAATCATTCAAAACACATGAGTTTTTTTTTTTTTGGGAGGGTGTGTGCATCTGATTCAAATCACCACACACATAAAATGAGCTAGAAGATAGAAAGAGACCAGGAGAGACCTCACGGATAAAATTAGATATAAAAGGAGTTGGGAGGGCTGGAGAGATGGCTTAGAGATTAAGGCGCCTGTCTGCCAAGCCTAAGAATGCCCATTTGATTCTCCAAGTCCCACATTTAGCCAGACACAAAATGACGCAAGGGTGCAATGCCGCAATTTCCCACAAGGGGGCGCATGTGTCTGGAGCTCCTTCACAGCCGCTGAGAGCCAAAAAAAAAAAAAAAAAAAAAAAAAGCTGGGTGTGGTGGTACATGGCTATAATCCCAGTGCTGGGGAGGAAGAGACAAGAATCCTTAGGGCTTGCTGGTTAGCAGGTCTACTGGCCATGTTGGTGAGCGCTAGTTTCAGTGAGAGACCCTGTTATCAAGACAAGAAAAAAATACCAGATGTCAGCCTCTGGCCTTTACATACAGGCACACAGGCATACACGCATGCAACACTAGACACATATGTGCATGCAAAAAGAAAGTAATAGCCCAGAGAAGTAGAAGGTTAATTCTGCTGGGGAGGGGAAATAGGGAATAAGGAATAAGAAAGCAATACAGGGCTGGAGAGACGGCTTGGCGGTTAAGGCTCCTGCCTGCCAAGCTCAAGAACTCCAGCTCCAATCTCCAGGTCCCACGTTCAGCCAGACACAAAAAGTGATGCAAGGGTGCGCACACGTCTGGAGTTCATTCACAGCGGCTGCCTGCTGGTGCGCCCTTTCTATCTCTCTCTTTGTGTCTCTCTCAAATAAAATAAAGATCAAAAAAAATAAGAAAGCAGTACATAGAAAAGTCACGCAGGTTCAAGGTAGGTCTCAAAGACTGTACGAAGCTGGCTCTGCAAGCAACTGATAAGGTCTGGTTAGAGGGGGAAGTTTGTGTGTGGAATCACGGATCATAAACATTCTTTCTAATAACAATGCTGGTGGGGGATCTTGTATTTTCTTTTTATTTAAATATATTATTTACTTATTTGCAAACACAGAAAGAGAGAGAGGAGGAAGAGAGAGAGAGAGAGAGAGAGAGAGAAAGAGACAGAGAGAGAATGAGTATGAGAATGGGCCTCTAGCCACTGCAGACGAACTCCAGATGCATGTGCCACTTTTGTGTATCTGGCTTTATGTGGGTACTGGGGAACCAAATCCAGGTTGTTAGGCTTTGCAGGCAAGTGCCTTAACAACTGAGCTATCTCTCCAGCCTCTAGTCTTGTATCTTCAAGACTGGTGGAACTAGACTTTATTTCTGATGGAAGGATGCATGGACTAAGGCGAGCCGATTGCCAGAGTCATCTTTGTAGACAATCCAGTGCCACTGTTTGCTTGGTGTGGCACTTGAAGTTCACAGCTGTACACTTCACCTTGCACTGACCACACAGTGGTCAAGGTCAGTCAAGCAAGTGCTTCATCCCTTGGAGGGTTGGCACACTCTGTCAGTTCTCATGGGTCTGTGTCCCTGTTGAAAGCCATAGTGTTTGATAGCTAATGTACCAGTCTCAGCTTCAGGAGGAGGAGAAGAAAGCTACCTGGCCGTTCCTAGACAGCACATTTTACTTACCCCCGAGAAGTGAGACAGAAATTGGATGTTGTCAGGGTTTGAAAACATTTCTTTCACTCAATGCACTGCAACCCAAAGGCACATGATGACTTTTGTTTCATCAACAAATCCCCAGTCTCCTCGAAGAACATATCCAACAAAAGCTGAACGCAAAAGACGCACAATTACCATGGCGACTGCTAATTGTCGTCAAGCTCAAGCTGCACGTGTCAGCTCACAGAAAAGCAGGTTACACTTCTGTAGGCTAAAGTGCCAAGACGCAGAAAGTATCGTTTAAAATGTTGTGAAAATCACATTAGACACATTAGCAAATTAAATATTATCTGGGGCTTAGCGGTTAAGGCATTTGCCAGCAAAGCCAAAGGACCTAGGTTCAAATTCCCCAGGACCCTCGTAAGCCAGATGCACAAGGTGGCGCATGCATCTGGAGTTCATTTGCAGTTGCTGGAGGCTCTGGTGTGCCTATTCTCTATCTGCCTCTCTCTCAAATAAATAAATAAAAATATATATAAAAAAACAAATATTGTCTAGTAGTACGTCAGAAGTATCATGTGAGACTTTGGGCTGGGAATGTGGTTTTATGGGGGACTGGAAAGTGGTTGCTGGACTCTGTACCAGAGAATTTGTAAACAGCCTTGGTCTTTGGCGTCCTGCTTATTTTTTTTTCTTTAATTAAAAACATTTTATTTATTTATTATTTATGAGAGAGAGAGAGAAAGAGAGAAAGAGAGAGAGAATGGGCACGCCAGGGTCTCCAGCCACTGCAAACGAACTCCAGACACATGTGCCACCTTGTGCATCTGGCTTACGTGGATATTGGGGAATCAAACCTGGATCCGTAGGCTTCGCAGGGAAGCACCTTAACCTCTAAGTCATCTCTCCAGCCCTCTTTCTTTAATTAAAAAACTTATTTCATTGTGTATGTGTGTGTACAGTGTACATTGTCATGGATATGTATAGAGGTCAGAGGTCAACTTTTGGCTCATTCCTCACCTTTTACATTGTTTGAGGCGGAGGTCTCCTTATTCATGGCTGCATTTGCAAGCTTCCAGGAAATTCTGTCTCCTCCTCCCTTCTCTGCAAAGGCATACCCCCTGTGGGCAATTCTGAGATTACAGAAGCCTGCCATAGCTTCCGGTTTTTTTCCATGAGCTCTGGGGATGTGAAGCCAGGTACTTGGGGTTGTGAAGCAAGCTTTTTATCCACGGAGCCTTTCCTAGATCAATTTCAACAGCATTTATTTCTTTATTTTTGTGTGCATGTGTGTATATGACATGTGTGCAGGTTCGTGTGTGAGTGATGGTGTGCATGTGCCACAGCGGGCATGTGGAGATCAGAGGATCACCTCAAGCGTCTGTCCTCACCTTTTACCTTTTAAGGCAGGGTCCCTTGTTGCTCATTGCTGAATTAACCAGGCTAGCTGTTCTTCAAGTTTTCGGGGGATTCTCCTGTTTACCCTTCCCAGCTTGACATAGGAAGCTGGAATTCTAGACCTGTGCTACCACGTCTGGCTGTGTATGAGTTCATGGCAAGTGCTGGATCCACCGAGTCATCTCTCTCTCCAGGCCCTTCATCAGCTTTTTTTTTTTTTTTTTTTTTTTGCCTCATTCTCTTTCTTAGATACCCAAATGTTTCTCCAGTAACAGGAATTGCTACAGGAACTCTATGGATGGCCAAGGGGTAGACACAGATTTGAAGAAGAAATCCAAAGCTGTACTGTCGTCTTTCCATGAGTTTTTAAAAAGTTATTGATTTTTTTTTAAATAAAAAGGTTGCACACATATACTCCTTTCCCCCTACCCCAGTTCTGCTGAGGGTCTTCGGTGGGGTTATTGGTATTCTTTCTTTTTTTTCGAGGTAGGGTCTCACTCTAGCCCAGGCTGCCCTGGAATTCACTATGTAGTCTCAGGGTGGCCTCAAACTCACTGCAGTCCTCCTACCTCTATCACCCAAGTGCTGGGATTAAAGGCGTGTGCCACCACGGGATCACAAGGCCTCAATCAGTCTCCAATAAGATTTTGATACAATCAAACTCTGGGCACACACTTGACTTCTGTGAAACTTATTTTTTTTTTTTTTCTTTATTTTTTATTGACAACTTCTATACTTATATACAAAAAAATGCATGATATTTCCCTCCCCTGCCCCCATATCCCTTTAGAACTCCCATCTCCATCATATCCCTTTCCTCTCTCCATTAGTCTCTCTTTTAATTTGATGTCATCATCTTTTTCTTCTATTATGAGGGTCTTGCGAAGGTATTGCTAGGCACTGCAAGGTCATGGATATCGAGGCCAATTTCTGTCTGGACAGTTGCATTGTAAGGAGTCTTATCCTTCCTTTGGCTCTTCCATTCTATCTGCCCCCTCTTCCACAATGGGCCCTGAGCCTTGGAGGGTGTGACAGAGATGTTGTGAAATTTATTTTGTATACACGTAAAATGATGAGAATGTGCACTTTGACTAAGATAACGGGTCTAAAGCATCCAGATATTCCAGTTGTTTTATGTTGATAGTATTAGTTGGAGAGATAAGATTAATGCACATAAATTGTACCAGAGTCTTGAAGACACCATAGTGATGTGCTGAACAGTGCTTTGGACTCTTAAGTTCTGGAAGAGTTGAAAATAGGTGGTCAGGCTTCATAAATAAGGGGAAGCTTGAGTTGGGCATAGCAATGGGGGGGGCAGAAAGTACTGAGGGGGCTGGAGAGATGACTCAGTGGTTAAAGGCACTTGCTTTCAAAGCTTGCTGGCCTGGGGTTTAATTCCCCAGTACCCACATAAAGCCAGACACATGTATCAGCAGTTTATTTGCAGTGGCAAGAGGCCCTGGCACATTCATACTTTTTCACTGTCAATCTCTCTCTTATATATAAATTAAAAAAAAAAAAAAATAAAAGAGGGCTGGAGAGATGGCTTAATGGCTAAGACACTTGCTTGCAAAGCCAAAGGACCCAGGTTCATTTCCCCAGGACCCATGTAAGCCAGATGCACAGGGTGGTGTATGCATCTGGAGTTCGTTTGCAGTGGCTGGAGACTCTGGTACACCCATATTCTCTCTCTTTCTCTCTCTGTCTTTTAAATAAATAAATAAATAAATCAAATATTTTAAAAAAGAAAAAGAAAGGCAGTACTAAGGGGCTTCTCATTGAAGACATCTGAAATAGGCTTGGTGGTGCGCAAAGGGAAGACGTAAATGATTGAACACAGATATGAAACTAGTGTTGAGATCACAAGACGGAAGGTTGCAAAATTCAGGCCCAGGGAGTGTGGGCTGGCTTAGGTCTACTTACTAAGCCGGTTTAATTTGCCAATGTCCTTAGGAAATGGCATTCATTCCAGAACTATTTTGTTTGTGTGATCTATCTTCTTTCCTGAGTCCATTTTGGTTTCTTTTCTTCCCTTTTTTTCCCCCCAAATTGCACTCTCATCTGCACCCTGTAGTGTGCTGTTTACTTCTGAGTGCAATTCAAGGACTGGACCAGCAAGGCGATGGAGCGCCTCATGCCAACTCTACCTGCAAAACGCATTTCATCTGCTTAACTGTGACTCAGGTTTGGAACGACCTGGAAAGGAAACAGCAACAGAGTTTCGGTGGTGACAGCACCGTTCATCACCTAGTGGGGAGCCGGGAAAGACAGCCAGTAGACGTGTTTTGACAAGGGATGAACCCCGAAGAAAACAGGGGCTCAGGATTGATAGCATCCTATAGGCCTGGGCTGTGTGACTCACAAGGGTTTAGGTTACCACGCACAGCCAGGAACTTGCGTCATTCTTTGTACAAACCTACGAGCTTGCCAAATAAAATGTCCACGGGTCTGGAAAGGAAGGGGCTCACCTGGAGCCACGCAGCGAGGAAAGGGTAGAGGTCGCAGGAAACCCAGGATGTGCCCTCCACACATCTCTGGCTCTGCCCTTTGCTGTTGTTGCCCGCCAGCCCCTTGTTCTTGTTCTGGCAGTTTTTGAGGACTCTGGATTACGGGATTCAATCGTTGGGAACAAGTCAGGAGGCTACTGTAGGCAAAAAGACATGAGGTGAAGTGGGGACCGGACTTGTGCCCAGGAGGGGTTCATTGTCTTCCACGTCCCTGTGGCATGCTGTCTGTCTTCCTTCTACTCCTCAAGCAGTGATATTTTTTAAAAATTAAATTAAAATTTTTAAAATTTTATTTATTTTTGGAGAGAGACATAGAGAGGACAGAGAGGGAGACAGATAGAGATGGGCGCGCCAGCAGTCTCTCAGCTGCTGTGAACGAAATCCAGATGTGCGCGCCCCGTTGTGGGCAAGTGCAGCATTGCGCCCTTGCGTCACTTTGCATCTGGCTAAACATGGGACCTGGAGATTGGAACCGGGTTCTTAGGCTTAGGAGGCAGGCGCCTTAACCGCTAAGCCATCTCTCCAGCCATCAAGCAGTGATTTTTTCCCCCAAGGGTTTGGGCATTGTCTCTTGCCTTAACTTGTCTAGTTCATGTCATTCTCCACTACAACTTAGAGCATTGCCTCTGACTTCACAGCTCACTGCCAACCAACCTCCTTCATCAGATCACACCCTCATCCCTTGTCTCAGGAATCACATACTGTCCTTATTCCTTTCCTGTCCCCAAGCCCAGTGTTTTATATAAAATTTTTATTTATTTATGAGAGAGAGAGAGAGAGAGAGAGAGAGAGAGAGAGAGAGAGAGAGAGGAAGGGAGGGAGGGAGGGGAGAGAATGGGCACACTAGGACCCCCAGCCATTGCAAACGAACTCCAGAAGCATGTGTCACCTTGTGCATCTGGCTTACATGGGTCCTGGGAGATTGAACCTGGGTCCATAGGCTTTGCAGGCAAGCATCTGAATCTCTCAGATATCTCTCCAGCCCCCAAGCCCAATGCTTGCCTCTTCAGTGAACCCTTCTCATCAGTATTTAAGATGCTCAAATTTCCCCCATGAAAAAATTTAAAACAAAAATGTTCTTTTTCAAATTGTCTTTACTTGTCTCTCTGCAGCTACAGTCCTATTTTTCCCTCTCTCTTGCTCCTACAAGCTTCTCTGGAGCATTTTATGTACTTCTTGCTTCCATCTCCCTTCCAGCCACTCTTTTTAAAAAATATTTTATTTATTTATTTATTTATTTATTTATTTATTTATTTGAGAGAGAGAGAGGGAGAGAGAGAGACACACACACACACACACACACACACACACACACACACAGAGAGAGAGAGAGAGAGAGAGAGAGAGAGAGAGAAAGTGAGAATGGACGCACTAGGGCCTCTAGCCACTGCAAACAGATTCCAGATGCACGCACCACCATGTGCATCTGGCTTATGTGGGACCTGGAGAATCAAACCTGGGTCCTTATGCTTCACAGGCATGTGCCCTTACCCACTAAGCCATCTCTCCAGCCCCTTCTAGCCACTCTTAATCCATTCCAGTCTAGCCCGTGTCCCCTCACCATCATGATAGCTCTTGCTAGGAGCCCCAGTGATCTCAGTGACTCAAAATCCAGTGATTTTTCTGCACTTATCATATAGCAGAAATCAACATAGCGGACCAGGTACAATTACCCTGGTCTCTGATGTCATGCTCCCTGTTTTCTTTTCTCCCTGTCTTGAGGCTCCCATTTCCTTTGCAAAGCCTCCAATGACAAATGGATAATGTGTTTTCATTCCCTGACTTCCTCCTACCTCCATACACAATTATTGAGTGATTTTTTTTTTTCAAGTCCACATTGACCAACTATATGGAGGCAACTTTTAGACCTACAGATCTTGGCTATACATTGATCCCACTTTTCAGATCTATAGCTTCTTATACTTCTCTCTTCCAACACCTCAAGGCTCCTGAGACATAACATATCCAAAACAGCTGATAACTTTTCATTTCAAATATGATGTTTCTCTAATATTCTGTACCCAGTAAATGAGCCTTCAGTACATCTTATTCCAAGCCTCCGTGTGTCCTTCTGTTTCATACATCACAGTATGTTCCAGTAATTCCCATTCTGACCTATTATTTCCCATTGTTTCCACTATAATAGTCATAATAATTGTGTGTTTTTGAATAATTTTGGGAATGTATTCTAATTGGTTTATTATGATTCACTTTTGTTTCCTGTGTTCATTTTTAAACTTAATTGAAGTGCCTGTTTGTCATCTCATTCTCTGCTTAAAGCCCTTTGATATTTTTTGCTTTTTGTATTTTTTATGAGTGAGTGAAAGTGAGAGAGAAAAGATAATTGGACTGCTAGGGCATCCAGCCACTGCAATCAAAGTCCAGACATATGTGCCATCTTGTGCACATATGCAACCTTGTGTGCTTCTGTCACCTTGTGCGTCTGGCTTACATGGGACTTAGAGAGTCGAACATGGGTCCTTAGGCTTTACAGGTAAGTACCTTAACTGCTAAGCCATCTCCCCAAAATTATTTATTTGTAAGCAGAGAGGTAGAAGAGAGATAGAGAGAATGGGCATGCCAGGGCCTCCAGCTGCTGCAAATCAACTCCAGATGCATGTGCCACTGTGCATGGGTTTACATGGGTACTGGGGAAATTGAACTTGGGTTGTTAGGCTTTGCAGGCAAATGCCTTAGTTGCTTAACTTTCTCTCCAGTGCCCCCCATTTGATATTTTTAAACACTTTTGGAGTCCGAGAACTTCATATGGCCTGTAGGAAAGTCCTGTCCCTCCCACCATCTAACTCCTGACTACCTCCTCAGTTCATCTTCCTCTGTGCTAATTCCAGTAAGACGCCGTGTATAAGCGGTGCCAGCTTTCCTAGAACATCACAGGACTAGGAAGCAATCAGAAAGAGATAAGCAATTTGCTAGTCTCCAAATGGTAGGCTAAACCAAACCATTGGGTGCTCTGCCCACACCCTTACTTATAAAATTCTGTGGTCAACACTGAGATGACCCAAAAGGCAACATAGTTCTGAGAAGAAGGGACAGAGAAGTGTCCAGCACTGAAACATTTCTGTCACACCCTCCAAGGCTCAGGGTCCATTGTGGAAGAAGAGGTGGAAAGAATGTAAGAGCCAAAGGAAGGATACGACTCCTTACAATGCAACTGTCCAGATAGAAATTGGCCTCGATATCCATGACCTCACAGTGCCTAGCAATACCTTCACAAGACCCTCATAATAGGAGAAAAAGATGATGACATCAAATTAAAAGAGAGACTAATGGAGGGGGGATATGATGGAGAGTGGAGTGCTGAAGGGGAATGGGGGAGGGAAGGGAAATATCATGGTTTATTGTCTAAATATAGAAGTTGTCAATAAAAAAAATAAAAAATAAATTTAAAAATTCTGTGGTTAAACAGGCAGGATAAACTTTGTAGAAATCAAAATTAAAAAAATTACTGAAGACTTAAGTGTTTACTGTTCTAATAGACACTAAATCCAGAGGTACGTATTGTATGTAGCTTATTTTATGACACAGCTCCTTTTTATTTTGAGATAGGGTCTTATTGTGTAACCCCAGGCTGGCCTTAAAATCACAATTCTTCTCCCTTGATTTTCTAAGTGATGGATTGCAGCTGTGTGCCACCGTACCTGACCCTTTATCCTTTCTTCTTGGAAGATAATTGCTGCCGATGAGGGGCAGAGCTTTGGTGAAGTGTTTCCTTGTGGAAGAGACCAGTTCTAGAGAAAGGCAGAGCTTTGAGCACTAGCAGTCAGTACTTCCAGAATTTGGGGAGACTAGTGTCTTGGCCCGTATAGGTAAGTTGGGTGGAGAACATAGGTTCCAATATCTCTAATCAGCATGGTACTGATATCTCTCAAGTCTGAATATTGTGTGTGTGTGTGTATGTATGCATATATATATATATATATAGTGTGTGTGTGTATGTATATATATATGGTGTGTGTGTGTGAAGTATGTGCATATGCGTGTGGAGGCCAGGGGTCAGTATCTAGTATCTTCCTCAATTACTCCCACTGGATGGCCAGCAAACCCCAATTATTCTCCTACCCTGACTTCTAGCACTGGAATTATGGGCACATTACCACCATGCCTGGCTTTTAGAAAATATTTTTATTGATTTATTTGATAGACAGAGAGAAAGATGGAGGTAGGAAGGGAGAAAGAGAGAGAGAGAAGAAACAAAGACATACCAGGTTTTCCTGCCACTGCAAATGAATTCCAGACACATCAGATACATGTGCCACTTTGTGCATCTGGATTTACATGGGTACTGGGTAATTGAACCCAGGATGTCAGGCTTTGCAAGCAAGTGCCTTTAACCACTGAGGCATCTCTCCAGCCCCTTGGATGTTTTACATGTGCACTGGGGATCTGAACTCAGTTCTTGAAGCTTGCATGATAAGTGCTTTACCAAATGAGCCATCTCTCCAGCCCCTCAAGCCTGAACCTTTTAGTCACTATTTCAAGAGACAGACTTGCTTTTGAGGTACTGTTTGTGGAAGAGAGCTTTCATTATCCAACCTGGATTCCCACTGTCCCTGAAATGGGGGAGGGGGAGGTCACGTGGTGAAAGCTCGCTCTACTAGACATGGGAAAGGTCGTCCACAAGACGTGCTTCACAGACAAGAGGGCACTACTGTCAACTAAGAACTTTTTTAAAAGATTTATTTTTATTTCATTTATTTACTTATTAGAGAGAGAGAGAGAGAGGGAGAGAATGGGCTCGCCAGGGCCTCTAGCCACTGCAAATGAACTCCAGATGCATGCGCCCCCTTTTTCATCTGGTTTACATGGAACCTGGAGAATCGAACCTGGATCCTTAGGCTTTGCAGGCAAGCGCCTTAACCACCAAGCCATCTCTCCAGCCCCTCAACTAAGAAATTTAAAATCACATTGCATGGAAGATGGTGACCAGCACCTGCCCACTGACTGCAGCAATCTCTGGGGGATAAACCAGGAATGGTTGGAGGGTAGCCATCCTCCAAGGTGTGTGAGAGAAGGAAGATGCTGAAGTTTCAGTCGTAAAGAAAGAAGCCGTTAGAAAAGAGAATGGAGTGGAATTCTGGCAGGCTCAATTCCAAGTGGAGAGTGCTCAGCTCTAAGTGTGGAGTGAGTGAGTGCAACTGCAGAGGGCTGGATTCAAAGCTAAAGACCAATAGAGAGAGAGAGAGAGAAGAGAGAGAGAGAGAGAGAGAGAGAGAGAGAGAGAGAGAGAGAGAGAGAGAGAGAGAGAGAGAGAGAGAGACACAGAGAGAGAGAAGAGAGAGAATAGAGAGAATAACACACCGGAGGTGGTGTGTTGAGATCAACAGGAGTAGTGAACAGCAGAGACCCAGAAAATATGATTAACATTAGACTCATCACTGAACAGATTTGTAGTTCGACCAGACAGGAATCCTGGGGTCTGTATAACACATAGATGCCAGGAAAATCCTCTCTTCTTGGCACTGGAGCAGTGGCAAGCAGCCGTTATTAAAAGACACCTGCTGAGTCAGTTGCTCAGTAACTCTAGAGGCCAAGGTGTCCCCCACTCCCCACTGCACTGCTCATTCTAGAAACCCATGGCATGTGGCAGCGGAATGCCCAGCAGTTAACCTGTCAAATCTTTTAGGTGGCGTGGAAAAACTTGGAGTCAGAGCTGGGGGAACTGCACATGGTGGAGCCATGGACTGCAACGGGGCTCGCTTCCCCATCTTGGTACAAGCGGGAAAGCTAGCTGTCAAAGCTCTCCTGGAGGAGGGAGGAGTGGTGTCAGCTGAATGCAACAGGGGAATAAAGCCATTGTGTCCTGCCACAAACCCAGAAACATAAAGGTGTCAAGGTATGGGACCCCAAATGGAAAGCATGCTGACAGCTCCATTCAGTGGCTAGAAACAGAAAGCTCATCTCGAATAGTCATAACACAGCCTCTGTCCAACCCATGGCCCACAATCTCTGGCTGTGGGTCAGAAAACACATATAAAGGCTGGAGAGATGGCTTAGCACTTAAGGTGTTTGCCTGCAAAGCCAAAGGACCCGGGGTTGAGTCCTCAATACCTACACATAAAGCCAGATGTACAGTGAGGCACTTGTGTCTGGAGTTTGTTTGCAGTGGCTACAGGGCCTGACATGCGCATTTTCTCCCTCTTTCTATCTGCTGCTCTCTCTCATTATATATATTTGGAAAACACAGATCAACACAGAAAGCACAGTACCACAAAGGCCCTGCTCTTCTGGGGAGACACCAACCCAAAGAGACAGAGAAGGACAAGCAAGATGACATTTAAGGCAAACCTGAAACTCGCAGGCAGTGACGTTCATGAGGAATTAGAAGCCAGTCTTCTTTATTTTTGTGTATTCTTCTTTTTTTTTCTTTTAGGTTTTTCAAGGTAGGGTCTCATTCTAGCCCAGACTGACCTGGAATTCACTATGTGGTCTCAGGCTGGCCTCAATCTCACATTGATCCTCCTACCTCTGCCTCCTAAATGCTGGGATTAAAAGCATGTGCCCCCATGCCCTATTTATACATTTTTGTTATTGTTGTTTCATTTATTTTAAATTAAAACATCCTAATTTCTATTTTAATTTCATCTTCCTTTTCATATCCCTCCCCCTTTTTGGTTTTTTGAGGTAGGGCCTCACTCTAGCTCAGGATGAGCTGCAATTCACTATATATTCTCAGGGTGGCCTTGAACTCATGATGATCCCCCTACCTCTGCCTCCCTGAGTGCTGGGATTAAAGGCATTCACCACCACACCTGGCTCTCAATTTTCTTTTGTTTCTCTCTTCTCTACAATATATTCTTTGTAGAGACTATGCAAGTCAGATGAAAGCAGCCAGAGCAGTTCAAAAATGTAAATATATATTTTATTACATTTCTCTTACTCCCTTTAAAATATTTATTTTTTTGAGAGACAGAGAGATAGAGAGAGAGAGAGAGAGAGAGAGGTAGAAGGCACACCAGGACCTCCAGCCACTGCAAAAGAACTCCAGATGCATCTGGCTTACATGGGTACTGGGGAATCAAACCTGTGTCTTTAGGCTTCATAAGCAAATGCCTTAAACACTAGGCCATTTCTCCATCCCTCTCTTGTTCTTTTTAAACTTTTGTACTTTCCTTATTTAGCATATAATTCTGTGGACCATCTACATACAGGATGATCTGATGCTGGGCATTCCCCCAACTCAGCCTCCTGAATGCTGGGTTTGTTTTAGGATAACTGCTGGCACTTCTTTTTCTCTTTCTCTTTTTAAACTCCTTTTTCTGGAGCTGTCTTATCTTCTCCTTTCTTATTTATTGATCCCCCTTATAGTTACTTTCCCCTCTTCCTTTTTTTTCTCTATTGCTGTAACACTAATGGCTAGGTTTACTCTGCTTATTATCCATTCCTACCCTTAGTAACTAATATCGTAGTAAATACGTTACTGGTCTTGTTCCTCAGAAGTTATTTGACTTGAGGCAGAGACTATTTCCTATTGGCTGTTAGTGTTTCTCCATAGTGGGCTTGTCCATCAGTTGTGGTCACTTCTCCAGTCTCCTACTCGCAGAATGTGCTGGGGAACATGAGTGATACTTTGGATATGTGGACAGAATGGTTAGCTGTCTTCCAGTGGAGACAAACTACATCTTAACCCTACAACAACCTAGTGCCACTTGAACACTTCAGATTACTTCAACAGAAAGAATATAGCTGATTGAACCAACAACTTCACCTTAGATGTGCAAGTCTAAGTGCAGAACACAAGATACATTAAAAAAAGCAAGATGACTCCTCTCAACATCAACAATTCCACAGTAATAGATTCCAGTGAGAGTGAAGTACATGAAATTCCAGACAATGAATTCAAAATAATGATTATCAGAATGTTTAATGGAATCAAAGAGGACATGTATAAATTTGTGAATGAATTCAAAGAGAAGACAAATCGCTGAATAAAATAAGGAAGATAATACAGGATGTAGAAGGTAAATTCAATAGAGATATACTAAAAAAATGTAATTTTTGAAATGAAAAGGTCAACACGCCAAATAAAAAGCTCAGTGTAAATCCTCCCAATATAAAATATCAGAACTCAAGGCTGAAAGACAAGGTAAATGAATCAGCACATTCAGAAAACAACAAAAAATAAGAATGCATGAGTAGCATATGTAAAATCTTTGGAACACCATTAAAAGACCAAACGTGTGAATCATGGTCATAGAAGAAGAGGAAGCACAAGCTAAAATCATAGAAAATGTATTCAATAAAGTCATAGCAGGAATTTCCCCAAGCGTAAGGAAAGAGATGGCCATCCTGGCATTTAGGTCAGGTAAAATAAAAGCTGGCCCATGTCATATTATAGTGAAAACTAATTGTACCAAATAAAGAAAGAATATTGAAAGCTGAAGGGAGAAGAAAACCCCATGAAAATAGCAGCAGGTGTCTCCACAGAAACTCTAAAAGGCATGGGGCAATGTGTTCCAACAAAGCTATCTCTCACAGTTGCTATTTGTGGATGTATTTTATCATTCTCTGATGCAATATGATGTTACATTTCTTTTCTTTTTTTTTTTAATTGGGACATACTGATTGTCTATCGTGGTGTATTTCTTAAGGACATTTTCACTTAAGTATGTCATGGTACTGGCACAAAACAAACATATAGACCAATGGAACAGAATAGAGGATTCAGAAAACACATGCACACAAACTACATTAACTAATGTTTGACAAAAATGTCAGATCAATGGACAAAAGTTAGCTTCTTCCAAAAAAAAAAAAAATGGTGCTTGGAAAACTGGATATCCGCGTGTAAAAGACTGAAACTAGATCTCTTATTTCACTCTGAAAATAAATCAATTCAAAATGGATCGAAGACCTTAACGAAGACCTTACACTCTGTCACAGGAGAGGAAAACAGAGAAAGCAATTCAATATATAGATATAGGTCAGAACTTTCTGAAAAGGACTCCAGTAGCTCAGGAATAAATAGCAGAATTGGGAACTGTGATTGCGTAACATTACAATGCTTTGGCACAGTAAAGGAAGCAAAAGCAGCCCAGTGTGATGGCACATGCCTTTAATCTCAGCACTTAGGAGGCAGAGATAGGAAAATCACTGTGAGTTCAAGGCTACTCTGAGACTCTATCATTAATTCAGATCAGCCTGAGCTACAGTGAGACCCTACCTTGAAAAACAAAACACAAAAACAAACAAAAAACAACAAACAAAAAACCCCCAAAAAGTCAAAAAAGAAAAGAAAGCAAAAATACTAGAGAATGAGACAAAATCTTTGCTCACTATACCTCTGACAGAAAATGAAGATCTCTATATAACTATAAAACCAAGATAATAATTTAATCAAAAAATGAGCAGACAGATTGAGCAGTTATCATAAGATGAAGAACAAATGACTAGTAAACATATGAATAATAGTCAATGTCCTTAACTATTAGGGAAATGCAACTCAAAACTACACTGAGATTTCAGCTCACTGTGGTTAGAATGGTCATCATTAAGCAAACAAATGACAACAAATGCTTGTGAGGGTGACCTGGAAAGGGAACCCTTACACACTGCTCAAAGGACATTAAGTAGTCTAGTTCCTATGTAAAATAGTATGAGAGTTTCTCTTATTTTATTTTTCTGAAGCAGGGTCTCACTCTAGGCCAGGCTTAACTGGAACTCATGGTGATCCTTCCTACCTCAGCCTTCCAAGTGCTGTGATTAAAGGTATGCACCCACATGCCTAGCTTCGAGGGTTCTCAAAACTCCAAAATAGAACTACTATATGCTGTAGTGGTACGACTTTTGAGTATATATTTTTTTAATTTTTTTTTTTTTGGATAGAGACACACAGAGAGAGAGAGAGAGAGGGAGAGGGAGAGGGAGAGGGAGAGGGAGAGGGAGAGGGAGAGGGAGAGGGAGAGGGAGACAGATAGAGATGGGCGCACCAGCAGTCTCTCAGCTTCTGTGAATGAAATCCAGATGCTTGCTCCCCCTTGTGGGCAAGTGCGGCATTGCGCCCTTGCGTCACTTTGCATCTGGCTAAACGTGGGACCTGGAGATTGGAACCGGGTTCTTAGGCTTAGCAGGCAGGTGCCTTAACCGCTAAGCCATCTCTCCAGCCCTTGAGTATATGTTTTAAAAAAAAATCTAAGTCAACCTACTACAAGATACCGTTACATTCATGTATATTACAACACTTTCACAATAGCCCAGTTATGGAACTGGCCTGGGTGTGTCCATCAGCAGAAGAATGGATAAAGAAAATGTTATAGGAGCTGGAGAGATGGCATAGCAGTTAAAGCATTTGCCTGCAATGCCAAAGGACCCCAGTTCGATCCCCCAGAAACCATGTAAGCCAGATGCACAAGAGGGTGCATGCATCTGGATTTTGTTTGCAGTGGCTAGAGGCCCTGGTATGCCCATTCTCTCTCTCTCACTCTCAGATAAATAAATAAGAAAATGTTATACATATATACATATATATATATATATCACAGTTTTATTCAGCCAAAAGAAAAACAAAATCATGACTTTTGCAGGAAAATACATGGAACTGGAGATCATCATATTATGAAAAATAATTTTAGAAGGATGGATGTCATGTTTTTTCTCATGTGTGGATTCTAGGATGTGTGTGTGTGTGTGTGTGTGTGTGTGTGTGTTGTTATGTTGTGACATGAAAGCAGAAGCAAGGCTACCTAGGGAAAGGAAGGGGACTGTTGGCAAAGGAAGGGTGAGACAAGAGGTGAATATTGTCAAAGTTCATCGTATACTTAAATGAAAATGTCTTCATGAAACCTATCATTATGACAATCCATGTGAGCCAGTAAAAATAAGAAAATAGAGCTGGAGTGATGGCCCAGTGGTTAAGGCACTTGCTTGCAAAGGCTAAAGACCCAGGTTTAATTCCCCAGGACCCACGTAAAGCCAGGGTGGTGAATGCATCTGCAGTTTGTTTGCAGCGGCTGAAGGACTTGGCATGCCCATTTTCTCTCTCTCTCTCTCTTCATCTGCCTCTTTTCTCTCTCTCTCTCTCTCAAATAAATAAAATATTTAAAAATAAAAATAAAAAGTAAGAAGATAAATTTAAAAAACCACGTCTACAAATGGCAAGAAATAGTATAGAAGAAGTTATGGCAAAAACTTCTAAAATTATCACCTGAGGCTATTTGGTCTTGTGGTGTAGGTGATGATGGGAAGGGAAACATTTTTCCTATCCATATTATATAATATTATAAATATTATACATATAATATTCCTAATTAGCATAGCATGGACTGCTTGGCCTGTTTTGTTAAGATATTTTTAGAAAAAGCAAGTCAAGAGTTATATAAGTTGGGATCATTCTCAACCTAACGTTTATAAAAATTTTACTGTGAACTTGGTTCACTTGAAAGCATTCATTGTTCCTCAAAATATTCTCACCACTTCATGTAATGTAATATTTGATCATGTTCATTGCATAACTGATACTTTTCAGACACTAGCTGCATGAATCAATTAATGTTTTCAATGTCCTTGATGTTAGTATCACTGGTGTTCCCATTTTACAGACAAGGGAACTGAGGTTAAATGTAATGATTTTTCCCCCCAAAGTCTCACATGTAATAAATAGGACTTGGCTCCAAAACCTGGTTTTGTCCCTCTGTTTTTATTTTGTCACATTACTGAAGTTAACTTTTCTTTTGGATCCAATCTTTTCAAAACAAATTCTTTTTCTTATGAGAAGTTCTATTTCTTGAATCTGCCAAGGTGAAGTAAAGAATTTCAGAAATGTTTGAAATGAGATCAAAATGCAATAATAGGGCATCTAGTAACTTATTTGATGAAGTATCTTTTCCCATAAAGAAACTTTGTCCTTGATGCTTTAAAAATTCAAGTAGACTTTGCAAATCATATGACGACAGCATGAAAAAGTGATAGAGGCTGGAAGTTAATCCTTGACGCTGCTGTCCAATCAACAGCTTTCTCTTGATCTTTACCTATTGCGTGCATTACAGGACTATTAAACTGCATATTTTAAAATCTGACCATTTTTCTATAAAAAGATAGCTTGATATGGTTCATCGTAGCCTTTTTCAGCTTTGATGAACAGTGTCAGTATTTTCTGTGTTACTATCTTACTTCACACATGCTATTTAACAAATATTTATCTATGATTTGTCAAGTAAAAGATTACTTAACTAGCGTGTTTATGGTCCTTATGTCTTTCTCTATTTATTATAATAGCTTTATACATAGATACTTCTCTCTCCTTAAGGTTACTTATTTAGGAAAATTCCCCAGTGACAGAAAAATTCCCAGAGCTAAGAACATTAATATTTTATGTTTTTTTGTTATATGCGATAAGACCTTTTACAAACCTAATCAAATTGTAACCAACAACAAATATATAGACTTAATCAGAATCTGCTTAGCCTTGAAAATTACTATTTTACTTGCTAATATAATAGGTGTAAATGATATTTAATGTGTTTTTAAATTTGTTTTTTTGATCACAGCAAGGTGGAACATTTTTGCATATGTTTACAAAGCTCAGTTCCTTCTGCATAGCTGATCAGATCTTACTCTGCTCATTCATCTATTAAGTATCTTGTTTTCATAGGATAATTGTGCATTTTAAACAATATGGACCATTTCTCTTTCTTTTAGGAACATTTAATGATTTGTTTTTCTTTTAAATTGTCATGACAGTTTAGAAGTTTAAAAAAATATTTTTGTAGCATTGAAATTAGAATTTTTTTAACAATAAATGTTTAGTTCTTGCATATATTTAAACATATTTAACTTTACTATTTGGCATGGTTTATACAATTTCAGTTACTTTTAAAAAATATATTTTATTTATTTATTTATTTGAGAGAGAGAGGCAGAGAAGGAGAGAGAGAGAGAGAGGGAGGGAGAGAATGGGCACGTCAGGACCTCTAGCCACTGTAAACGAATTCCGGATGCATGCGCCCCCTTGTGCATCTGGCTTACGTGGGTCCTGGAGAGTTGAACCAGGATCCTTTGGCTTTGCAGGCATATGCCTTAACTGCTGATCCATCTCTCCAGCCCTCAGTTACTTTCTTTTAAAAATATATTTTATTTGTTTATTTGAGAGAGAAAAAGATAGAGAGAGGAATAAATGGGTGGCCTAGGCCTCCTGTCACTGTAAACGAACTCCAGACACATGCACCACTTTGTACTCTGGCTTTACATGAATACCGGAGAATCAAACCCAGACCCTCAGGCTTTATAAGTAAGCACCTTTAACTGTTGAGCCATCTCTCCAGCCCAATTTCAGTTACTTTCTTGGTCATATAAAATGTACTTTTATTTATGCAATAAGCAGAGATTATAAGCTGATTATGCTTTAAACTTGCTGACCCGATAGCCCCAAACTATTTTTAAATATGTTTTTCTTTCTTCTCTTTCATGAGAGTTCCTATGAGTTGAATGATTTCACACGACAGAATCTATCCCTGGAGCATTTATTTGCTTCCAAATTTGTAATAGCGCCAGACATATCTTAATACCTCTAATGGGTTGTTCTTCTTCAAGGCATTTCACACTGAGAACATTTAAAATAGTCTCCTCTTTTTTTAAAAAAAATTATTTGGCTAATTTCATAATAGTTTACCATTTCATAATTTGGTTAGGTTAAAAAAAATGGTGCATTAGTTTTCTTCTGCTGCTATAAAATAACACCAGAAGCATAGTGGCTTCAAATAGCACATTTTCTCCCCTTATAGTTCTGTAGGCTAGAAGTCGGACAATAGCTTCCCTTCACTGTTACCAAGATATGTCAGTAAGATGTGTTTCTTTGTGGAGACTGGGAGGAAAGTCTGTTCAAGCCCTTCCCAGTCTCTGTTGTCTCACATTCTTTGGCTGGTGGGCTCTGTTTTTCTTTTTTTTTTTTTTTTTCTACACAGCAATACTCCACATGTTTTTTTTTAAAAATATATTTATTTACTTAATTATTTGAGACACAGAGAAAAAAGGCAGAGAGTGAGATATAGAGAGAGAATGGGTGTGCCAGGGCCTCCTGCCACTGCAAACGAACTCCAGATGCATGCGCCTCCTTGTGCATCTGGCTTATGTGGGTCCTGGGGAATCGAACCGGGGTCCTTTGGCTTTGCAGGCAAATGCTTTAGCCGCTAAGCCATCTTCTCCAGCCCACTGCACATGTTTTTGATTGGTTTCCTCAATGAGTACACACCAAAAAGCCTCTCTGATTTTTAAAGACCCAGGCTAGGGTGATGGCTCAGCCATAAGAGCTCTTGCCACATGGGGACCTGAATTCCAGTAGCAACACTCACATAAATGAATTCAATCCCCAGCACTCACAGAAAAAGCCCAGTGTGGCTCAGTGGTCAGCCACTGTAACCAAAAACAGACAAACAAAAACCCCGACAGCTCCAGTTTCAGTGAGAGGCTCCGTCTCATAGAAATGAAGTGGGAGGGGAGGACACCTGATGTTCTACTCTGGCCTCCGCATGTGTGAGCACAGGGTACACACATCTGCACACACACATATGAGTACAACACACACACACACACACAAACAAAACCAGACCCATGTGACTAGAGCATGCACATCTGAAAACTTCTCGACCGCATCTGTAACGTCAACTTGGCCATGTCAGATGACACAGTCAGATTATGAAGGTGAGGCTGTGGACATATTTAGGGGCCCATTCATCTTCTGATCATCAACAGCACCAGAATTTCATTCCAAATTCTGTTAAGTATGTGTTGAGAGATCTCAGCAGCACTGGAATTTGTGAAACACGTCAGTGTTCCATCCATCAGTGAGGTGCAGCCCTGTGGTTTTTTTTTTTTTTTTTTTTTTTGCGAGGTGGGATCTCACTCTAGCTCAGGCTGACCTGGAATTCACTATGTAGTCTCAGGCTGGCCTCGAACTCACGGTGATCCTCCTACCTCTGCCTCCCGAGTGCGGGGATTAAAGGCGTGCGCCACCACGTCCGGCTCAGCCCTGTCTTTATGACGATCACCTGGTGACATTTTGAGGCTGTGCTCACACTTTTAAAGGTGCCATCTCATTATTGATTCTTTTTAAACTTCTAAATTGTGTGCTGTGATTATGAACAGGACTTGTCTTTGTGCATATTCTTTCCCCCGTATATTTTTCTAAACAGTTCTTGCTTGATGTCCTTAATCCCTTATGAAAATGTTCTCCCTAATGGAGTAACAATTTGGCACCCGCTCTACAAGGAGAAGCATATGCTGGCAGTGTGGAGTGTGACACAAATGCCGTTCCTGGGGAATCGGCTCAGCTATGCCATATTGAGAAATCTCCATTTTCATTATTTATTTGAGAAGATGCAAAAGTGCTGAGTACTGAGGTGACCTTCAGAGCTCGGTAAAGGTGGTTGATACTATGAGTGACCTACTTTGCTCGATGTCCTGAGCAGAAGGACATCCAGCAGTCTTTAGGTTGCCCTGGCAGAGGGAAGTGGCATATGGGCCTAGGGTAGTGAGGCAGTGTTGCTTAGGGACCCTAAACAGACCTTTTCTGAAAAGTGATTGATTATTTTCTGCTTCAGGAGGTTGCAATTTTTACTCTATTTATTCTAAATCTGATCTTCATGAAGAAAGCCAGCTCTTGATAGGATAGAAAAACTTGGGATTGGGACCTAGAAGAACTGGGTCCAAGCTTCCACTGTGAGGAAACCGCTCAGTTCCAAAAGGGACCAGTTCCCTTGTTGAACTGCTGAAGGTAGGGGAGGAATGGACTTTGTTTATTAACTTCATTTATTAACTGATGGAAAAATTTAAAAAATGCAGGGCTAGGGAGATGGCTAAGCCATTAACAGCAGTTGTTTATAAGCTTGCCAGCCAGAGTTCAACTCCCCAGCACCCATGTATGTCCAGATGCAAAGTGCAGCACACATTTACCAGCCCTATGTGCCTATGTTAATGGGAGCCAGGAGAATCCAGAAGCCCATGGCCAGCTAGTCTGGTACACATGGAATGGGAGCAGAAACAAGGAACATCCTGTCTCAAGCAGGAAAAGATAAACACCCGGAGGTTGTCCTCAAAACCTCCACACTGGGGCTACAGGGATGGCTTAGTGGTTAAGGAGCATGCCTACGAAGCCTAAGGACCCTGGTTTGATTCTCCAGGTTCCATGTAAGCCAGATGCACATTGTAGCAGACAGCTTCAGGTTCGCTGAGATGAACTTCCAGACCAGGCACAGTTATGGAGGAAGGGCTATTATTTATTGAAGCTTACAGATCCAGGGGAAGTTCCATAATGGCAGAAGAAGCTGGCCTGCCTTCACAGGGCCAAGCAAGAGAGAAAAACCAAACAGCCACACAGCACACAGAGCAAAACTACAGCCAAAAGAGTCACACAGCACACTTCAGGAACTCCTGCTAGGCACACTTTGCATATCTTTACAATGGAATCTCAAACCATCACCACACCTTAAGACGGGCCCCCAGTGACCTTGCCTCTAGCAAGGTGATTGCAGATGCAAACTATAAACTAATAAAACATTGAATATATTGGGGGACATATATTCAAACTACCACACACACGTTGTCATGTGGGTCTGGAGTTTGTTTGCAGTGGGTAGAGGCCCTGGCGCGCCCATTCTCTCGCTCTCTCTGTCTCTATAAATAATAAAATATTAAAAAAAAAACCTCCATACTGCATGGTGGCGCATACATGTGTATGCCCGCGTGCACACACACACAAACACTAATAAACACTTTAATAAATTAAAAATGGGGCTGGAGAAATGGCTTAGCAGCTAAGTGCTTCCTGGACAAATTGCCTTACTTTGAATCTCATGCAAACAGCTGGTCATGGCAACGGGCACTTAACCCCAGTCCTGCAAAGGGGAGCAGAGACCAGGGAATTGTCTAGGCGCACAAGAAAACAGCAAGTTGTGCCATCAGTAAGAGACTTTGGCTCAAAATAAGAACAGTGGGAGAGCGATGGAGCAGGGCACCGAAGGTTCTGTTCCAACTACTCAAGGCGCATGCATCCTATTGCAGGTGAGCACGTGGGGCACTGCAAAGAAAGGAACAAGTGCATACACCACACACACATACACACACACACACACACACACACACACACACGCACACACACAAAAGCAAAAATATTTGAAAAAATACATATGCAATATTTGCCTTCCCTTCCCTCATCTACTGTTGCTGTACCACATGTTAACTGTGCCTGGACCCCTGTCATTTAACTTTCTCTCTCTCTCTCTCTCTCTCTCCTTTTCTGCCTCCCTAGTCTCGAGTGACCACGAGCCTACTCTTCCTCTATGAGGAAGGTGCTTTGCATCTCTAATTGCCTTGCAGACTTACTGAGATAATGCACATCATGTTCTTTGCGGCTTGTCTGGAACTGCCTTGCTAAATGTCAGCCCTTATTATCACCATGATCATTACTGCCTGAAGATCAATGAGGTGAGGAAAATTGATATTTTGGGTCTTGAGATGATCAATCAGGTTGAGCCATGCAGTGGGGAGTGAGTGATGGGAAAGTCCGTAGAAAGCTATTCTTGCATTCCAGAAAGTCATGAAACCATCAGCTGCCCTGGCCTCAGAGGGGGATGCATCGACCTTGGGAACCCAGGACCCTAAGCTGGCAGGTTCCCAGTGCAAAGCAGGTTAGAGAGAAGGCAGCTCTCAGAACTGCGCTTCCAGCGAGGAAGCCTCAGAGAATCCTAATAAGAAATGGGGACGTCCCTAGTGTTAGACAATCTTGGCCTTTGAAAGAGGCTACTTTATAGCATACTGCAAGAGCAAGAGACTGTAATCTGAGGACCAGAGGGTCATAGAGGGGCCTAGGATGGCCATGACAAGAGCTCAGCTGCCAGGCCAGATGGGAGCTGGGAGGCACCCGATGTGGCAGATGGCTGAGCTAGCAGGGATCAGCCTTCTTCCCAGACCATGAACGTGGGGCTGGGAGTCTGGTTTTACTCTTCCTGACATGTTACATTGAAGGGCATAAAGGAAGGACTCCCTTAAAATCAGACTTTAGGCTGGATCACACCTGTCATCCCAGGATTCACAGACAAGAGGATTGCCATGGGTTTGAGGTCATCCTGGGATATACAGTGAGTTTCAGGCCAGCCTGGATGACAGTGTGAGACCCTGTCTTTAAAAGTTCAAACAGCCGGGCGTGGTGGCGCATGCCTTTAATGGTGCACTTGGGAGGCAGAGGTAGCAGGATTGCCATGAGTTTGAGGCCAGCCTGAGACTCCATAGTGAATTCCAGGTCATCCTGGGCTACAGTGAGACCCTACCTCCCCCTCCAAAAAAAAGTTCAAACAACACAAAAGCATTTTTTTTTTTTGGTAGTGATTAACTTAATTTTTTTTTTGAGGTAGGGTCTCACTCTAGCCCAGGCTGACCTGAATTCACTCTGTATTCTCAGGATGGCCTCGAACTCATGGCGATCCTCCTACCTCTGCCTCCCAAGTACTGGGATTAAAGGCGTGCGCCACCACGCCCAGCTTAACTTAATTTTTTTTATTGAGAACTTTATTGCATATGGGTTATACTATTTTTTTTAAAAGAAGATGGCGATAGTAGAACTGAAGCTTGGCAGGTCTTTCTGTGTAACAGTGACCTTCTTGTTGCTGAGATAAAACAACTGGAAGCAGCTTATGGAAGGAAAAGGGTTTATTTCTGGCTTATAGTTTTGAGGAGAAAATGCCTCATGGTGGGGAAAGCAAGGCAAGAGCAGACAGCTGGATGTCACATCTCCACACTGGCAGAGAGGAAGCAGGAAGAATGAGCTGAGCATGGCAACAACACCCTAAGGTCTACCTTCGTTGACACATCTCTCCTAGCAAAGGCTCCAGCAGCTGAGGACTAAGTATGAGGCTTCATCACAAACCCATGAGGCTGTGAGACCACCACGATCTGCATGTGGAACCACAACTTGTTAGGGGTGGAAGCAGTGGGAAGAGGGCGGCTGGGGAGCAGCTGTTGGGAGCAGGTGCCTTTCACCATGGGTGGATCTGCTTAAGCATTTCTTTTAGTTTCCTGACATTTTCTTGATGCGTTTCTCTTTTCTTGAGAACTTCCTTGTGTGTTCTTCCTCTGTGTTGGAAGAACTCTCCAAGTGAGAAAGAGCGTGCTGGTCTCCAGCCTAGAGTTTGTTCACAACCTGCCCAAGCCTTGCTGTGACAGGGGTGTAGCTTACATTCTGCTATAGGTTGGAGAATCTCAGCAGATATTGGTTGGGGGCATTGGTGGTGGTGTCAGAATAGACCCAGATCAATAACCGCTGTAGTCATGGCTGCAATTGAGGGAACAGATTCACTGGTTGTTAGGGTTTGAATCTGAAATGTCCTGACAAGTGCATGTTTATTTTTCTGTGTGTGGTGTGCTTTTGTGTATGCATATTTATATGTGTGTGTATGTGCACATATGTTCATATATATGTGGAGGCCAATGGTTGATGTCGGTGTCTTCCTCACCCACTCTCCACCTAATTTACCCAAGGCAGGGACTTTCACTGAACAAGCCCTTGGGATCCTTCCCAGTGCTGGAATTACAGGCACCTGGCTTTTATGTGGGTCTGAGGATCTGAACTCAGGTCCTCGTGCTTGTGTGTCTGAGACCAAGACATCTCCCTTCCCCCCAGGATCATGTTTTACACACTACCAGGTCCCTAGCTGGTGGCATGATTTTGATGGCCGAGGAGCCTAGGTGGGGTGTAGCTGATAGGAATAGGTCACTAGTGGGGAGTGTTTGAAGGTTGCACGTGACCCTGGTTCCAAGAATGGTCTCAGCTTCCTGGTCTGCCATCCTATGAATGGCTACTGCTACGTGCTTCCACCACCGTGAACTTTGAATCCGTGCTCCAAAATAAACCTTTGTTCCCATGTTTCTGTCAGGTATTTTAGGCACAGAGAAGGAAAATGACAAAGACAGTGGACAACACAAAGTAAGCCTTGCCCACTGAGTGTTAACTGAACATACTGTCTAGCCGATCTTTGCCTCAGTTTCCCTATCATCTGCACTTTCTGGCATAAGATTCCTTATATTCCCTTGAGTGATTGTAAGGAGTTGCTGGGATAAATGATGTAAAACACTTAACTGATAGTCAGATCATACATGTTAATTATTCCTATTATCCATGTCTCAAATACACCATCATTATTCATCCGTACACTGCATTAATTCCTATGCAATTTATTTTCTCAGTGTGAAAGCATTTGAATCCGCTCTACTTTGTTGGATAAATATTCTGCTCATGTTTATTCACAAGACCATTGTCCAAACTGCATGACTGGCCATCAGAAAGGCATCTGGAAATGAAAGCTTTTAAGAGCAGATGGAGCCATGACCCCTTATGGAAGTGGGCTGGTGAAAAAGCAGACTAGATGGGGAGGAGAGATTGTAAAGATAAGACATTCCCTAGAGAGAGCTATCTGTGCTGTCTCAGAGATCTCGGTCATTCATAAGACCCCCTAGCTAAATACCCTGATAAGTAAAGGAAGGGTCCTATGCTATCTAATAGAATGTGTGTGTGCGTGTGTGTGTGTCACTTTTTTGATGGTACAATGCTGTCTGTACTGTGAAGTCAACCATGGAGAAGCAGAAGTTCATTGATTCACACATTTTCTTTCTTTTTAAATGTTTTGTTTGTTCATTTATTTACTTAAGAGAGAGAGAGAGAGGAAGAGAGAGAGAGAGAACTAGGCAGGGAGAGATAGAGAGAAAGAATGGGCACTCCAGGGCCTCAAACTGCTGCAAACAAACTCCAGATGCGTGCTCTCCCATGTGCATCTGGCTTATGTGGGTACTGAGGAATCAAACCTGGGTCCTTAGGCTTCACAGGCAAGCACCTTAACCATTACGCCATCTCTCCAGCCCTCATCATCTATATCTATATCATCATGTACGTTTATATTATCATATATCTATGATATCATCTATATGTAGAGGGAGAAGGTGCTAATAGGCTTCTGCGTATTTTTCTTCTATCTGGGTCTCTAGCCTGTGATATGGTGTCACTGACACTCAGAGTATGCCTGCTCACTCATTTGCTGTTCTACATGCCAGTCATCTCTGGAACCAGCCTCTCTGATACACCCCCAGTATGCTTCACTAGTCTCCTAGGTGGTTTCAGTCCAACCAAGTTGATTATCAGGATTAACCATTGCTGCTGGTCTTTTTTTTCCAGTCACTTCTCTTTCGTTACTTGATTGGGTGACATCTGAGTTCTGCTTCTGGCCATCTTTTTCTTTGATAAAGGCTCGTGAGAATTCACCCCTTGAGCACGTGTGCATTTGAAACATTTCTACATATTGCTTCTCTCTCTAAGCAAAGGTGAGACTTACTGTGAAAGCGAGGACCTGAATTAGCATTTTCTCACAATATTCTTTCATGTTGCTGAGGTCAAGTTTGAAGCATGGAGAATTTTAACCGTAAGATAAATAGACCTTTGGCCGAGCTTCTCAAAGTACCAATGGCCTATGAAGTGTAATATCTAGACTATATGCTGGTGTTGGCTGTTTTGTTGTGTTTTGGTTTTTCTGAGGTAACGTCTCACTTTAGTCCAGGCTGACTTGGAATTCAATCTGTAATCTCAGGCTGGCCTTGAACTCACAGCCATCCTCTTACCTCTGTCTCCTGAGTGCTGGGATGAAAAGCATGCACCACCACTCCCAGCTGGTATTGGCTATTTGATGACAAGTTTATCCTTAGATATTGTTGTTCTTTTCCATTAAAGGCTCATTCGTTTTTATGGAAAACATTCCAAAAATATATCTTTATGTTTTTTTTCATTTCCCATAACTTGGTTCCCTCCCCCAGAATAAATATGACAATTGTGCTTGGCATTATCTATTTTTAACTATTTTTCTCAAATCTTTTGAATTTTGTTTACTTTTGTACTTTTTCTATTTGTTTTGTTCTGCGATTCACTCTCTTCACTTCTTTGTTCTCCTTTTAGTCTAGATTTCATATTTGTGATGGAATTTTATATTTTTGCATTTCCCAGGCTCTGATATGGCATGCTATTCCCTTCCTGTTATTCATTACATGTTTTGACTGTATATGTGTAGCTTTTATTTCAGCTATTTTATTTATAGCTTACAAACAGGTACGCTTACAAATTAATTTAATTTTAATTGTATGAAAATACACATAAACATTTTTTTTACCATCTTAAACTATTTTCTTTTTTGCTTGGGCGTAGTATGTGGTGTGTATGTGTATGTATGTATGTGTATATGCTGATGCTATGCCCTATGCTCTTGCCTGTAGCACCCTTTAGACTCACCAGTGGTGGCTAGAAGTGTACTTAACCACTGAGCCATCTCTCCAGCCCCAAACTTTACCATCTTTTAAAAAATATTCATATATTTCAGAGAGTAAGAGGAGAGAGAGAGAAAGAAAGAGAGAGAAAAAGAGAGAGAGAGAAAGAGAGTGTGAGAGAGAATTGATGCACTAGGGCCTTCAGCCACTGCAAACAAACTCCAGATGCATGTGCCACCTTGTGCATTTGGCTTACATGAGTCCTGGGGAATTGAACCTGGCTTTGTAGGCAACTGCCTCAACCATTAAGCCATCTCTTCAGCCCTTTACCAACTTTTTTTTTTGAGGTGGGGTTTCACTCTAGCTCAGACTGACCTGGAATTCACTATGGAATCTCAGGGTGGCCTCAAACTCATGGCGATCCTCCTACGTCTGCCTCCCAAGTGCTGGGATTTAAAGGAGTGCATCACCACAGCCAGCCTTTTACCATCTATTTTTAAATGTACAGTACTCCTATGTTATGAACACTCACATTGTTGTGAACAAATCTCCAGAGAGTTTTCATCTTGAAAAGCTGAGGTTCTTTATTGATTAAAACCATAGCTCTGCATTCACCCTCTCCTCAGTTTCAGGAGAATTCCCTTGTGCTTTCTGACTTCATGAATTTGATTACACTGGCTGCCTCATGGGAATAGAATGCAGCATTTGTCTTCTGTAACTGGCTTATTTTACCTTGTATAATGTCCTGAGTGCCCCCCCCATGGTTTTGCTTGTGTATGAATTTACTTCCTTTTTATAGATGGACAATATTAATTTATATATTTATACTTGTTTACCCATGAATTTAAGGGTGCTTGGGTTACTTGCTTCCACCATTTGAATATTGTGAATAATGCTATGAACATGGGTATAACAGTTACCATTTGATTTCTGGGACAAAACACCCAACCAGAAGCAGCTTGTATAAGGAAAGAGTTTATTTTCAGCTTATAGTTTCTTTCTTTCTTTTTATTTTTTGGAGAGAGTCAGAGAGAGAGAGAGAGAAAGAGAGGGAGAGAGAGAGAGAGAGAGAGAGAGAGAGGGAATGGGCGCACCAATGGCCTCTCAGCCACTGTGAACGAACTCCAGACCCGTGCACCCCCTTGTGGGCAAGTGTGGCATTGCATGTTTGTGTCGCTTTGCATCTGGCTAAACGTGGGACCTGGAGAATTGAATGGGCATTCTTAGGCTTAGCAGGCAGGCACTTTAACTGCTAAGCCATCTCTCCAGCCCTCAGCTTATAGTTTTAAGGGGAACGTTTCTTCATTGCAGACAAAGCATGGCAGAGCAGACATCCGGGTGTCATGTTTTGTGACATCAGCTGGGAGTAAGTGGCAAGATTGCACTAGCTCTGGACATCCAATGGGGTGGACTAATACACCTCAAGGTCCACTCCTAGTGACACACCTCCTCCAGCACGGCTCCACCTCCCAAAGGCCCCACCATCTAGGGACTGAGAATGAGGCTTAATCACAACACATGAGGGTATGGGGACATTTCATGGTCAAACAACCACAATGGGTCAGCAAAGATCTCTGCAAGACCCTGCCTTCAGTTCTCTTCAGTTCATACCCAGAAGTGAAAGGGCTAGACATATGGCAATTCCACTGAAAGAAATTTGAAGACTTATCACATTGTTTTCCCACAATTACGGCTCCATTACATTTCTACTAGCATTGCACAAAGGTCTTGGTTACACTTGAAACACTGAGGTTGTCAGTTAAATCATAACTCCCCACTCATCCTCACCCCCACCTCAGTTCCTAAATTCCTTGTACGTTCTGAACCTTGTTATGTTAGAACATATATATATATATATATATATATATATATATATATATATATATATATATTATATATTTGTCACCCTAATAGTATATCCTCATGGATTTGATTTGCATTTTAATGATTAATGATGTAATTGCATCTACTTTCACTTTTTAAAATTTTTATTTGAGAGAGAAGAGGCAGATATATCTATTATCTATCTATCTATCTATCTATCTATCTATCTATCTATCTATCTATCTATCATCTGTTTAGAGAGAATGGGTATACCACAGCCTCCAGCCACTACAAACAAACTCCAGATGCATGCGTCACCTTGTGCATATGGCTTATGTGGGTACTAGGGAATTGAACCCAGGTCCTTTGGCTTTGAAGATGAGTGCCTTAACTGCTAAGCTATCTCTCCAGCCCCATTTTCATTTACACATACACACACACATATATATAATTTGACACCCTAATAGTATATCATCATGGGTTTAATTTAATTCTTTAATGATTAATGCTGTTGGACACCTTTTATGCACTTATTATATATTTACAAGTCTTTTGGCAATATCTCCATGGAAATCATTTGTCTATATTTTGTTTATTATTGAATTGTAGTACTTATTTAGATAATTTGGACATTTACCCATTATCAGATATTTTGAAAAATGTGCTCTATCATTCTGTTTTTTTACTCTGTTATTTTATTTGATGCATAGAAATTTAAACTTTTAATGTAGTCTAATTTGTCTCTATATTTTCTATTTTATACTGCAGTTTAAAACAAACAAACAAACAAACAAACAAACAAGCCCAAACCATTTTTGGTGCTTGCTTTTGTTATCTTTTTCTTGCTTTAAAAAAAAAGTTTCAAAATATTTTTTCTTGCTTTTATTTTTAGCAGTTTATTTTCTTCTGATCAATGATCTTCTTACCATCTGTTTTATTTTTATCTTCCTTTTGTTGCATGTATTTTTTTTTACATAATTCTGCATTGATTTTGCTAGGGCATCTTTAAATCAAGCAAGTTCTTTATGAATCTCCATTTTTATTGGTTATGGGTGAGGAGGGGCTCCATGATGCAGGGTTGTAGACACAACAGGGTGATAGAGTTCCTTTAGCTTTTTTCTTTAAACTTTATTTTATTTTTATTTATTTGTTAGAGACAGGGACAGGGGAAGAGAGAGAGAGAGAGGGAGAATGGGCACACTAGGGCCCCTAGCCACTGCAAACAAACTCCAGACCATGCGCCCCCTTGTGCATCTGGGACCTGGAGAATCAAACTGGGGCTTAGGCTTCACAGGCATGCCTTAACCACTAAGCCATCTCTCCAGCCCATTTTTAAAAAAAGATTTTATTTTTATTTATTTATTTATTAGAGACAGAGAAAAGGAGAGAGAGAGAGAATGGGCACACCAGGGCCTCTAGCCATTGCAAACGAACACCAGACACATGTGCCACCATGTGCATCTCCTTTAGCTTTTAATTCTCTCCAGCTGATTGTCTGTGCAAGATTATTTGAAGTCGAGACTCTATCAGTAACAGGTTGCTTCCTGCAATTCAGTGTCTGTCTTCACTGAACCCTCTGCAATGTTCCCACTCACAGCTTGCTGATCCCACATTGCCACAAATGAGAGGTTGTTTTTAACCCGTGGAGTGCACCATCGTGTTTGGACACCTGTGCTCTGGCCGTCTTCTCTGATATGTGCTCCTTCACTGGGTTTCACAACCTTTCTCCTTTGTCATGTTTCAGAGTCTCTTCTAGCTTGTTGAGGGTTGAACTTGGCTTTCCGTTTCTGTTGTCCTCTATGTTAGGGTGATTTGTTAGAGACGAATGGACTTTACGATGGAAAGCCAATGTGATTGTGTCAATTTCACTTTAAAAATTTTTTAAATTTAGTTATTTGCAAGGAAAGAGAGAGAGAGAGAGAAAGAGAGAGAGAGAATAGAGAGACAGAGAGAATAAGCAAGCCAGGGCTTCTAGCCGCTGCAAACCCAGGCACATGTGCCACTTTGTGTATATGGCTCTATTTACATGGGCACTGGGGAATCAAACCAGGGTTGTTAGGCTTTGTAAGGCAAGCCATTTTAACCATTGAGCAATCTCTCCAGCCCTCTACTTTAATTTCTCTCTCTCTCTCTTTTTGAGCAGTTTGACAGCCTCTCAGCTCCTCGTATCTAGAGTGGAGCACCAAGAGAAGAACTATGGGGACGTTACCGGCACGAGTGTTTATTCAGTGGACACCTGACTCCATCACCTTCTGGCCACAGAGGAATCGCTTCTCTTTGGTGCCTTCATTCTCTTTAATTATAAAATGGTAGTAATAGTAATAGCTAAGGTTTCATTGTGTTTCCACTTTATCAAAGGAGGCATTATAAGGGCATTATATATATTTACTCATTTAAGTTTCACCTGTCTTCATTTTCATCGTGCAGATGAGGAAACTGAGGTAACAGTTTGTTGAACAAATAGGTAAAGTTGTTTCCAGCACGTGTGCCTGTTCACTATTCCACAACCCTCTGGGAGCCTCATGCCTACCTCATGGAGCTGTTGCGAAGATTAAAACAATAATGTCACCACACACTAAGAACAGTACATGGGTGAGTCAGAAATTTCTCCTTCCTCTTCCTCTTCCTGTTTCTCATCCTTCTCTCCTTCCTGTGTTCACATGCTTTACCGATGACATGAAGGAAAATGATGGCTTGAAACGATTTTGTTTGACAAATTTCAAATGTCCCAAAGTAGCTCTAAATGATTGAAAAGGTTTCTTGTGATGGAGTCCTTAAAATGCTGACCTTGGCCTTGGAGATGAATTAGGACAATGATAAGAAGAACTTTCATCTTTGGGTCTTATGGTGGGTTTCCACAATGTCTTACTGTCTTTAGTGGCAGGGTGGAAAGAAAGAACTGGTTCCAGATGACCTGCAGAGAAAGCCACCACAAAGTCGCTGTGAGCCCCAGGATTTTGATCTGGTTTGTAGGTGGGAGAAGGTAGATGAAGAGTGGTGCCTACTGGCCACTAGAATGTTGAGTCTGTCTACTTCATAATGTGCCAGGCTTCTGTGTTCCTAAGGTCAGAACTGGTTATGTTGTGGGATTGAGGGTCAACAGGTGTCATCTGCTCTTGCCACTCTTCATGCTTTCTGTTTTCTTTCCTTCCTTCCTTCCTTCCTTCCTTCCTTCCTTCCTTCCTTCCTTCCTTCCTTCCTTCCTTCCTTCCTTCTTTCCTTCTTTCTTTCTTTCTTTCTTTCTTTCTTTCTTTCTTTCTTTCTTTCGTTTTTTTGAGGTAGGGTCTTCTCACTCTGGCCTAGGCTGACCTGGAATTCACTCTACAGTCTCAGGGTGGCCTTGAACTCACAGCGATCCTTCTACCTCTGCCTCCCAAGTGCTGGGATTAAAGGTGTGCGCCACCATGCCCGGCTGCTTTCTGTTTTCTTAAAAAATATTTTTGTGTATTTATTTGCAAGCAGAGAGAGACAGAATGAGAGAGAGAGAGAGAGAGAGGATGGGCATGCCAGGGCATAGTGCCACTGCAAATGGAACTCCAAATGCACGTGCCACTTTGTGCAGCTGGCTTAATGTGGGTACTGTGGAATCAAACCTGGGATGTTGGGCTTTGCAGGCAAGTGCCTTAACTGCTAAGCCCTCTCTCCAGCCCTCTCTCTCTCTGTTTGATTAACTTTCATGCTGGGGACACCTTAGAGAAGAGGCAAGGACTGAAAAGTGGGCTTGTTGGTTTGAGTGTATGTAAACACACACTCAGAGGGGATGAGGGGAGGAGATGGATGGGTAGGGAGAGGGGAGATGGAGGGACAGAGGAAGATCTGTTATTCTGTGAACTTTCTGGCGTGGAAAGGAAGGCAATCCCATTTCCTGGCTGGACACTTTCATTGGCTTGGCTCTGGTTGGTATGAAAGAGAAACAGGACCAGGCACAAGGGGAACAAGGAGATGCCACCTCACCTGCCCCGACAGAACTAGAACCCGTGTCTGCCCCAGTCTCATCCAAGATGGCTACAAGCAATTCCTCGACCCCAAATAGTGCTTCCTTCTTCTTTCTCAATCTAGCGTACCTGGATGGGTTTACCCTTCCTGAGTCGATCCCCGGAGTCCAGAAATCAATCAGGTTTCTCCCTCACAAACCTGAGTCTGGATGTCCACCACAAACAAAGGGGCCTGCAACATGTCATTAGTCTCTCTGTTCTCTAGGCTGCATTCTCCTGGCACCAGACTCCTGACTCTCACCTTGGTAAGCTCTTCTTCCTCTTCTCAGCTGAGGAGGGGCAATGAATTTTTTTCTCCTTTGCCTGTTTATGGATCCCTTCTTATTTAGTTCCATGTGTGATTTGTTCCTCTAAGCTCTGGGTCCTTTACCAGCCTATTTCCTAGTCTTTTCTGATGCCAACGTGAGTGTAAAGGTGAAGGGCTTTTGCTCCCATGCTCTGATTCTTGTGTGTGTGTGTGTGTGTGTGTGTGTGTGTGTGTGTGTGTGTGTGTGTGTACTTCTGAATCTTTTGGCCTGGGCTTTTGTGTTTTGCCTCCCATGTCCTTTCCATGGGCTTCTCCCTTCTAGGTTTCCATCCAGGCAGGGAGGAGAATTCCCTGCTGACCTTAGTCTTACTAGTCTAATCCGCAGCACCAATTCTCTCTAAATTAACCTTATGAGTCATCATTTACCCTTCTCAGAGACTGTTTTCTCAGTTATTTGTCAAAAGGGATAAGAACCTAAAAGCTGGGGTTCATAGACCTGGGGAGACACCACTAAAACCCAAAATTCTGTAACAAAAGGTCTACATGGGCACAATCAAAGAGCATCAGGTGGATGACATTGCTCACGAGTAGGTGTTAGGTTGGGACGGGCTCCCAAGATGGAGTCACCGAGGTCAGCAGAATGGGGACAGAGGCATAGGAAAGTGGATTATTCATATCCCTCAAGAAACCACCTGGTCATTATCCCCTCTTTGCCTAACAATGACCCAGGTCATGGTTTCCTGCCCCCTTATCTCCTAAGTTACATGGCCACTGTTCTGGTGTCACACTCTAGCTATTTTTTTAAATTGACAACTTCTATACCTACAGACAATAAACCATGATATTTCCCTTCCCTACCCCATTCCCCTTATGAACTCCACACTCCATCATATCCCCTCCCTCTCTCCATTAGTCTCTCTTTTAATTTGATGTCATCATCTTTTTCTCCGATCATGAGGGTCTTGCGAAGGTATTGCTAGGCACTGCGAGGTCATGGATATCGAGGCCAATTTCTGTCTGGACAGTTGCATTGTAAGGAGTTGTATCCTTCCTTTGGCTCTTACATTCTTTCCACTGCCTCTTATGCAATGGACCCTGAGCCTTGGAGGGTGTGACAGAGGTGTTTCAGTGATGGACACTCCTCCTTTCCTTCTTCTGAGCACTATGTTGCCTTTTGTGTCATCCCAGTGGTCATCACCATCTGAAAAGAGAAGCTTCTCTAGCCAGAAGTGAGAGTAGCATTAATATGTGAATATGAACATTAAGTGTAGTGCTTTCAGGGCAGTTTGGTGGGAATAATATATACGTTTAGCCAGGCAAGAGCAGGCTTTATACCCCTAAGGCTTATGACCTCCCCTGCCATAGGCTTTTGATTAGGTTTTTCAGTACCCAGGCATGTATTCCTTCCCATAGACCAGGCCTTCAGTCCAATTATGGAGCAGTTGGTTTCCTCCAGAACAGACATGCCACTATTGCACCCGTATGGTCATTTGGCCTGTCTGGCCAAACTTTAGGTTTCCAGTGTCCACTGTTTTCACCGCTGATGATTTCTGTCTCCCATAGGGCTGCATGCAGTGCAGCTTTTTCCAGCTTTCAGTTGGCTGGTCTACAGGGAGAAGGTTTATTGCTCAACACCAGCCCGATTTCTGAGTGACTTTGCCACTCAGGCAAGTGACACTCTAGCTATTTTAAATGGTTAATGTAAGGATCTCCCCTAAAGGAGCTTTTCTATTCAACTTAACAAATGAGTTCTTTTTCTTTCCTCACCTTCTCCCAACTGGAGAAGCCTATAAAGCCCACTACCTGAAAACTCAGGGGGGCTGTGCTCTGCTCTTGAGTGTCAGCCCTGACAGCTCCTGCTTTTCCAGATTTAAAGCTTTCATCTTTGCCTCAGAGAGGTCTGTGTGGTCTTGGTCACTCCTGAACTTTATAGCAGAGAACCTCCAAGAGAAGTGAAAATGAATAGTGTGCGTACTGAGCTGGGTATGTACAGCAGGCAGTGAAAGAAATTGCCCTTTAGACTAGATTAGGAAGAGTAGTTTATTGAATATTCTACAAGAGGGGTGAACAGTAACTAAAGGACTTCCTGCAGTGCAGGGCAACAGACTGTGGTGTGTGTGTGTGTTTTGTGTGTGTGTGTGTGTGTGTGTGTGTAAGGTTGGTGTCTCCATTTGGGAGAAATATTTGTTTGGGTAGGGTGAGTTCCTTCGTATGCAGTTTTCTGGCATGTAATTTGTGCCACTGAAAAGAAGACATCACAGATTGGTCGGCGGATGGATCTAGGAGGTTAATGTGGGCTGTGTGTGATTTCCAGCCATGCCAATAAGAGTAGTCCTGGTTGTTCAAAGCTCAGTCCTTGTCAAAGGCTCAGAGTCCTGTGGTGTCAGGTTACAGCCTATCAGGCTAGCGGTTTGGGATCACTGGACCAAGCTTGTGATAATTCCTTAATGGGGATGGTTCCATTTTTCTGCTCTTTCACTGAAAAGACTTTCCCTCCCAGTGTGGACAGTGTGGCTAGCATGTCTTGGCCACTACGTTATCGCATCAGGTCCAACTTCTGGTAGTTGGGACCCTATGTGGCAATATAACTCTACACTCTGGATGTCCTGCGACTGCGAAAACTGGAGTCTGGCGTCCAAGTTTCCCAGCCAGGCTCCATGCCTGTCCAGCTGCTATACTGGCCTCCCAGCGTTAAGTTCATTTGCCACAAGCCCAGCGTGGACAGTTTGTTGTGACACCTGGTCTGTCCATTGCTTCCTGTGCCCTCCTCAAAACAGAGGTTTGCCTGGTGTCTAACTTGCCCCAGGTCTTCCAGCTGATGTCTTCCTTGAATGCCTTTTCCTAGCAGCAGGGGACCCTCTGTCAGCCTTCAGCCAGAGTCACTCAAAACTCCTTTTCTGGAAGGGGAGGAGGGACCCGTTACTCCTCCCTGTCACTTATATCCATCCTCTTCCAAACCACCCAGAACGGATCTATTTTTAAGAAGGGAAACAAAACAATCTCAGGGGACATTTCATCCCCCCAAAAAACTTCTCCAAGGAAAAGTTCAAAGATGGGCTGTTGTTTAGAGATCAATGAAAAAAAAAAAAAAACCGAGATGGAATTTAAATATTAAGAAGAAAGCTCTTGCCTTCAGGTAAAGCTGACATTTGCATAATAATGAGAATGACTAGCCAGATGGAATTGAGAGTCTGACTGGAATCTCAAATCTTTGCGAGGGGAGGAAGAAGATTCATTCACCTGAAATGGCAATGGGAAATATGCTAATGGGGGGGGGGTCCTGCTGCTGTCCATCACATTCACAGATCCAGAGACAAAGAAGTTGCAAGAGTTCACCAAGAGGAGGTGATACCACTCGACATTAAGCTTAATTTGGTTTGTTTTTACCCATCAGCCCCTGACAGATGTGCAATTGTGGAAATCTTTGAAGGGGCGGGGGAGAGTGATTCCCTTCTGTCAGAACTGTCTGACATTGTCATCATCAGGGCTGTCATTGTCATTATTGTTATTGTGTTAGAAACAACAGGAGGGAGGGAAAGCAAACTCACTCAGAGTATGACCTGAATCATTATTGGAGAAGAATGGGGAACATCTTCAAAGAAAAGGAAAAGGAAAAGGATAAAGAAATGGGGACTCCAAATTAACACTTTTGTGTCTTGATGGGTAAGATAGGAGAGAATTAGTATCTGAGTGATAGAATCAGTAATTTGGACGATCCCTTTACTTGGAAATTGAGTTCCCTGAAATAGACAAGGTTATTTTAGCCTGACCCAGGCTTGAGCGTGAATTCTCTTACTTTGAAGCAACAGAAGCAGTTCTGTGAAAAGATCGAGGAAAGCCGAGAGGAAAATTTCAAAGATAGCTCCAAGATCTCCTTCCCTGGTACCAAGCCTTATATAGTCCTGTTCCCTGCAGTACAAGTGACAGTGTTGCTTGCTTCTGATAGAACTATTTTTGTGAGAATGCTTGTTGCAGTCAGGTTCACGTTGCTGGCAGAAAACACCCAGCCAAGAGCAGCTTATGGGGGAAAAAAACGGTTTATTTTGGCTTACACACTCAAGTGAAAGCTCCATGATGGCAGGGGAAAACAGAGGCATGAGCAGAGGGTGGACAGTACACACCTGTCATTGATAACTCTTAATTATTAATTGTCTCAGTTCCCTAAGCAAAAGACACAGATTAGCAGATTGGATTAAAAAAATCAGGGGCTGGAGAGATGGCTTGCGGTTAAGGTGCTTGTCTGAGAAGCCTAAAGACTCATGTTTGATTCTCCAGGTTCCACGTAAGACAGACACAACAGTGATGCAAGTGCGCAATGTTGCACATGCGCACAAGGGGGCGCATGTGTCTGGAGTTTGTTTGCAGCAGCTGAAGGCCCTAGCGTGCCCATTCTCTCTCTCTCTGCCCCCTACCAAAATAAATTAGGATTCATTTGTGTGTTGTCTCCAAGAAACATACCTCTTCATAAAGGATAGATGTTACCTCAGGGTAAAAGGATGGAAAGTGCATTCTAGGCAAGGAAACAAGCACAGGCTGCTGTTCTCTTATCCAATAGTCTCAATCCAAACACCAGAAGTTATAAAGGAGATCATGTCATAATGAGGGAACAATTTATCGAGATGACATACAATTATATATATATATATATTTTTCATAAAACAATTACTATTAGAAGTAAAGTCACACTTTCACCCTGATACAATATTACTGGGTGACTTCAGTGCCCCAATATCACCAACAGATAGGTCTTCTTGACAAAGTCAGAGAAACACCTAGTTAAATGACACCACATATTAAATGGATCAAGCAGATATTTACTAAACATCCCATCCAAATACTGTGTAATACACATTCTTCTCAGCAGCTCATGGAACTTCCTCTGAAATAGGTATATTATAATTATAATATAATATATTATTATATATTAATAATATAATATTTTTATATTTATATTTAATTATTATAATATAATATAATTTTATATTTAATATAATATAATATGATATATCTTATATTATAAAACCATATTATAATATGGTAAAATTAAAATAACTTCTAGTATTCTGTCTGGCCCACATGGAATAAAACTAGAAATCAACAGCAAGAGAAACTATAGACTATCTACAAACGAATGGAGGGCAACAACAGTCTATTGCATGATGAGTGGGTGGTTGAGTAAATCAAGAAGTAAATAACGTTAGAATCAAGAGAAAATGAAAAACAACAAACATACACTAATGGCTCAAAAGTTGCCTTAACAGGACAGTTTGCAGCTACATGTGCTACACTGAAAGAAGCACGAAGAACTTAAACAACTTAATGATACACATTAAGGCCTTGGAAAAACAAGGAAAGCAATGCCCCAAAACAATAGATGGAAAGACATAATTAAGATAAGGGAAGAAATTAATGAAATAGAAACAGAAAACATCATACAAATTCAATGAAACAAAGTTGGCTGTTTTGAAAAATCAAAATTGATAAACCCTTAGCCAAACTAACCAAAAGAATGAGAAGAATTAATTAAATTAATAAAAATCAGAGATGAAAAGAGAGTCATTATAACAATTACCAATGAAATTCAGAAAATCATGAGGGCATGATTCTATATGAAAGAGACCCCACAGACCCCACCAGAAAACTCTCAAAGCAGAGAGCCACTTCCAGCAACGTGGCCAGGTCCAAAATTAACATACACAAATGAGTAGCCTTCCTATATAATAAGAACAACAAATTTGAGAAAGAAATCAGAAAAAATAATTCCATTCACAATTGGCTAAAAAAAAAAAAATGCCTGAAAATCAACCTAACCAAGGGAATGAAAGACCTCTATAAATAAAAACTTTAAAGCACTGAAGAATTTGAAGAAGATGGCAAGATGTCCCGTGCTCATGGATTGCAAGAAATAGTATTGTGAAAATGGATATGTTATCAAAAGCAATGTATAGATTAAGTACAATTCCCATAAAATTTCCAAAGCCAGTCTCCATAGAAATAGTGTGATAGTTCATCCCATAATTCCAGCACCTGAGAGGCTGAGGTAGGAAGATTACCATATATCTGAGGCTAGCCTGGGGTACATAGTGAGTTCCAGCTCAGTGTCTGGGTGTGCAGATGTGTGTGTGTAGGCCAGGGAAGGACTTCAGATTCCCTTCTCTATCACTTACTGGTATACTTCCTGGGACAGGGTCTCTTCCTCAACCTGGAGCTGCAGTTTATAATCAGCAAGCGGCAGTGATTCTCCCATCTCTGCCCCCTCCTTGCCCCCGGGTTACAAACATACATGGTCATGCACGGCATTTTTATGTGGGTTCTGGGGAGTCAAACTCAGGCAGTCTCAGACCTTCCAAGGCCCTCATGCTTCAGCAGCAAGTGCTCTTAGCCACCAAGTCATCTCTTCAACTCTTGTTGTTGTGGATCTTTTGAGGCTGGGCTTGAGCATATGGTCTGTGGAGGCATTTAAAAAAGTTTATGTATTGATTTATTTGCAAGGAGAGAGAGAGAGAGAGAGAGAGAGAGAGAGAGAGAGAGAGAAAGAGAGGGAGAGAGAGAGAGAGAGAGGCAGAGAGAATGGCCAGAAGCAAGGATCTCTTTTTGGTTGTGTTTGAGAGAGATAGAGAGAGAGAGGGAAGGAGGATAGGTAAGGGGAGAGGAAGGAGAGACAGAGAGGAAGAGAGAAGAAGAGGGAGAAAGAGAGATAGAGAGAGCGAAATGGGTATGCCAAAGCCTCTTGCTTTATGTGGGTTCTGGGGAATTGAACCCAGGCTGGCAGCCTTTGCAAGCAAGTGCCTTTAACAGTTGAACCATTTCCCCAGCCCACAAGGTGCTTTTTTGATAAATGCATGCTAGGGCACTGCAAACAAACTCCAGATGCATGTGCCACTTTGTGCATCTGGCTTTATGGCACTTGGGAATTGAACCAGGGTCATTAGGCTTTGCAGGCAAGCACTTTAACTGCTAAGCCATCTCTGCAGCCCAGATGAATGCATTCCAGTTAAGCTGTCCAGTTTTTTTTCTTTTTTGAGGTAGAGTCTCACTCTAGCCTAGGCTGACCTGGAATTCATTATATAGTGTCAGGGTGGCCTCGGACTCATGGTGATACACCTACCTCTGCCTCCTGAGTGCTAGGATTAAAGGCGTGTGCCACCACACCCAGCTAAACTGTCCAGTTTTTGTACACCTGTGAACTGGTAGGGTTCCTGGTGTGCATTCCGCTTGCTCTAGGTGTCTGGAACAGGGCTTTGTGCATTTGCTAATACCACCTCTTCTCACAGTCCCTGGGACCACTTTCACTATTTCCATCCTCTGCTCTTTCCTTCCTTCATGGATGGGTCTGTGTCCCCAGTAGCTTGCCATGCCACCGAGGAGCTAGAGGATTGAAAATACTTAAACGTTCACATTTGTCCCACCTCTGGTAGAAGCTCACCTGGCTGAAGGTTCAACAAAGCAGGTGTCAATAGAAAAAACAAACAAAAACACCTTTACCTCAAAAGAGATAAGAGATAGTTTATTTTAGAGCCATGTATGAAGGACCATGGCCTAAGAACACATACAGATTATCCCAAACTTGTATTCCAATGTGTTAGCAACTCCATGGAGCTTTTTGTTGCAGTAACTTTGTGGTTGCTGCGACAAACACCTAGCCAGAAGCAAGGATCTCTTTTTGGTTGTGTGTGAGAGAGATAGAGAGAGAGAGGGAAGGAGGACAGGTCAGGGGAGAGGAAGGAGAGACAGAGAGGAAGAGAGAAGAGGGAGAAAAGAGAGAGAGAGAGAGCGAAATGGGTATGCCAAAGCCTCTTGCTTTATGTGGGTTCTGGGGAATTAAACCCAGGCTGGCAGCCTTTGCAAGCAAGTGCCTTTAACAGTTGAGCCATTTCCCCAGCCCACAAGGTGCTTTTTTGATAAATGGACCAATCACTGTATGCTCTTGGAGTTTGTGCTAGAGCAATGCTGGATATTTTTGCACACCAGTGGAGTTGGTGTGGGGTGCTGCCCCAGTGAGGTGCTGGTGGTCTAAGCTCCCTTTCCCCATCTCTGTCTGTGGTTAATGCCACTTGTCATTTCTAATTAAACTGTCATTCACACCTAACAACATCATCCTGGCCAGCAAGAGACTGCTGGAAGAGTACGCTCCTCCACGTGACACCAAAATGGCACTGAACTGTTTGTCATCATCTTCCTGTGGTTCTGATCATTATTAATACTGATGATCATGGCCATTAGGACTATGAGGAAGAAAATAATGATGAAAGGGCTCTAATTAGGAATTATAAATCCAACACGTCCAACACGTCCTTATCATTATGTTGTCTCGTGTTAATTACAGTCATGATAATCACTGGAACAATACAGACTTCTAGTTGACTTTGTCTTCAGTCTGATCAAGGCTTTTGAAGACATGATCTCGTTAGCTTTCGTGACACACCATCAAAGGAAGGGCAAGTCACAAATTATGGTCCTGTGTGTGTGGGGGGGGAATTCAAAATGAAATATAATGTCGTTAAGAAGGAAACATAACACAGAACTCCTGAAGACCAAAACAAAAATGTTACCAAATAAACAGCGGCTTGACATACGACAAGGAGAGAAATTCTAAAATGAAAAAGATTTCAGAAAGTGAGATTCACATACCTTTGTTTTGCATTTTGCCCCTGCCATTCCCAAGCTGGGTGACCTTGAGACATTTGTTCTGCCTCTCTGGACACAGTGATTAATGCTGCTTTATCTTTTCTATTGCAATTAGAGACAGTATATATTTTACTGCTTGACATCCTCCCCTTTCAAGGTAAAGAAGTATCTCAACACATCCTGTAATAAGGGCTCGGCTTGTGAGTCTTGGAAGGAACCACGTGCCTATTGGCTGTGGCTCCAAGCACAGAGCTTAGCACATGCTTGTTTCAAGTTTAATAGATGTCAGTTGAATTACAAAGTCTGCAATACGAGATTATTTTGTATAGATTGAAACTATAAATTATATATAATTTTTGACCTTGGTGTGTGTGTGTGGGGGTATCCGTATATTTGTATGTGTGCGTGTGCTTGAGCACATGCATGTATATGTGTGAAAAGGCCAGAGACTGACATCAGAGGTGTCTTTCTTAGACTCTCTCTCTCTCTCTCAGGTCTCTGGCCACGGTAAACTAATGCCAGTATAGTTGGCCCTTGGACTTTGGATTCTCCTGGCCCCACCTCCCATTGTTGCAGGTACACTTTGCACTGGGCTTTCCATGGGTGCTGGGAGGCTTGAATTTGGGTCCGCGGACTTTGCAAATAAGCACTTTTAATGACTCAGCCATCGGCTTCATGCATTCTTATCCAGGTAGCTTTATAGGGTCTTCCCACCTGAAGGACCCTTTCTGGACCTGACTATAAAGTCTTTCATGCAGTTGTCTGTGCTCCTGCTTCCATTCCCGGAGAGCTGAGGCCACATGTGGAGACAGAGCAGCCCGCGTCCTCCTGGAAGAGCAGTACTCTGCCGCTGATGACCTTCCCTGAGAGATAGCCCTTTCCTTTTCCAGCCCCCTGAGGTTTGAGGTGGCTTTTCTTTTGCAACAGCTAATATGTCACCTTAACTACTATGGGCACAGGCAGACATTCCTGCTAGGTGGGGTGTTGATGAGGTGAGAATTCAAGGGAGGCAGACTTTCTGCAGTTGGTGAAAATGTGTTTCTGTTCTGTCTTCAGCCCTGTCTTATTCTCCTCTCAGTTAGTTATCTCAACCCTGTGCAGTGGTTCACAGCCTGCGCTGGCTTCCTTAGGTGCCTCACATAGATGAAAAATGGACAAGAATGGGGTCCCAGGAGGACCCGAGTCAGGCCTAGCACATTCGTCACAAGTCTTTCTTTCTTTTCAAATTTAATTTTATTATTATTATTTTTTTAGTATCTTATTTTTATTTATTTATTTGACAGAGAAAGAGGGAGAGAGAAAAGAGAGAGAGAGAGAATGGATGCACCAGGGCCTCCAGCCACTTCAAATGAACTCCAGATGCATGTGTCCCCTTGTGTCTCTGTCTAACGTGGGTCTTGGGGAAGCAAACCCGATTCCTTTGGCTTTGCAGGCAAACGCCTTAACAGCTAAGCCATCCCTCTAGCTCCCCCTCCACCTACAAGTCTTTCTTGCTGAGTCTTTGTCCTACCCCTGTGCCCGTGCTCCAGTTTCTTTTCTCATATGGGACCCTAGCCACATCCTGGAACTCTCTGTCTGTAGGGTCAGGCAGAGAGAGGCAAACAGAAGCAAGCTCAATGGGCAGAGGAGTGAGATGGTTGTATTTTCAGGCTGGCAAACACTCTGCAGGCTCCTTCGCTGGCTGCCAGCTCTGTGTACTGGGAACATCTTGAGCAAAATGTCAGGGAGAACATTTCCCAGAGTCCTGCTGACCAAGAGCCTGGACTGCTGAGGCTGCCATCTGCCTGCAGTCTCTCCCAGGTAATTACACCAGTCTCTCTAGGCCTCGAGCAACAGGGATGTCAGCTCATTTCCTTTCCCCTGAGAGGACAATGTTCATTTTCTTCAGCACATCTGGAGTTGTGGATCATTGTCATCTCTTGGTGTGAGAGAGGTGTAGCTAGGGAAGACTGAGGTAATGAGTGAGTAAAGGAAAGAGGGTACAGAGGAGAGGGCAGGAGTGGGATGGGAGGTAGGGGAGACTGGGCAAGGGCCCCAATGCTACTGAGTCCAGCACAGGGCATGGATGCTGATTTTGACAACTTTTAATTAAACCATAGGCTGGAAAAGGTCCTTTATTTTTACTGCCCACATTTATGACTATGAAAGCTTAATGTCATCTTTATTAATGTAATAGTTTGAGAACATTTTCTTCTTTTTTTTTTTTTAAAAACATTTATTTGAAAGGGAGAGAAGGAGAGAGAGAGTGTGTGTGTGAGAGAGAGGGATGGACAGAGAAAGAGAGAGAGAAAGAATGGGCATTCTAGGACCTCCGGTGACTACAAACAAACTCTAGATACATGCGCCACTTTGTTCGTCTGGCTTTGTGTGGGTTCTGAGGATTCACACCCGGGCCATCAGGATTTGCAAGCAAGCACCTTTAGGCACTGAAGCCATCTCTCCAGCCCTTTTTTTTTCTTCTTTGATCGCTATTTTACAGTAGGAAAAGGAAATGTGTTGTGCTACATTTTGAAAGATTTTGTCCTCTCCCTGCCTGTCTGCGTATTGGTTTTGTTTGGAGTGGAAGAGAAGGTGGGCGAGGTTCTCAGGGATGCGACTCTCATTTGTAGAGGAGTAGCAGTCCTCACTGGGATCAGCTTTGGAAGGAGGCTTCTCCAGGTTGGCTTTCCTACTCCTGGGACTTATGGGCCTGTGATGGTTCATCTCCATTGTCAACTGGATTGGATTTGGAATCACCTAGGAGATAAATTTCAGGGCAGGTGTGTGAGAATATTCCAGAGAGGTTAACTGAGGAGGGAAGACTCCCCCTGAATCTATGCAACACCATCTCATTATCTGGGGTCTCAGACTGAATAAAAGAAAAAAGAAGGAAGAGGAGGTAGAGAAGAAGGAGGAGGAGAAGGAGAAGAAGAAGAAGGAGAAAAAGAAAAAAAAGAAGAAGAAGGTCACTTGAGAACTAGTGTTTATCTCACTTCACTTCCTGACTGCAGATGCAAAGCGACCGGCTGCTTCATGCTTTCATTGCCACAGTTAGAGCCACTCTCACCTCCACACCTTCCTATCAAATTGGACTCTACCCTGAAGATGTGAGCTAAAATAAACTCTTTCTTCCATAAGTAGCTTTAATTTTTTAAATTTATTTATTAGAGAGAGAGAGAGAGAGAGAGAGAAACAGGTAGATAGGAGAGAGAGAGAAACAGGTAGATAGGAGAGAGAGAGAGAGAGAGAGAGAGAGAGAGAAAGAGTCAGAGAATGGGTGTGTCAGGGCCTTCAGCTGCTACAAACAAACTCCAGATGCATGTGCCCCCTGGTGCATCTGGCTTACGTGGGTCCTGGGGAATTGAACCTGGGTCTTCTGGCTTTGCACGCAAGCACCTTAACAGCTAAGCCATCTCTCTAGCTGCCATAAGTAGCTTTTGTCAATCTTTTTTTTTTTTTTTTTTTTCACAGCAACAAGACAAGCAGCTAGTTTGGGGCTCTTCTGACCTTGGCAAGATTCTGCAGCCTTGAGAAAGAGGAGAGAAAAATCAACTTTCTATTAGTTAGGGGCTTTAAGAGCAAAGGTCTGCAGACGAATACCCTAAGTCCCTACAGGACTGTGAAGCTCTGTATATATCCTTGGGTCAGGCAACAAAAGGCTGCAGCACACATGTGTACATGGTTCATGGGCCAGATACATCCTGGGATAGCATTTGCAGCCCAACCCATTTGTAGATGACAGCACGATGTTACAATGGCAAAAGGTTTGACCTCTTTGCAATAGATATTGGAGTCTGTGTTTCGGTGTTCCAGTTATTTCCATTGTTTGGACAGTTGAACCTATGTCTACCATTTTGTTTTCTTAATGCTTTTGGGAGACGTGTTCTCATCTGGCCCAGCCTGGCCTTGAATTCTGTGTAGCCAAGGACGACCTTTGCGAAGTGGTTTGAATGTGACATGACCCCCACAGCCTCATGTGTTTGTCATTAACCCACACACTTGATCCCCAGAAGCTGGAACCTCGGAGAGGCAGAGCTTTGTTGCAGAATGTATGGCACTGGGGATGGGCCCAGGGATTTTATAGCCCAGCCTACTTGCCAGTGATAGCATCCACTCTAACCGCTTCCCCTCGACTGATGTGACAACGTGTGAGGCTTGCTTGCCTACTCTGCCGTGCTTTTCCCGTCATAAAGGAGCTTTCCTTTGAGACGAGGCTGAAATAAGCCTTTTCCTCCCATAAGCCTCCTTTGGTGGAGTGTTTTGTTTCACCAAGAAGGAATTACTGCGGCAACCTTGAATGCCTTATCCCCCAGCCTGTGCTGAGATAATAGGCATGCGCTACTAACAAAGTATGATTTAAAAATTGTTTTATGTTTGAAGAAACAATGACAAAGGAAGAATGATGTATCCACAGCTGCCTTGTAAGTGGATGGGCGATTGTCTTTATTTTCTTGGGACTGATGGGAGATTTAGTTTCTCAAATGAATATAGTCCTGCATAAAGCAAGACCAATGACTGAACCAAGAAATAGGCTGAATCTTTAGATCCAAAGACAATAATATTTCCTGTTTTTTTTTTTCTTGGAGAGAGACACACAGAGAGACAGAGAGAGTCAGAGGGAGAGGAAGACAGAGAATGGGCGCACCAGCAGCCTTTCAGCTGCTGTGAACAAATTCCAGGTGTGTGTGCCCCTTTGTGGGCAAGTGTGGCATTGCACCCTTGTGTTACTTTGCATCTGCTAAACGTGGGACCTGGAGATTGGAACCGGGGTTCTTAGGCTTAATGGGCAGGTGCCTTAACTGCTAAGCCATCTCTCCAGCCCTCCTGTTCTTTTTTTTAAAATTTATTTTTATTTATTTGAGAGAGAGAGAGAGAGAGAAAGAGAGAGAGAGAGAGAACGAGAGAATGGGCACACTAAGGCCTCCAGCTGCTGCAAATGAACTCCTGTTTTTTTTTTTTTTTTTTTTTTTGGTTTTTCGAGGTAGGGTCTCACTCTGGCTCAGGCTGGCCTGGAATTCACTATGTAGTCTCAGGGTGGCCTCGAACTCTCGGCGATCCTCCTACCTCTGCCTCCCGAGTGCTGGGATTAAAGGCGTGCGCCACCACGCCCGGCCTCCTGTTACTTTTTAACCCTTCTGGTGCACGCTTTGTTTCTGCTGGCTTTATTTAGGCTGCTCCTATTTTGCACATGGATCCCAGCTACTGTACCCGTAAAATAGTATGGCTGACTCAGAGGTAAACAGGATTCTGAATAATCCAAATGTTAGCAATATTCACCGGTAGTACTGTTGAAAAGTTTGAGAGGTTGCAGGTTTAAGCCACTATTCAAAATGCGTTTGGAAATTCCAAAGCTTGGGATTCATTTTCAGATCCAGTTTTTAGGGCCATTCAAGAGACAAGGAGACAAGGTCTCATGATTTTGCAGTTGTGTGTGTGTGTGTGTGTGTGTACAGTTTTTTTTTTTTTTTTAGTGAAATCTCCTTCTGGTCATTTGTCTCATCTCACTGCTCTTGCTCTTCCTGTTTTAGCTAGAATGGACTCTCTTGCCTGCCCTTCTCTGTCATGTGTTATTATTTCCACATATAAACTTGCTTCACTTGGTCATGTTTTTGTAACAGTAGGGAAATTAGATGAGGGTACGTGTGGATGGCTTTTGTGACTACCATCACATTTTAATAAGTAATTAAAGGAAGCTTGGTGTGTTGAGGATGGCGGACCACTGCATGTTTATATGGCATAATATTTGATAGAACATTATACAGATGTAATGTAAAATTGGCAAGGATCAAGATTTGACTAGTTAAAAAATAAGCTTGTTATATATAGTACCATCAATGATACTCCATGAGAGAGTTAGAAATAACATTTAACAGGAAGTAGTGGACTAAGACATACACCCTAGAAATAATGATTATTCAAATTAAAAAACCAACATTGAATACCAACTTCTTTTTAGGTTAGAAATATTTGAGAAGCCCAGAAAAGCTAAAAAAATAAAATAAAATAAATGAGACATCAAACCATTTCTCCCCTCCCTGAGCACATTTTATCTTTTATTTCTTTTTAAGCCTTACATTTCTGTAAAGCATAGAGGTCAAACATTAAATTGTCCAAGTTGCAGTCTTCTAAGTTTAAAAATGGTTGAGTATTGGCAATTTTATTTGGTTTAACCTAACATTCCTATTTCTGTCTTGCTGAGGGACTTTAAAGCAAGGCTGTGAGTTATTGAGGAAAGAGGAACGAGGGCCCTGTGGCTTTCCTGATTCCCAATTCAGTGCTTGCTTTTTTTCTCTCTCTCTTCCTTTTAGACTCAGCTCCAGTGATTGTGTTGATTTTGAAGAAATGGCCACAGCTTGCTGACTTCTTCTTCCCAACAGGCGGCGTCTATGTATTGTCTACCTTTTGAATGTAGGCAGGTTGAGAATGCCTTGGCCTGTGGAAGATAATGAAACGATGCCCCATGAGTTCCAACGTCAGGTTAGAAAAGACCACGGAGGTTTTGCCTGGTTCTCTTGGAATGCTCATGCTTAGCAATCTCATGCTGTAGGAATCCCAGGCCACACATAGATACTTCAGTTGGCAGCATTAGTGGAACCCTGGATTTGAGCCATCGTAGCCTAAATACCAGGCATGGAAGTGAGAAAGGCCTTTTAGGCCATCTGAGAATCTCTTGCCGCCTTTACTGTGTTCTACTCACATACTTGACCCACAGCATCTGTGAGCATGATTAAGAGGTCCTATCAGGCCACTACCTTTGCCTGGGTTTGCTGTACTGCAAAAGGTATCAAGAGCCAAGTGGAAGACTCTGTACTGCTTGTCTGAAAAGTCGGGCTTCCTTTCCAGCTACAAAACAGATATGGGCACCCCAAAATCATTGAACTTCTGATTGCCACCCTCCCTCTCCTTTCAAGTTCACGCTGGCCGTTTTTGTTAACTATTGTTAAAACCAATAGATTACAGGCTTTTTCTGATAGTATTTATTGATGTTGCCTGAACACATCTCACAAGACGGTAGCCATGTAGCTCAGAGGGAAACAGAGGAGCTTGGTATTCCTCTGAGATTCAAGGAGGGCATCCCAGTGGCTGACATACCCTCCATGGAAGGATGGAACTGCTCTATCAGGGGAGGCCATCTTCTTGGACTACGTGCATGGCTTCAGGAGGGACGCACGTGGGATGGTAAGGAAGGAACTCTTGCCTAGACAGCCAGAGAAGCTGAATCCACCCTGGTGTTGGATGCGCTGACAGATGTCACCATCAGATTAGCTTGCCTTAACCTGGGTATGGAGTGTAGCATTTCTGTACGAAGAAAGAGGAACAGGGAGGAAGGCACCCTCTCCCTTGCTCTGGTTTGGACTTCTGGTCACTTCTGTGTCTCACGGCCATGGGCGCTGACTAGCAAGTATAAGGGCAGTCAGAGGTTGAGGTATAGACTTCGGCTGTGTGAGTGAGTGTTAGAATCCTAGTCCTGTCACGCACTGGCTGTGAGACCCGGCATGTTACTGCACCTCCTTGAACCCAAGTGTAGTCTTGTATATTGCATGCTACACAGGCCTGGTTTTAATAAGGGATGGAGGAGGTGACTGTTGAATGAAACGGCTATTTTGTTTTTTTTTTTTTTTTTTTGGTTTTGCAAGGTAGGGTCTCACTCTGGTCCAGGCTGACCTGGAATTAACTATGTAGTCTCAGGGTGGCCTCGAACTCTCAGTGATCCTCCTACCTCTGCCTCCCGAGTGCTGGGACTAAAGGCGTGCGCCACCACACCCGGCTTGCTAAGGCTATTTTGAATGTCACGTGTGGAGCCAGAAGGAAATTGTCTTCATTGGGATTCCTCTGAGAAATAAAATGATGTCTGGGGGGGGGGGAGTTTTCTGTATGTATAATAAGCACTCTGAAGTTCCCCAAACTCTTGCTTTGGGGAGCAAGGCGTGCACCCTAATTGCATTTGGAGAGGTGGTGTGGGGGATTCCACTGTTGTTTCAGATAGTTTGAGAGTAACTCTAGGAGTATCCAAGCTCCCTCAGGTCACCTTCCCATGTCTTCACAGAGTCTCCCCAGATCCAGAGATACTTCATTCGAATGACATTCTCCTGGAAGTGGTGGAGGCACTGGAGAAGCCATGGGATCTGAGAACCGGGGAGGCAGAGGTACCAGATGTGGGAGGAGAGAGCGGCAATGGACTTGGCTGCTAGGAGCCGTGGAACTGGGAGTCAGGAGCAGATGTGCTGAGTCTCTGAGTGTCATGTCCACTTCAGGGTGAGGGTAAGGGTTTTTTTCTTCTAAGTTTCTGCATCTTCCTTTTTTTTGTGAAACAGGAGCAATTGACTTAGACAAATTATTGAGAAAAAAAAAAATACCCATTTGAGCCTGAGTCTTTGGCCTCTTGGCTAAGTTAAGGAATCCTTCTCTTAAACCTAACAAAATGTTCAGTGACTTTCCTCAGAAATCCTGATGCCTTACCTAAAATAACATTGTTGGCAGCAAGGATTGATGGAATAAAAAAATTAATGTAGAAATGTATTTGTTTGCCTAGAATATAATTTCCTTCTATGCTGACCCTATTTCCCCCAGATCTTGGGTTTGTGCGTATCTTCATATCTGTTTTATTATGCATTTCACCCTGTGTGATTGTTTTTTTCTGTTCAGAGATACAAGCTGTACGTCAAGATCTGGATCTGATCTACAAAACTACACAGAATCAGAGCTGGAAAACAGATTTCAGTGGAACTAACCAATAGGAGAAATATTGTAATAAATATTGATAAATGTAAAATCCTTTGTTTTCCTCTTGGGCTTAACTATCTATATTTAATAACTTGAAGCCTTTTTTTTTGAGGCAAGGCCAACAGACTGGCCTTTTGTTTAATGTGAGAGAGCAAAAGTAAGAGAGAAAGAATTGGTGTGCCTGGGTCTTTAGCTACTGAAATTGAACTCCAGATGCACGAGTCCCTTTGTGTGCAAGTGTGACCTCGCATATTTGCATCATTGTGTGTCTGGCTTATGTGGGACCTAAAGAGTTGAACATGAGTCTTTAGGCTTCACAAGCAATTGGCTTAACTGCTAAGGCATCTTTCTAGCCTGAAGCCTTTCTTTTTTATGAGACAGAGACAGAGAGAGAGAGGAGAGAGAGAGAGAACTGACATGCAGGGCCTCCTGCCACTGCAATTGAACTCCAGATACGTGTGCCCCCTTGTGTGCATGTGTCATCTTGTACATCTGGATTAACATGGGTTCTAGGGAGTCAAACCTGAGTCTATAGCCTTTGCAGGCAAGTTCCTTAACCACTAAGCCATCTCTTCAGCCTGAAGCCTTTCTTGATATTAACATCATCAAAGTTATTGGAAAGGTTGGGTTAGCCTTATTTTGGACCTATATCTAAATATAGATTATGTAAACAATAAATCCAACAATCCTTAAAGGATGGTAGGACAAAGTCTTCATTATATATAACAATAAAACCAAGACATTTGGAGTTCTAGCTGATAATAAGGATACCCCTAATATGGGACACAGAATGATAAACTGTAACATACAATTTTAGGAAAAAAAATCATGGCTGAAATAGTAATTGTGATGATTCTTGTTATAAGCCCTGAAAATACTGAATGCCAAGGTTATTAGCTAGAGAGGATTATATTGTGGGAACAAAAATGAGCAGTTTTGAATACCCATTAACTGCCAGATTCTTAAATATATATTGTCTCTTGGGAGACTCATAATAATTTTGTGATACAAGTATTATTATTTTCACAGTTAAGAACACTGAGGGTAACCAAGGATAAGGATTTGACTAATGTTTATAACAGTGAATGCAAATGTAGATCCAGTATTCTCACCAGGTCTCCTTAGCTTCTAAATGTATTTTTCTCCATTAGCTAGGTCTCTTCAGGGTTGATGCATTTGACACAGGACATATTTCGCTTTAAATATAAGTGGTAAAACAAAGGAATGACTCATGAGTCACAAAATGAAAAGTTTCAGCTCCACATTTGTTGGAAGTTGGCAAATGTCCATCTTCCACTCTTTCTTTCTTTCTTTCTTTCTTTCTTTCTTTCTTTCTTTCTTTCTTTCTTTCTTTTGCTTTTCAGAGAGAAAAGAATACATTAGCAAGCTTAGCAAAAAGAATGGGATTTGTCAAGGTGTTCTAAGACATAGACTCTGTAGAGTAAAGATAATGAGTTGAAGATAGTAAAGGAAGTCTGGCTCATTTCTCAGGAAAGATTTGCAGTGTGAGAAGTGTCATGGCTAACCAGCATGTCTTTTCTTCCTCAGCCAAGCAACTTGTCAGAACTCCAGGTCTGGTGAGACCCAGGGAACTGACCAACTTTTGGAGGAGGTGTTTATTTATTTATAAATTCTGAGTTAATTTACTATGACTATAATAACAATGGTACCCCTCACTCAAGGTACTAAGATGATGGTTGCATAGACTTTGTAGACTGAAGGTTTATCACTGAATAGACTCAGAAGGAATGGAATTGGGTGACCATATAGGAATTTTTATAAAACAGAAGTATGTCATCTTAGTGACCAGAATATTCTTATTGACTAGGTAACTACTACAGCACTCTTATTTCTTAGTACCATGTTTCCTAAATTTCATATAGTTCTTAGTCCTTTTATAAAAAGGATCATTAATACAATTGTTTTCAACTTGTTGTTATAAAATTACAACTTGGTCACTTTTATTAGACCCCCTGTTTCTTCCTGACCCAAGTTCAGAAAACTGGGATCCATTAGAGACTTTATTTTCTGAGAAAAGTCTCACTCTATAGCCTCAGTCAATCTGAAATACATGGTCCTCCTAACTCAGCCTTCCAAGTGCTGGAATCACAGGTGTGCAACACCACACCTGACCATTAGAGACTTTTGTCCATTGTCAATCCTCTCCATGAGTAAAAATCTCAGCTATTGGGCTGGAGAGATGGCTTAGTGGTTAAGGCACCTGCCTGCTAAGCCGAAGAACATCTGTTCAAGTCTCCAGATCCCATGTTTAGCCAGATGCAAAAAGTGACACAAGGGCGCAATGCTGTACTTGTCCACAAGGGGACACATGCACCTGGAGTTTGTTCACAGCAGCTGAGAGGCCAATGGTACGCCCAATCTCTCTCTCTCTCTCTCTCAAAAAAATCTCAGCTGTTGGAGCTATTCCAAAGTTTGATTTCCACTTCTTTTAGCTACCCTATTCAGTACACCAACTTCAACTCCCACCCAAAATTGAGCTGACTCACTCTGACCTGATTTTCATTGGTGTGAAATTAGGAAAACCATTGTTTAGATTAGTTGGTAGGGAAATAAAATTACTATAAGATAGGCTGATGTAAATATTTTCATACATAAGAATTAATTAAAGAAGAAATGAAGAATATAGGAAGGGATTTGAGAAGGTAAGTCTGTCATCATTATTTTCTTTGGATAAAGAGAAAACAGTAGAAGAAATATTTCTTGGGAAGAGAACCTGTAGTTGTAATATATATATTCAAGAATGGTGGAAATAATTTGAATGCCTATGTAAATTAAGCATTACTATTTTTAAAGCATTTAAAAAGTGTAAGTATCTTTCAAATCATTTAAGGGTAATATGACATGGTTGGAATTCTGTTTATTCCATTTATGGGTTTTCCTTACATAGTTGCGAGATAGCTAATATATATTCACTACAAACAAGTTCATTGCTAGGTTATATGAATAAGACGAATAAGATAATTTCTTCCTTTATGGAACATTTTTAGTTGTACATCCTATGACAGGGCTGGAGAGATGGCTCAGTGGTTAAAGCACTTGCCTGCAAAGCCTAACAACTTGAGTTTGATTCCCCGGTACCCATGTAAATCCAGATACACAAAGTGGCACATGTGTTTGGAGTTCATTTGCAGTGGCTAGAGGCCCTAGTATACCCATTCTCCCCACTCCCTGCTTGCAAATATATAAATAAAAACCTTTTGAATCCCACAATGAAATATTCACACAAAGGGTGATTTACTCTTAAGGGTACTATGTGGGATGTGCCTAGGCAAAGGCACATCCTACCGTTGGGAAGGATTGTCATAATGGCTTGGAGGTCAGGAACATGGTTTTATCACGTGGCATTAACCTACATATTGCTTTTCTTGTCACTATGACCAAATAATACGTAAAAGGCAACTTACGGGAAGAAAGATTTCTCTTTTTTAAATTTTTTTCTTTTATTTATTTGAGAGAGTAGTAGGTAGGGAGGTAGAGAGGGAGAATGGGCACACCGGGGACTTTAGCCACTGTGAACAAATTCCAGATTTGAGCGCCCCCTTGTGTGCATGTGCAACATTGCATTTGGGGACACTGTGAAGCTGATACGTGGGACCTGGAGATTTGAACATAAGTTCTTAGGCTTCACAGGCAAGTGCCTTAACCACTAAGCCATCTCACCAGCCCAATTTCTTTTGGCTCATGGTTTGAGAAAGTATGTCTGTCACGGTGTGGAAGGGATGGTAGTAGGAGCAGCTTGTAGCTGTGTCCACAGAGGTGTGAGGAAGCAGGTTACATTATACCAGCAGTCAAAAAAAAAAAAAAAAAAAGAATGGAATATCCATGTTCATCTGCCTTTCTCATCCTGTTATTCAATCTGGGACTCTACCTGTGAGAAGGTGTCACCCACATGCAGAGTAAATCTTCTCTCCTGAGTGGAATCTCTCTGGAAACACTCTCAAAGACATGCCTAGAGGTGTGTCTCCTAGATGACTGCTAATCCAGTCAAGATTAACCATCACACCAGGTTAAGAGAAGTTAATCATGTCTATTTACTCCTAAAGGAGTAAAAGCTATTCCCTTCAGGCACGACTTAGTGCTAGCATATTCAAGTTCCCAGGAGGCTCCTGTTTCCATTTGACTGCCTGTTCAGGGGCATAGCTCCGTATTCACACATCAACATAGATGTCTGAATTCAAGTACTTTCTAGGAATACTTTTGATTTGATTTGATTTTGTTGTTTTGAGGTAGGGTCTTGCTCTAGCCCAAGCAGGCAAGGAATTCACTATGCATTCTCAGGCTGGCCTTGAACTCATGATGATTCTCCTACCTCTGCCTCCCGAGTGCTGGGTACTGTGCCCAGCTCTAGGAATACTTTTGATAATTTACAGCTGTCCAGCCATTATGAAATCCAAAGCTGAGAAAAACAACGTGCATGAGGTATTTCATTCAGGATGTGTAGTTAATTCTCCCTTTTGAAGTACAAACATTTCTTTCCAAACCCAAGGCGATGGTGAATTGGGAATGAATAATAATGACTACTTCAAAGCTTGGCACCATGGAATGAGCCATGAGCCAATGCTGATGAATGTCTTGAGTCAGATCATGCAAAGCATTGGGTGGGGGGACATGAATTGAGGTCTGGTAGGCATGTTACCTTACTGACAGTCTTTAGCCTTCTCCCCGAACATACCTCAATCTCTGGCCACTTTAGGGGTTATGTGTTGCTCTGTGATAGTGTGGATAGGAGAGGAGAGAATAATGAAATCTGATGGGTCCCTACTGTGAGTCAGTCAGTATCAGAAGAAATCAAGACTGGGCTGGAGAGATGGATTAGCGGTTAAGGCACTTGCCTGAGAAGCCTAAGGACCTACGTCCAATACCCCAGGACCCACATAAGACAGATGTACAAAGTGGAACATGCATCTGGAATTCTTTTTGCAGAGGCTGGGGGCCCTGGTGCACCCATTCTCCCTCACATGCTTTTCTCGCTTCTCTTTCTCTCTCATAAATAAATAATAAACAAACAAAGAAGTGGTCTTGATCATTAATGAGAAGAGGTTTGTTAAGTTGAGAAATTGATCCTAAATGAAATGGTTTCTCTTACCAGGTCATGTGACTTAGCTTGGGTCTACATATCTAAGACGAGAGCCACTAGCCTTATGTGGCTACTTACTTATCCTTTTAAATAAACAAAACGGAAACAAAAACACAGTTCCATACTACAGGACAAGTCTTAGCTAGACCAGTAAGACAAAGAAAGGAAATAAAGGGGTTACAAATAGGAAAGGAAGAAGTCAAAGTGTCCGTATTTGCCATTGATATCATTCTACACATGAGAGACCTTAGTGTGTAGTTTTGACGTCTATATCAAAAATCAGGTGCCTAGGAGCTGGAGAAATGGCTTAGTGGTTAAGGCACTTGCCTGCGAAGCCAAAGGACCTTGATTCGATTCCCCAGGACCTATGTAAGCCAGATGCACAAGGTGGGGCATGCATCTGGAGTTCGTTTGCAGTGGCTGGATACCCTGGCATGCCCATTCTCTCTCAAATAAATAAATAAATAACATTTTTTAAAAATTAGTATCCAAAAGTCAATAGCCTTCCTATATACCTATGGGCAACCCACTAAGAAAGAAATCAGGGAAATGGTCTCATTCACTGTAGCCTCAAAAAAAAAAAACAAACAAAACAAAAAAAAACTAGAAATAAGCATAACCAAGGAAAAGAGAGATGTCTACAATGAGAACTTTAAAACATTGACACAAGAAACCGAGGAAGACATGGGAAGATGGAAAGACCTCCCACGATCATGGACTGGAAGAATTACCATCGTGAGAACAGCCACCCTACTAAAAGTGATATATAGAATTTATGCAAACTAAGGAAATTGCAGCATCTTTCTTCATAGTAATAGAAAAACGTTCAAGTTCATATCGATGTACAAACACCTCAGACAGCCAAAGCATCCTAAACAGCACAAAGAATGCTGGCAGCCTCACCATACCTGACTTCAAGTTATATTAGAGTCACAGTAATAGAAATGGCATGGTGGGGCTTGGAGGGATGGCTTAGCGGTTAAGGCATTTGCCTGCAAAGACAAAGGACCCAGGTTTGATTCCTCAGGACCCATGTAAGCCAGATGTACAAGGGGGCGCATGCCTCTGGAGTTTGTTTGCAGTGGGTGGAGGCCCTGGTGCACCCATTCTGTCTGCCCCCTTCTCTATCAAATAAATAAATAATAATAAAAAAGAAATGGTATGGTGAGGACCACAGTCAGACTGTGATAGAGGACCCAGATAGATATAAATAAACACAACTCTAGGCACCTGATTTTTTAAAATTTACATTAAATTAAATTTATTTTATTTTATTTATTTATTTGAGAGATAGAGAAAAAGGCAGATAGAAAGAAAGAGAATGGGCACACCAGGGCCTCCAGCCACTGCAAATGAACTCCAGATGCATGCACCCCCTTGTGCATCTGGCTTATGTGGGTCCTGGAGAATCGAACCCTGGTCCCTTGGCTTCGGTAGGCAAGTGCTTTAACCACTAAGCCATTTCTCCAGCTCCTAGGCACCTGATTTTTGATATACACATCAAAACTACACACTATGGAGAAAAGACAGCATCTTCAATGAATTATTACATTGGAAAGCTAGATTTCTACGTATACAAGAATGACATGGGGCCCTTTTTACCCATGCTGCACAAAAATCTACTCCAAATGGATCAAGGCCATCGGCATACCTCTGAAACTCTGAAACAGCTGGAAGAAAACATAGGGGTTACACCTCAAGATACAGGCATACGCAAGAGCTTTCTGAATAGGACTCAGGTTATCCAGGCAATATGGTGTGACAATTTCATGGTAATTCATGAAGTTGAAAAGGTTCTGAACAGCAAAGGAAACTGTAATTTGAGTAAAAAGCCAAGCCTACAGAATGGGAGAAAGTCCTAGACAATACATGTGATATAGGATTAATATCTAGAATATACAAAGAGCTTTTGATTTCAAGACGTCAAGAAAACAACTCACCCACAAAGTAGGTTATAGAACTGAACAGAGACTTCTCAAGAGAAGAAATACAGATTGTCAGTAGGTATTTAAAAAAAACTGTCTACCACCCTTAGTCAAGGGAAATTCCGTTTAAAACTATCTTGAGGTTCCATCTCACTCCAGGCAGACTAGTTATCATCAAGAAAACAAATGACAATAAATGCTGATGATGTGGATGCGGGGGAACAAGGAACCCTTCCTCACTGTTTGTTGATGGGAGTGAAAACTGAAGGCAGCCATTACGGAAACCAGTATGACTGTTCCTCAAAAAATGAAAAATAAAGCTACCATAAGGAATTACCTGGATCATCCCAGGGCATATACCTAAGGGTTTGTTGATCTTTTTGTAGAGATATCAGTATGTCCCTGTTTATTGCTGGCATAATTACATTGGCTAGGCAATGGAGCCAGCCTGGGTAAAAAGGGCACTGAATCCCACCACTGGTGGACTGCTGCTGCCAAAAGTTAGGAACCAGAGCATCATGGGGAATGCTCACCATCCCACAGCAACGGGTCCTCCATCGCCTGGCCGGGATGAAGCCAGGCATGATGGTACCAACGTATGGTGGGCACTTACAAGGGGTTCCTCTGAAATGAAAAGGCTAAAAGAGTCATAAAAATAAGCAACCAGAGAAGTGAGAATGACAATGTGACTGGCCTTCAGACTAGGAATCAGGTTCCTACTGGCCTGGGTGAGCGGGCAGTAAAAGAACACTGCTCCTCGCACGTCATGGAGTTCTGCCTCTCCTTCCAGGGTCCTGCACCGACAACCGAGCGCACTTCAGAAAAGCTGAGTCCCTCTCGTCATCAACAACAATGACAGATGAGTCAGTGGTCCAAGTAATTAGACTCAAGCCCGGGAAGATTTTTAAATCTCTCTACCTTAGTATTTGAAGCAGGGCCTCGCTCTCTAGAGGTCGGCTTCTAACTCCTCGAGGCCCTTGCCCGAGAGCCCTCCAAGATCTCCTTAGTTAGGCTGGGCCATTCCTAGGAAAACACACCCTCTGTGACCTGTTTGTTCATTTTTCACACATCCCCCTTCCGGTAGGCTCGTAACTAAGAGTGATGGCATGAAATCTAAGATATCGCTCCATTTCCAAAAAGACCCTTCCGCTCACCACCTGTCCCCTGGCTCAGCAGTCCAAACTCAGGCGGCCATTTGGAGCGTTTTTTTGGAATGAGCAGATTCTCTAACCTCGGGTGACAGCCACGCGTTCACCCGAGGTTAGAGAATCTGGAGCCGGACGGGCCAGGAGAAGGCCTGGGTGTTCCAGGGACTCTCTGCGTGGGAGAAAAACGGGGCCCCCGACAAGCACCTGAGTCACCTGCTCACATCTGTCTGGGACCTCCAGAACTGACAGAGGATTTGAGTTGTTTGCTAGGAGTTTTGAGCACCCTTTCTGCCTGAGGCTCACACTTCTGGTAACCCAGCAGACATGGTGGAGTGTCCTAAGACCACAAAGGAAAAAAAATAGGGGCATCTTAAACCCATATGCATCTTTTTAAAAAACATTTTATTTTATCTTATTTTTTTGGAGAAAGACACAGAGAGAGAGGGGGGGGGGGTGGAGGAAGACAGTGATGGGCATGCGAGCAGTGTCTAAGCTGCTGTGAACGAAATCCATATGTGCGTGCCCCCTTGTGGTCAAGTGCGACATTGTGCCTTTGCGGCTCTTTGCACCTGGCTAAACGTGGGACCTGGAGATTGGAACTGCTGGAGATTGGCTGGAGATTGGAACCAGTGTTCTTAGGGTTAGGAGGCAGGCGCCTTAACCCCTAAGCCATCTCTCCAGCCCAGAAATTCCTTTTCCCTTATAAGTCTCATGAGCTGAAGAGTGGGCAGAAGGAATCGAGAACCTCAGGCTTGGAAATTGTACCTTGAGGCACAGAGTCCCCACAAGGAGGCAATTGAGAACCTTCCTGACAACACAGTGGATGCAGGTGTGGTGATGGACCACAACAAGGGCAAGGTATGGAAAAATTGCCAATATGCCGTTTCTTCATTCAGTCACACTTGCAAAAGATCGCAAAACCAAAATAACAAAAAGAAAAAAGAAAGAAAGAAAGAAGGGAAGGAAGGAAGAAAAGAAAGGAATGAAGAAAGACAGAAAGCAAAGAGGCATGCAAGCAAGCAACAGAGAAAGAAAGAAAAACTAAAATATACAATAAATGAAATAAATTACGATCGAAAGAGACTGAAGCTTTGACTTTACATAGCCTAAATGCCGGGAATAGTTGTAAGGTGAGCGATTACATACAACACATTTGGCAAACGTCTATTATGTCCTGCTAAGGAGAGGACTCGATATTCTTTGAAAATTACAGAAAAACCCTATGTGTTCTATCTCTGCAGGAGACACACATGAAACTCACTCTGAAGTCTCAGGGTGGCCTTAAAGTGATGACACTCCTCCTACCTTTCCCTACTGAACGCTGGCATTCACCATGTGTGCCACTATGCCTGGCCATCCTCAGGGTTTTATATAGTACTTATGTTTTTTCCTTGATCTTGTTTCGTTCTTTCTCTCAGGCAATTTCTTGGATTTTTAAATTATCTCCTTGTTTTCCTTCATAGTTTAGAACTTAAACTGTCTTTAAACTCTTGATCCTTCTACCCTAATCTCTTGAGTGCTGGGATTATAGCGCTGAGCCATCGTGCCCTTTGTGGTTTTATAACGCATAAGTAGTTCCCCAAAGAATACATTGTTTAGAAGTGTTGCTAACTTTTGAAATTTGTGCAAGTGGAAACATACTAAATATATTCGCTTCTAAATAAATTATTCCCTTATTCATTCATTTTACTATAGTGGACAACTGAATTGTTCCTACTGGATTATTTTTAAATGCCATGAGAATTTTTGCAAAAATAATCTCTTGCTAGAGGTTCTTTGAGTATATACATAGGGATAGAATTACTAGGTTGTAGCATGCGCCATTTTCAATTTTACTGAGTCATGCTAACATTTCCAAAATAATTTTACCAAATTAGTATTTTGCCAACAAGAGATGAGAGGTTCTTCCATCATTGTCATTCCTGTCCATGCAGACTTGTTAAAAAATCAACCCACAATAAACCCAAGTGTTTGTTTTTTCGATAGTAAACAGCATTTTGTTGTACCCTATGCCTATATTTATTGTAGTGTCATGCTGTATTGATTTAATGTAGCCTTACACAAAGTTTGAAATTGGGTTTTCAAATCCTTTTACTTTGAGTTTCTTTTTAAATATATGTTTTTGGCTATGCTAAATCCCTTGACTTTTGGATCAGCTTTCCAATCTTTGCAAAGGAGTTATCTGTGGCTTTAATGGGATTATATTGAATCAGCAAATCAATTTTGGGAATATTTCCATCTTAGCCAAATTAAGTCTTATGCTCTGTGGGTGCAGGATGTCTTTCCATTTGCTTATGACGTTTTCTCAATGTCTGCCAGAAGTACTTTTTAGTTTCTAGAGTATACAATTTTATAATATCCTCTTAAATGTATTAAATACCTTTTCTTCCTTAATTATATTATGAATGGAATTGCTTCTCTTCTGGTGCTGGGTATCAAACTCAAGTCCTCACACATGCAAGACTCTATTAGTGAGGGTCCCCAGCCCTGGAATTACCTTGACTCCATTTCATATTGTTTGTTGTTCATGATAAGTATATAGAAATACAACTTATAACTTTGTGCATTGATATATCAGTACAAAACACCTCCCTGTATATTAATATATGATAAATAATGTATTTCATTATTTATAATAGTTTTGAGTAAGCTCATAGACTTTTCTCTGTCTATGTATGATCATGTCATCTACAAATAGAGATAATTTTAATTCTTAATTTCTAACATAGATGCCTTTTAAAAATATTTTATTTATTTATTTGATAGAGAATGAGAGAAAGCCCGAGAGAGAGAGAGAGAGAGAGAGAGAGAGAGAGAGAGAGAGAGAGAATGGGTTTTCCAGGGTCTGTAGCCATTGCAAATAAACTCCAGATGTATGCACCACTTTGTGCATCTGGCTTATGTGGGTATTGGGGAATCAAACCTGGTCCTTAGGCTTTGCAGGCAAACATCTTAACTACTAATCCATCTCTCCAACACATCCATGGGTGCTTGTGTTTAATTTTCTTATCTAATTACACTAGCTGGGACCACAAGTAAAATTGGATAAATGCAGTAAGGGAAGACACTCTTATCTTGTTCTTGTACTTATGGTAAATGTTTTGATTTTTCTTCATAGGTACCTCTTATCAGAATTAGAAAGATCTATTTGTGGTCTGAGGACTTTTATCATGAGGAAACATAAGATGTGCCAAATACTTTTCTTGAAACTTTAAAAATTATTTGTTTATTTTCAAGTGGAGACAGAGAAGAGAAGTAGAGAGAGAAGAAGAAAGAGAAAAAAAGAGAGGGAGAATGGGTGCACCAGGGCCTCTAGCCACTGCCAACAAACTCCAGATGTATGTACCACTTTGAACATCTGGGTTTATGTGGGTTCTAGAGAATCAAACCTGGGTCATTATGCTTTGCAGGCAAACACTTTAACTGCTGAGCTATTTCTCTAGCCCTCTTTTCTTGCAATTTATTTATTTATTTAAAGAGAGAGAGAGAGAGCCACTGCAAGCGAACTCCAAATGCATGTGCCACTACGTTCATGTGCCTTACGTGGGTACTGGGGAATTGAACCTGGGTCCCTAGGCTTCACAGGCAAGGTACCTTAACTACTAAGCCAACTTTCCAGCTTTTCTTGCAACTTTAAAATAGTTACTTTAATAAAATCCAGTGATATAAGGTCTTGAATTACATTATTTTCACACATTAACCTTACATTTTGGAGATAAATTCCATTTTGTCATGGTTATAATCCTTTTTCTTTATTTATTTGAGAGAGAGAGAGAGAGAGGTATAGAGAGAGAGGGAGAGAGAGAGAATGGGTATGCCAGGACCTCCAGCTGCTGCAAATGAATTCCAGATGCATGTGCCCCTTTGTGCATCTGGCTTACATGGGTCCTGGGGAATTGGGCAAGGGTCCTTTGGCTTTTCAGGCAGGTGCCTTAGCCACCAAACCATTTCTCCATCCCTATAATCCTTTATTTATTTATTTATTTATTTATTTATTTATTTATTTATTTATTTATTTATGAGAGTCAGAGAGAGAGACAGACAGACAGAATGGGCACACCAGGGCCTCCAGCCACTGCAAATGAACTCCAGACACATGTGCCACCTTGTGCATCTGGCTTACATGGGCCCTGGGGACTCAAACCTTGGTCCTTTGGCTTTTCAGGCAAATGCTTTAACTGCTAAGCCATCCCTCCAGCCCTCTTTTTTTTTTTTTTTGGAGAGAGAGAGAGAGAGAGAGAGAGAGAGAGAGAGAGAGAGAGAGAGAGAGAGAGAGAGAGAGAGAGAGAATGGGTGCACCAGCGGCCTCTCAGCAGCTGTGAACGAACTCCAGACGCATGTCCCCCCTTGTGATCAAGTGTGGCATTGTGCCCTGTGTCACTTTGCGTCTGGCTTGTATGGGTGTTCTCAGTCTTAGCAGGCAGGCACCTTAACCACTAAGCCATCTTTCCAGCCCAACCCTCCTTTTTTATGTTGAGTTATGTTTGCCAATATTTTGTTGATGGTAATTTATTTATTATATAGTCTCAGGGTGGCCTTGAACTCATGGTGATCCTCCTACCTCTGCCTCCCAAATGCTGGGATTAAAGGCATGCACCACCATGCCCAGCATAATTTGTTTGTTTGTTTATTTATTTATTTGGTTTTTTGAGGTAGGGTCTCGCTGTAGCCTAGACTGACCTGTAATTCACTATGTTGTCTCAGGGTGGCCTCGAACTCACAGCAATCCTCCTACCTCTGACTCCCGAGTGCTGGGATTAAAGGTGTGCACCACCACGCCCGGCTTATTTATGTTTAACAGAGATGTGAGGGCGATCTGGCTGAGCCATCTGTCACCCCACTGATCCCCAGGCTGGATTCCCCTGATCTGTCTGGCTAGGCAGATATCTACTTCCTTCCTCACCGGCCCATGCGCATCCTTCCCCAAGCTTCCCGCTTGATTGAAGAGGATGACTTACTCCAAACAGAGGAAGGCCAGTCTTGGTCAAGGGTGTACAAGTAATTTTGCTCCCCTGCTAGAACCTCCAAACAAAAGAGATCTTGAACTTCAGCTTTTAGTCTGATGTTTATCTGCTTTTGGTGTCAGTATAACATTGTGCTTGTTTTTTTCTTCTAGTGTTTTTTTTTTTTTATCATGATGTGTCTGGATGTGAATCACTGTGTTCTTATCTAATTTGGAGTTTCTTGAGCTTCTTACAAACGTAGTTGGTGGCTTTCATTAAATCTGAGAAGTATTCAGCTGTTATTTTCCATGCATTCATTCTGCCTCACCCTTCTTCCCCTCGCCTTCTGAGACGTGTGTGTGTGTGTGTGTGTGTGTGTGTGTGTGTGTGTGTGGGTTTGGTACACTCATTGTTCCCTGAGTCTTGAAGGATCTATTCATTTCATTCATACTTTTTCTTATGTTCCTCATCCCATAAAAACCCAATAGATCTATCTTCAGGATTATTGACTCTTTTGGCGGATTTATTCATTTACTGATCCTTTCTAGTAAGTTTTTCACTATGGATTTGGTACTTTTCAATTCCAAACAGCCAGTTGATTCTTTGCAATACTTTCTGTCACTTTATTGGCATTTATTTGGTGACACTAGGGACTGAATCCAGGGTCTCATGCATGCCAGACCAGCATGCTATTGCTGAGATATACCCCTACCCTAGGCACTTTCTAGGCTGATCCCCTGTTTTATTTCTTAGATATATATTTTAGTTCTCTGGGCATACTCGATGGTACACATTGGGAGCCTTTTCCTCTTATGCCAGCCTCTAGACTGTTTAACAGGCCATTTCTGTTGCCTGATTTTGTTTTCCTATGCAGGGTCACACTTTCTTGTTTATTTGGATATATTTTGTCAAAACAAGATATTTCATTTATTTAAGGGAGGAGAGGGTTGCTTTGGTCCATGGCAGGGAAGGCATGGCCAAAAATGGCTGTGTGCTTGCGGGAGCATGTGGCAACTGCTGGCTCACATCTCAGCTTACCCGGAAGCAGAGGAAGGGCAATGATAGTCTTCAATGAACCTTTTCCTTTCTCCCTGCTTTTTAAAAAATTTACTATTATTTATTTATTTATTTGAGAGTGATAGATGAGAGAGAGAGAAAAAGGGAGAGAGAGAGAGAAAGAGAGAGAGAGAGAGAGAGAGAGAGAGAGAGAGAGAAGGGGTACACCAGGGCCTCCAGCCATTGCAAATGAACTCCAGATGCATGCGCCACCTTGTTCATCTGGCTTATGTGGGTGCTGGGGAATCGAGCCTCGAACCAGGGACCTTAGGCTTCACAGGCAAGTGCTTAACTGCTAAGCCATCTCTCCAGACCCTCTGTCTGCTTTTATTCCATCATATTGGACACCAGCCTATGGGGTGGTGCCAACACCCCCCCATATTCCTCTCTGGGACACATGCAAAGTTGTGCCTCATGAGTGCCACAGGTATTTTATAATTTGATTTAATCAGGTTAGTTATCAAAATTAACCATCAAAATTCCATGACCCTTGTCAACATTATATCTAAGCACATCACATTAAACCATAATATTCTATCACTGGCCCTCAAGGTCTCATGTTCATCTTATAATGCAAAACTACCTTTAGTCCATTTCTAAAATGCCACAAAGGTTAAATTGTTCAAAAGTCCAAAGTCTGAAATCTATAAAGTCTCTTCTGAGATTCAAGGCAATTTCTTTCTTTAAAAAAAAGTTAATTAGTTAATTTCTTTCTTTCTTTTTTTAACATAGGTTGTATAGTCTCTTATCTCCCTTTCTTCCCATTTTTCTGAAGGTCTTTCTTAGTAAGGTTATTGGTGCTCATGTGTGATAATTAGGGCTTCAGTCTGGGTTGTACTTCAGGATATTTCTTTCTTATTTTATTTTATTTTATTTTTATTTTGGAGCAAGACAGAGACAGAGAGAGAGGAAGACAGATAGAGAGAGAGATAAAGATGGGTGCGCCAGCCGTCTCTCAGCTGCTGTGAACGAAATCCAGATGTGTGAGCCCCCTTGTGGTCAAGTGCGGCCTTGCACCCTTGCGTCACTTTGCATCTGGCTAAACGTGGGACCTGGAGATTGGAAATGCTGGAGATTGGAACCAGCATTCTTCGGCTTAGGAGGCAGGCGCCTTAACCACTAAGCCATCTCTACAGCCCTCTTATTTATTTATTTTTATTATTATTTTTATTATTTATTTATTTATTTTATTTTTTATTATTTTTATTATTATTTTTATTAGAGAGAGAGAGAAATGGCACACCAAGGCCTCAGCCACTGCTATTGCACTCTAGACACTTGTGCCACCTGGTAGGCATGTGTGACCTTGCGTCTGCCTCACCTTTGTGCGTCTGGCTTACGTGGGATCTAGAGAGAAGGACATGGGTCATCAGGCTTTGCAGGCAAGTGCCTCAACCGCTAAGCCATCTCTCCAGGCCCCTCAGGATATTTCTACCTGCTCTGTGACTCTTAAAATCTTGCCACCCCCTCTTCCCCAACTATACCTGAGCCTTGGGTATGTAGGCGGTTTGTTATAGTGTTGGGTTCTCTGTTGCCTCAGCCCTTCTTTTGCAGTGTGTTCTGAGTCACCACAGTACTTGTCACTCTTCCTATGGAGGCAGCTGTCAGGCTAGCACTGGGAGCCATATCTGTGTTGCTGCTTTGCTCTGCTGTAGTTTCTCCTGGACCCCGGCAGATATTGTAGAAGTGGCACAACTCATGCTGAACTATCCTTTCTTGTCATATTAAAGGATCTTGGATCTCCCCAGTATTTTCTGCTGTCTGTAAAATAAAACAGATTCTCCAACCAAGAGTGACAGCAGCTTTGATTCAGGGGGGAGAGATATCCATAGCTTGAGAGACATTTTGATGTGGAGACTCACTGTATTTGTCCAGAGAGCAGTGAGGGCTTCTCTCTAGAGTTTGCGAAGTTCCTGACCTTGGGGTTCTGACTTGGTTCCCAGTATTGGTTATGAGTTCTCTCCCACGGAGTGCACCCCATGTCTAATTGGAGAGCAGCTGATTATCACAAAAGCTGGGTATACTTCTTGTCCGGCTGGCTGACTGTGCAGCTTGCAGGGTCTCCTGCCTATTCATGCTGTTGGTGACCATCATAACCCAGTAGCTCCCATAGCACTTTCCCGCACCATGAGGGTTTTCCAGAAGAGGACTGGCTTTCCTCTTAGTTCACGCATTGTCTCTTGTTGTCCTGAAACAGCAGCCTGTGGTATTTTCAGCAATAGGAACTTACTCAACGCAATCTCTTAACTGAGCCCCCAGACAGGACATGTTAGGTGACATATTGTAGTCATTCTGGATATAGACTCTAGCTAGACTCCCTCACCCTTCTCTGGATCTAGTTTCTTTTCTTTTCTTTTCTCTTCTCTTCTCTTCTCTTCTCTTCTCTTCTTTTTTCTGCATGGTGATTTGCATCTACTTTCTCAGTGAAATATCTTCTCTGTTTGGGTGAGGGTTTCTGCTATGGAAATTTGCTCTACAATTTTATTTTACTTTTTACTACTCATAACAAGATTTTGTAAATGCTAGATTAAAAGTACTGTGGAAATCCCGAGGATGTCCTATATAAGCACCGTGAAACAGGAATGCACGCTTATGTAGGTAATAGCAGAAATGTTCTGGCTAGAAACAGTATGCATTTCCTCAACAAAACTCCCTTCTTGACCTGGGTGCAGGGGGCGGGTATCCCCACCATTAACAGGGATGAAGAGAGGGGGTCCTTAGTGAGACCTCTCGATCCTTACTCACCAAGTCCTGATTATATTCCACTGAGTGAATGAATGCTGTAGACAGCTTCATGAAATGCTTTCACACTGCAGTTCTTTGAGATACAAGTCTTACTATCCAGTATGGCAGAGTTACCTTCTACCTGCTGGGACAAAACATCCAACCAGAAGCAGCTCATGGAAGGAGAGGGTTTATTCGGCTTACAGTTTTGAGGGGAAGTTTCATCATGCTGATGAAAACATGACAGGCCTGAGCAGGAAGCCTGGGTCACATCTCTATACCGACAGGGAGGAAGTAGTTACGTACTGGGCTTTGAATTGGACTATAATATTCAAAAATCTTCTCCAGCAGCCATTTCCTCCAGCACAGCTCCACCTCCCAAAGGATCCACCAGTTGGGGATTAAATTTTAGGTTTAATCACAGACATATGGGTCTATGGGGGGCATTTACTTTCAAATCACCACATCCAGTAATCCACTCATGAGCTACTCAGAGCTGTCACACTCCTATGGCAGTGGTTTTGTATTAAGAGAAGATGTTTACTTCCAGGGAACATTTGATAATGTTTGCAGGATTTTTTTTTTTTTTTTTTTTTTTTTTTGCTTCTCACAACTGGAGAAAGTTGGTGTTGCAGTCAGGTTCGCATTGCTGGCAGAAATCACCCGACTAAGAGCAGCTTGTGGGAAAAAAGAGGTTTATTTTGGCTTACAGGCTCCAGGGGGAAGCTCCATGATGGCAGGAAAAACGATGGCATGAGCAGAGGGTGGACATCACTCTCTGGTCAACATAAGGTGGACAACAGCAACCGGAGAGTGTGCCAAACACTGGCAAGGGGAAGCTGGCTATAAGACCCATAAGCCCGCCCCCAACAATACTCTGCCTCCAGGAGGTGTTAATTCCCAAGTTGCCATCAGCTGGGAACCTAGCATTCAGAACACTTGAAGTTTATGGGGGACACCTGAATCAAACCACCACAGTTGGTATGGATACCTAGTGTGCAACTATCAGAGAAACCACCGAACATACCATAATGCATGGGACAGCTTCCCTCACCAAAAAGATAAAAGACAAATTGTAAGACTCAAAATGTCATTAGTGCCTAGACTGAGAACTCTTAAGATTATGAAATTGTGTTTGTCTATTTGGAATGCTGCAATGAAATAACATAGATGAGAGCTGATGAATAACAGAAGTTCATTTCTCATTGCCCTGAATGTTGGGAAGTCCAAGGTCAAGGTACCAGCAGAGGGCTGGCCAGGGCTGATTTTTTTAAATTTATTTTTGGAGAGAGACACAGAGAGAGACAGACAGAGAGAGAGGGAGAGGGAGACAGATAGAGATGGGCGTGCCAGCAGTCTCTCAGCTGCTGTGAACGAAATCCAGATGTGTGTGCCCCCTTGTGGGCAAGTGTGGCATTGTGCCTTTGCGTCACTTTGCATCTGGCTAAACGTGGGACCTGGAGATTGGAACCGGGTTCTTAGGCTTAGCAGGTGGGCACCTTAACCGCTAAGCCATCTCTCCAGCCCTCTTTTTTAAAAAAATATATTTTTATTTATTTATTTTATGTGAGAGAAAAAGGCAGACAGAGAGAGGAGAGAGATTGAGAGGTGAGATAGATAGATGATAGATAGATAGATAGATAGATAGATAGATAGATAGATAGATAGGGAGTGAGTTTGGGCATGTCAGGGCCTCCAGCCACTGCAAACAAATTCCAGATGCATGTGCCCCCTAATTGCAGCTGGATTATATGGGACCTGGATAACTGAACTGGGATCTTTTGGCTTTGCAGGCAAATGCCCAGGGCTGGTTTCTTATTCATCAATGGTCCTTGTTACCTGGTAGACAAGGAGAATGTATTCTTTTGATCCTAACTTATAAGGGCACTAGTTCCATTTATGAGGATGCTCTCTCTTGACCTAGTCACCTCCAGTATTGCTTCACTTCCTAATACCAACACTCTTGCAGTTAAAGGTTTCAACATTAATAATAGCATCACAAACAGATCGTAATACAAGCAACGAGCAGCAGGTCTTGTCTGTAGATGTTGAAGACAATGATGTGCGTAAGATGGTGAGGTTTGGCTAAAGAGAAAGAATAAAGAGTGCTGAAGTTTTAATATCTGATTTCTCTTGGTTGTATCTTAAATGTAAAGTAAGAAACTCAAACATTCAAGCTCATATTTCCTGGTTCCACAGTTCCACTCTGTTAACTCAGCAGGTGTTCTGCAAATCTCAGAAAAGATTTCTTTTACAGAGAATATTCTGTTAGAAAAATAACTTGCACTGAAGTTTTAAAACATAAACAAGTTTGTGAGTAACAAAACACTTTTATAGTTTTATTTTTATTTATTTATTTATTTATGAGGGAGAGAGAAATAGGGAGAGAGAGAAAGAGAGAAAGAAAGGGTACAACAGGGACTCTAGCCAGTGCAAATGAAATCCAGATGCATCCACCAGCATGTGCATCTGGCTTATGTGGGTTCTGGGGAGTTGAATCTGGGTCCTTAGGCTTCACAGGCAAGTGCCTCAACCACCAAGCCATCTTTTCAGTCCTAAAACACTTCAAAATGAGATCTCCAGTCAAGTGACGTCATGGTTGGAGAGCTCACTTTGCTATGGTTTTTGAAAAAAATTAACCTTTGAAGAAATGATGCACACGTATAAAAAATGTCTCAAGTGCAATTTATTTCAGTAACTTGGCATAAAAATTACTCTTTGTTATAGAACAAATGTGTGTCTATGTTGTAATATTGTAAAGAACCAGATTTTACAATCTCAAAGACATTATTTTATTGGAGTGACTTATGAATATTATTTACTTATTTTAACTTACTTTATGAATCATATTAATTTTAGTTATTTAAGTTTTTGTGTTAAAAATCATCAAGAAGGTAACTAGAAAATTCCTTCTCATTTCCTGCTCCAACTTTCCCAAAGACACTGTTATTAATTTTTTTTTATTCTCCTCCAGTATATTATTCAGAGGAGACACAAAGTAAACTATTAATCATTAAGCGATCTCTCCAGCCCCCAGCTCTAATTTTTCGATACATATTAACCAGGACCACATACATTTGATCTGTCATTTAAGTTTTATATATCCATGCTCATTAATTCCTTCTCTAAACTGTTAAAAAATTTTATTTGACAGAGGGAGAGGGAGAGAGAGAGAATGGGCATGCCAGGGTCTCCAGCCATTGCAAATGAACTCCAGATGTGTGCACCCCCTTGTGCATCTGGCTAATGTGGGTCCTGGGGAATTGAACCTGGGTCCTTTGGCTTTTCAGGCAAATGCATTAACCACTAAGCCATCCATCTAGCCCCTCTATACTTTTGATAGATGATTACACTGAAAGGACAGTTTTTTGAGACATGTTTGTTTCTCCTCATAGCTCATGTGATTTCTGCTTTATGAATATTGCTGCTAACTTGTCATGTAGATATTCATTACTCAAAAATTTTCACGTTCCTTTTTTTTGGTGACAGGGTCATGTAATAAAGTCCAGGCTGGCCTTAACTTCACAATCCTCATGCTTCAGCCACTTGAGTGCTGTGTGTGCCACATGCATGGCCCCTCAAATCTTCAGTTTGAATAGTAAGCTTAGTGCTACCAAATGTTATTTATTCTTTCATTTAATACTGTGAAGCTTTAATTCTATCTCATTTATTATTCTCTAATTTATTATGTAATTTATAATTATCTAACTTATTATTCTGTTTCTTTAATTCTATCTATTGATGCTCTAATCCTTAAAAAGTTTTCCATTTACATTGCATAGTGTCATTGTTCAGCCTTTTCTGTTTTACAAGGTCACTTTTGAAACATCTCTATTTTGGCTCAGAAATTTACTTTTGCTTTGTGAGACAATATGATAATCTTTTTAAAAAACTACGTAAGTTAACACATATGTAACTGCTGCATTTGGCTTGAATTATAAGGCAGCCTTTCATCTTGTGATTTTTTTGCTTATGTTTATTTATTCATACTTCTATAATTTAAAAAGGCCTAAAGTTTTGCTTTAAGGGTTATTCCCATAATTAGAGCTTTCTGAGGTCTTCTACAGTGTTAGGCATGGGGCATTTCCCATACATGAGCTAAAATCTAATTAGTGTGAATCTTTGTCTGATTGGTGCTATCTTAGTCCGAGACTTGGTGATTTGTTCAGCAGATTTATTTTCTCACCGATCTGGACTCAGGACAAGCCAAGATCAAGGTGCTGGCTTTGTTGTCTGGTAAAGATGCTCTTCTCTTCCAACAGGGTCCTAGCACCTTGGATCTCCTGGAGGAGTGTGTGTACTATGCCCACCTATGGTAGAAGTGGAAGAGAAGGACCTTTGATAAAGACATCACTTTCATTCACCACAGAAGGTCCCTCCTGGCTCAATCACCCGTGAATGCTCTCTCTCCCGACAGTAACACTCCAGCACCACTGAGTCTTGGAGGGGACACAGACAACCCATGGAGACATGGCTCTGTTTCCTAAAACCTCCTTTATCTATTGCTTAATAGCCAATAAAATCCAGAAAGGTCCTCCCTCCCTTTTTCTTTGTCTTGCTAAATATATCTCTGAAACGTCTAAGTAATTTTTTTCAGTACTCTTTGGAACGATATTCTGTTTGCTTTACCATCCAGTCCTTGAATGTCTGCCCTTCTGCACTGTGGTCCTCATTCAAGGAGCTGTTTACTCCTTAAAGTATTGAACATAAATTCTGGCAAAGGGTTGCCTCACAGTTTTGACCTTTGGCCATTTCTTGGGAGCAAGTTATTTATTTATTTTTTCCATTAGTAAGGCTTGCTACTCTTCCTTCTTTTTAAAGCTTATAACAGTATTTCACCTGTTTCATTTTTTTTTCCTACCCACGCTTTATTTTGTTTCTCACGATGAGCTCTGTATAGGTCATTCCTTGATGGTGGCGGGAGGGAGGCACAAGGTACCTATATTTGTCTCCACATTTCGCAAGTCAGGGGCTTCTTACGTCTTTGCTGCTGTAGACAGTCTGTTTCCTGAAAATACTACTCCTCATCTATGCAACTTTTATTTTATTTTATTTTTATTTTTTGGAGAGAGACACAGAGAGAGAGAGAGAGACAGAGAGAGACAGAGAGATAGGGAGAGGAAGACAGATAGAGAATGGGCACGCCAGCAGTCTCTCAGCTGCTGTGAACGAAATCCAGATGCATGCGCCCCCTTGTGGTCAGGTGTGGCATTGCGCCCTTGCGTCACTTTGCATCTGGCTAAACGTGGGACCTGGAGATTGGAACCTGAGTTCTTAGGCTTAGGAGGTAGGCGCCTTAACTGCTAAGTCATCTCTCCAGCCCTATGCAACTTTTGAAAGTTATTTAAAAAAAAAGTCTAGCCTCATTTCCTCTGTCGTTCAAGTCAAATTGGATCTTGCAGATCTTTTCCCCAGCTGGCCTTGTTTACCAAGTTTCTGCTCCCCTGCTCCCACTGTGAAAGATGAGAGGTGGCAGCTAATGCCAGGAAGGTGAATTCCTTCTTTGAATTGGGCTTTTTACCTCACCCCTGGTCTCTTCTCATATTTTTCCTTGTGTGACGTCTTCTGACTTGTCTCTGCTGTTAGAAGGCCTTGCATGCATTTTGGAGCCTACAGGCTACACATCTCCCAATAGCACTGAAAATGGAAGGATGGAATTTCATCCCTTCTCAATTTTGCTTTTGTAAGAGGTGGAGAAAAGGCATTTATACTGGAAGTCTTATTTAACTTGAAAATTCTGTGGAGACACCACTTTTCGTAAGCACAGGTCAAGGGCGAAGTGAGACCACACCAAATTATTTAAAGAGGGCTTTCCACCCCTATAGTTATCTATAATTGTGAGGAGGACGAGAAGTAATGGACAATTTTGTGTAATTCTCACCTTTAATTTTATGTTTTAATTCTGGCTTCTTTCTCCCACATTCAGTGTCTAACAGTCTTGCTAGGCAGCCAGAAACAGGGCTTAAATCTCCTTAGGATAGTCACACTGCCCAAATTGTGCAGTTATTTCAAGGGCAAGGAGGCAGAACTTTGGCATCCTATGTGGCATGAAATTCACATGATATTTTTTATCCTCACTGTCATATGGTCTCGATAGCCCAACCTATTTGGATATAGTCATAGCTTGAGATGGCTGAGGGCTCCCCCGGAGCTAACTTGACTTGTTTTTAAAACCACAAGTCAGAGGACAGAGGTAGTAAGGATTGCAGGGGATGGCTATGTCATAAGAGAAAGTAGTCATTATTTTTTGACTAATCTAGAAAGTATAAGCATTGCATGAGACTTGATATTTTCATTTACGTGACATTATACCATCACAATCATCACCTCTGAATGTCAAGGACAAAGTTATCTATGTGTTCTTTTTTTATTACTACCTTTCAGAATCACTTAGCTGCTTAGCAACACTCTGCTACATTTTCCTGGGCTTTTTATCTGTCATGTTGAAAGCAGAAGGAGTTGGGGGAGAGGTTGAGTATGATGGGAATTAATATGAGAACGATTTCTTTTTAAATGGAGCGCACCTTAGAGTATATTAAATTCTGTGCTCACAGTGATATAATGATGAATAAATAACCCATCTCACACTCAAATGGAAGGCAGTGAACAATATTTATTAAACACCTATTATGTGGTAAATATCATACTAAACATTTTATTAATTCTTTAAAAAATGTTTATTAATGTTTTTATTTATTTATTTGAGAGAGAGAGAGAGAGAGAGAGCGCTCCACGGCCAGACTCATGTGCCATCTTGTGCCTCTGGCTTATGTGGGTCCTGGGGAATCGAACCTTGGTCTTTTGGCTTTGCAGGCAAGTGCCTTAACTGCCAAACCATCTCTCCAGCCCATTTTACTTATTCTTTTTTTTTAAATTATTTTTTAATTATTTTTTTGAGAGACACAGAGAGAGACAGAGAGAGAGAGAGAGAGAGAGAGAGAGAGAGAGAGACAGAGGGAGAGAGGAAGACAGAGATGGGCGCGCCAGCAGTGTCTCAGCTGCTGCGAACGAAATCCAGATGTGTGCACCCCCTTGTGGTCAAGTGCAGCATTGCACCCTTGCCTCACTTTGCATCTGGCCAAACATGGGACCTGGAGATTGGAACCGCCGGAGATTGGAACTAGTGTTCTTAGGCTTAGGAGGCAGGTGCCTTAACCCCTAAACCATCTCTCCAGCCCCATTTTACTTATTCTTGATGGCAATTTTACTGCGCTGGAATTACTGTCAGGTATCAGGAAGGGCTCATCTATGTTTGCAGCGCAAGAACCCAAACTTGAATCCAGAACTCAAAGTTCTCACTCAGTCTCTGGAACCATGTTGCTTACCGTTCAGCAGAAAAGCCAAACAAAAACAAATAAAATTTCCTGACATGTAAGCCAAGCCCCTGCACTGGTAATGAAATTAGAAAGCATCAGGCCTCCCAACTTGAGCTTCTGGGTTAAGGTGTTATCTGAACATGGGCTCTAAGACTATGGACACCCCTTGAAATCCTATCTGCATGGGAAGGCTGGGGAGTGGGCTGGAAGGAACTCAGGCAGTGAGCAATGGATATTTTGTTTTAGGTGCTTGAAAATTGTTTGAATGTAAAATACCCCCACCCCACAGCCTCAGGTATTCATGTGTTTGAACACTTGGTCTCCAGCTGGTGGTGCTGTTTGGGAAGGTTGTGGAGTCCTTAGGACGTGAGGCTTACAGGAAGAAGTGTGTGAGTTGGGGAGTGCCTTGAGATGTTATAGCCCCACCCCTCTTCCTGTTCCTCCTCCACTTCCTGACTATGGATGCGATGTGACCAGCTGCCTCCAGCTTCTGCTGCCCTTCTTTCCTTGCCCTGATGTATGGTGCCCCCTCCAAATGTAAAACAGACCCTTCCTCCCTTAGGTTGCTTCTTGTCAGGTATCTGGTCACAGCAAAGAGAAAAGTAACTAATACAATATTATGAAGATTTAAACCTAATGAGCAATGATGGGTGAGACGGAGAATATGGCACGTGTTGCTGATTGCTTAGAAATCATGCAGTCGGCGGTACTACCGACTTTTCTTTTTATTTAAACAAAGGATTGTAAAAGTGTGTTCTGGGCTCCTCGCTTAGGTGGCTGGTCTCATGCCTGCTGGTTTGGGCTTAGCTTTGGGGAACAGGATGCTTTGTGGGTTACTCTGTTAGAGAATCCAACACTGGGGCTGCAGAGATGGCTTAGTGGTTGGGGCGCTTGCCTGAAAAGCCCAAGGACCCATGTTCAGTGCCCCAGATCTCATGTAAGCCAGACGCACAAGGTGATGAACATGCAAGTTGCACAAGCGCACAAGGTGGCACACGTGTTCAATTGCAGTGGCTGGAGGCTCTGGCACACTGGTTCTTTTTCTCTCTCCCTCCCTCTCTCACATACATAAATTAAGAGAGAGGGAGAGAGAGAGAGAATGCAACACTTGTCATGAGGTTTGCTGTTCCTTACCACCTCCATTCTTAAGGCTCCCCCATATGAAAATTATCTGACTTCACTTTCACGCCATTGTGTTTTCCTTTCTTTGGAGACAGAATCTCACGCTTGTATCCCAGGCTGGATTTGAACCTCTGATTCTCTCCTGTTTCATCTTGCAGAGTGCTGGGATTACAGGTGTGCACCCCCTATGCTGAGCCCCATCGTGGGGCTCTTGTGCTGGGTCTGCTGCTTTCCTTAGGTGCCCCTGCTTTTTAGGGCTCTTTGAAGAAGAACTTTGCAGCAATCATTTTCCTATCACACACACAGGCACCGTAGCTGTGTAATTAAAAAGTTTAGCAACACTGACATTTCTGTGTTTGCACTAGAATTATCTTGATATTACCAGGGATTGGAGGATGCTGCCACCTGCTAGGAACATATGCATGTGTTTGAGCAAAGGTTAATGAGTCTATTCAGAAAAAAAAAAAACAACCAAAAAACAAAAAAATGATCCAGGTGAGGGCTGCAGAGCAACTTGGTGCATTCTAATGACATGAAAACAGATTTTTTTAAATTGACAACTTCTATACTTACAGACAATAAATCATGATATTTTCCTCCCTCCCCCCATTCCCCTTCAGAACTCCACTCTCCATCATATCCCCTACCTCTCTCCATTAGTCTCTCTTTTAATTTGATGTCATCATCTTTTCCTCCTGTTATGAGGGTTTTGCGAAGGTATTGCTAGGCACTGCGAGGTCATGGATATCAAGGCCCATTTCTGTCTGGATAGTTGCATTGTAAGGAGTTGTACCCTTCCTTTGCTCTTACATTTTTTCCACCACCTCTTCCGCAATGGACCCTGAGCCTTGGAGAGTGTGATAGAGAAGGAAACAGAATGTTTCCAGAGGAACTAACCAGTTTGGGGCAAGACAATGTGAAGTTCTCATCTTTAGGATGTGAATGAAATAGGGATTTGATGGATTACTACGATCAACTTTTTTGCATGTGTGTACATAGAATATGTGTGTGTGTGTGTGTGTGTGTGTGTGTGTGTGTGAGAGAGAGAGAGAGAGAGGAGAGATATGAGTGGTACATGCACAGGTGGGTGCAGATACGCATTCTCCGTGGGTGTGCACACAGAGACCGTTGGAGAACACACGTGTCCTCTTATCACTCGTCTGTGTATTTCGGTGTCTCCTCACTTAGCAGCTTCCGTCTCTCAGCAGACTCCAGTGATTCAGTGCTCTTCACTCTCCCATGGATTCAGGTTACAGACGCTCAGGGTCATGTCCACCTTTTTTTAAAACATGGATTCTGGGGAGCTGAAGTTGGCGATCTCTGGCCTGAGGTACCCTCATGCTTAAGTGGCAAGTACTCAACCAAGGAGCCATCTCTCCAGCCCTTTTTCTTTCTTTTCTTTTCCCTTCCTCACTTCTTTCCTTCCTCACTTCTTTCCTTCCTCTCTTCCTTCCCTTCCCTTTCCTTCCTTCCTTCCTTCCTTCCTTCCTTCCTTCCTTCCTTCCTTCCTTCCTTCCTTCCTTCCCTCCTCCCTCCCTTTCTTCCTTTTGCCCTCCCTCTCTTCCTCTCTCCTCTTTCTTTCTTCTTTCTTTCTTTCTTTCTTTCTTTCTTTCTTTCTTTCTTTCTTTCTTTCTTCTTTTCTTTCATTTATTTCTTATAGAGAGACTTCATTAGATTAAGAGAACAAGCCAGATGTGGTGGTACATGCCTTTAATCCCAGCAGAGGTAGGAGGATTGCTGTGAGTTCAAGGCTAGCCTGAGTCTGCATAGTGAATTCCAGGTCAGCCTGGGATAGAGTGAATACCAATAGAGAATGATAAATTTGATACCATTTACAACCATCTTGCTTATCACTTTCTGATAGTTTTGCTTTAATTAAATACAAATTATAACAATTTATTTATTCATTTATTTGAGAGCAACAGACAGACACAGAGAGAAAAAGAGAGAGAGAGAGAGAGAGAGAGAGAGAGAGAGAGAGAGAGAAGAATGGGTGTGCCAGGGCCTCCAGCCACTGCAAACAAACTCCAGATACATGCGTCGCCTTGTGCATCTCACTTATGTGGGTCCTGGGGAATTGGGCCTTGAATTGGGGTCCTTAGGCTTCAGAGGCAAACGCTTAACTGCTAAGCCATCTCTCCAGCCCAAAATTATAACAATTTTAAGAGTCTTCTAAACCCCCAAGCCTTTGGGAAAATTAGCTTAGGATATCTATGTGTTGAAGTCTTTTTTTTTTCTTCTTTTCTCTTTGATATACAAAAATCAGTAAAACCATTGAAAATAAGACACGTGCTCACATCACTGTGGTGGAATGACTTACTGGAGCCCTCTCCCCACCCAGGAAGACAGCGCTGAGACTCGGCTTCTTCTTGGTCAACTTGCCTTACTTTAAGAAAGGACTTATCAGTTTAAAAATAGTCATCTTTTATTCCCTGCCTGTCAGGACCTTTCTGCCTTCTCTCAGCGTTTACTGATTTTTTTTTGATTGACACCCTCCTCAGTACTAAAAGGGAACAGACAATACAGAGCATCAAAAATGTTCCATTTTATTGACAGACACTGAGACTTTGTCAGGGACAATTGCTTAGCAACCGCTATGGTGCCACTTTTGGGAAAAGGGGAAGAAAAGAACAGAATTACATATAAATGAAAGGAAATCTTAGGTGAAAAGGCCAGCCATCACAAAACATGAAGTTTTATTTTATTTTATTTTATTTTTTTAGTAAGTTTTTTAGCTTGTAATGCAATGCATAAAATCTCCACGAATTAGATCCCCCCGTCCCCCACCCCGGGGTTGTTTGTTGCATGACTGGAGTCTTGAGAGTCTTGGGACTTTTGCAACATTCACGCGGATGTGGGGAAGAACAAGGTGGCTGGTTAAAGGTGATTACAGGTTCTCTGTCGAGTCCCGCTTGGTTATTGACCTACCATTCTTGACTTCATGGTGAGAGACAGTGGAACCATCTTGACAGAGATGAAATAGGTTTCTAGTGTGTGTGAAAAGGACTTGAAAATTGCTAAGGGTTTATTGAATAAGGAATTCTTATAGTTTTTCTCCACTGGAACCTGACCTGCATGCATATGTGTGAGTGGGGACATGCATGTTGGTGGTTGTGTGTACATTTGCAGTCCAGAGGTTGACATTGGGTGTCTTCTTCAATAACTCTTCCACTTAAATTTTTTGAGTCAGGGTCTCTCATTAAAGCTAGGACTGACTTATTTGGCTAGCTTAGCCCGCAAGTTCTAGGAATCCTCCTGTCTCTGCCTCCCAGTGCTGGGATTACAAGCTATCTATCTATCTATCTATCTATCTTTCTTTCTATCTATCATCTATCTATCTATCTTTCTATCTATCATCTATCAATCACCTATCTATCAATCATCTATCATCTATCTATCAATCATATATCTATCTATGTATCTATCAATCAATAATCTATCATCTATCATCTATCTATCTATGTATCTATCTGTCATCTATATATCTATCTATCCATCTATCAATTTATCTATCTATCTATGTATCTATCTATCTATCTACCTACCTATCATCTATCTTCATCACCATCATCTATCTGACTATTATATCTCTGTGTTATCTATGTATTATTTCTTTCTATCTATCACTTACCTATCATCTAACTAATATCTGGACTTAAAAGGAATTGGCTCCCATGACTGGGGGACTCCTGTCTTGATCCAAGCGAATCAGTGGTAGAATTCCCCATTCTGAGTTTGAAGGCCTGAGAGCCAGGAAAGGCCATGGTATATATTCCAGTATGAGTCCAGGTCTGAAGCAGAGAAGACCAAGGTCCCAGCTTGAGGACAGAGAGAAAATTATTTCTGAACCTTGTATTCAACCTAGTCTCCTGATTTGCATGTTCAATGTCACCTTCACCATCACATCTAGAAATAACATGTGACCAAATAATAACATGTGAGCACATGGTGACTCACTTGCTATGGCAGAGACCAGGATTGTCTTCCTGTTTGTGGATGAGAAGACACAGATTTACCAGAGCTTATCTGTTTACAGAAGAGGAATGTGGAGGTGTGAAAAATGTACCAGGAGTCAGCCTGTCATCAGAAGGCCACCGACATGCTTCATGGAGATCTAGGGATGCTTTGGGGCATCTCAGAGTTGTTTGAGATGGACAAGGAACTTTGAGGCTTCTGCTCTACCTCTGTCCAGCGTCTGTGTTTCTTTCTCACATGTTTCATGTATATAGCATAGCTATACATGTGGGATTCCTGTAACAACTCTTTCAGATAATGCCCAGGTTGAGAACCAGGACTCCATCCTAGCTCTGTGATCCTGAAAAACAAAAATCACTTCCCCTCCTTGGCTCTCAGTTCATTTTATTTGAAAATCAAAAGGGCTGGGATGGAAGTTCTCAAAGTCCTTTTCATCTTCGCTGTTCTTAGGATTCTGTGACTTTTGCCACTGGTCAAAGTAGTACTTATTAATTTTTGTGAAAACCAGACTAAATGACTACCTCAGAAGTTATTAATGTTGTCATAGTGTCCCCATCTCTGTGAGTTTTCAGCTGTCTTGTGCCACACGACAGTCAGAAAATGCCAGCACTGCCAGTGTGGGATGGAGCTAACAGTGTGAGAATTGCTAGATGTTTCCGTGAGCTCAGTGTGAAGGCAATCACATCTCCAGAGTGAGAAAGGTCAGCACCCTGTAGCTGCCAAGCCTCGCTATGCTAAGGGGACAAAGAGGGGACTGCCACTCACTGAACACAGATCAGTCTAAAAAAACCGAATGTCCTTTGCTGTCGCAGTCTAATGGCTTCATATGTCAAATGATATTATTTTGGGAGACTGTTAAGCTGCCTTCTCAGCTCACAGTAGTGAATAAATCCCCTCATCGTATTTGATTAATCTGAAAGACTATGGACTATGCTATCAGGTGCATAATACATGGCTGCAATAGGAAAGTCTAGCGTCAATGAATGTGGATATTCTTTTTTTTTTTTTTTTTTTTTGCAGAGAGACACAGAGAGAGACAGAGAGAGAGGGAGGAAGACAGACAGAGAATGGGCGTGCCAGCAGCCTCTCAACTGCTGTGAACAAACTCCAGATGTGTGTGCCCCCTAGTGGGCAAGTGCGGCATTGCGCCCTTGCGTCACTTTGCATCTGGCTAAACATGGGACCTGGAGATTAGAACCGGGTTCTTAGGCTTAGCAGGTGGGTGCCTTAACCACTAAGTCATCTCTCCAGCCTGGATATTCTTTTTTTATCCTAAGGAGTTTTTTTCTGGTTCCATCTTGCATGATGGGGGGACCCTACTGACACATGAGCGTCCTATATGAAGTAATGTTAGTGAGTAGATACGTAAGTGAACCATGTAGGTGGTTTATACCGTGAATCAGAACTTACAGGATCAGAGTGCCTCATTCCTCTTCCTAACCCATGTTTCCAGCCTTTGAACAAGCACCAGTGTCTCGCAGGAAAGAGACCATAATATTGACAGCGATCATCTGTAGCTGGTGAAATGATAAATGAGTTTTTTTTTTAAATTCTTTTCATTCTTTAGAGTGGACACATATTACAATAACAACAAATTCTACTGGAAATAATTTAAATGTGGTATTTTAAAATGTATTTCTCTCTCTCTCTCTCTCTTTTTTTTTTTTTTGGTTTTTGAGGTAGTGTCTCACTCTAGCCCGGGCTGACCTGAAATTCACTATGTAGTCTCACAGGGATCCTCCTACCTCTGCCTCCCAAGGGCTGGGATTAAAGGTGTGCACCACCATTCCTGGCTTCCTTTCTTCATTTGAAGGGCAATTCTTTTCCCCAGAATGGCTGCTGAGAACGTGCATCTTCCTCCCCCCTTCCTTTCTAACATAGAGGAAGTAACTTGGAATGCCAAACAAAACAGATGAACCAAGCCCCGACTGAGAATCATACCGCCTTTTCCTTTCCAAGACCTGGAAGCCACTGTGTCCTGACAAGCAGTAAGAAATGTGATAATAAAGACGGTAAGCCACTCCAGGGCTGGATTTCATTTCCAGCTTAATTAAATCCCAGAAACACACCTGACCTCCAGCTTTGAAGCGAGGCTGCCAATGCCAGCTGCCCTCATCATCTTGGGCTCACCCTGCAGTGATTGTGGGAAAGTGGCCCGATAGAGGGTGGAGGGAGGCAGAAGCCAAGGAGATGAAACAGGGGAGTCAGGAAGCAATATTTCAGAGAAAGCGGCTTTATCCAGTGGGTGAAGTCTGTTTGCCCTTCTGCTTAAAAGGTGAATGCTGATGCTAACCTACCAACATACTGAGTTGAAGCTCCTCCGACAGCCACCCCTCTGGCCTCGTGTCCCCTTCTTGCCAGCACCAGCCCATCCCTGCCCCCACTGCTGTGGTAAATTGGGTACAAAGTGCACTTGGTTGCACAGATCCCCACTGATCTATCAGTGTATGTGATGTTTGTACATGCATATGCAAACTGAAGGTCCTTATTGGTCCTTACTGGACAGCTGCACTGTCATTTGGTGTTGCTACCTTGAGTCACTTTATGCTGTACCCTAGAGATCAAGACCTCTCTTGAAATGTAGATAAAGAGGAAAAAATCCTTTCCATTTTTTTTTATTTGCGAGAGAGAGAGAGAGAGAGGGAGAGGGAGAGGGAGATGGAGAGGGAGAGGAAGAGGCAGAGAGAGAATGGGCACACCAGGGCCTTTTTAGCTGCTGTGAACGAACTCCAAACATGTGCGCCCCCTTGTGTGCATGTGCGACATTGCATGCTTGCATCACTTTTGCATCTGGCTAAACGTGGGACCTGGAGATTTGAACAAGCATTCTTAGGCTTCGCAGGTAGGCACCTTAACCACTAAGCCATCTCTCCAGCCCCTCCATTTTTTTTATTAAGTAGAATCTTTGTATGGGCACATCATATGTTAGTACCATCATTTCCCTCCTCCCTGCCCCCACTCCACTGAGGCCCCTCCTTAGTGGGATTGCTGGTGTTCACCATGGAGTTGTAGGTCATGAGTTGTGAGAGCAGCACTCTGTCATTGTAGGGATGGCTATGTCTCTGGATGTTCCTTCCTACCCTGTGGCTCTTACATTCTTTCTGCCCTCTCTTCTGCAAACTTCCCCGAGCCTTTGTGCCTGTGCTGAGTTGGCATCTGATCTCTTTGTGTTACCAAGTCTACAGTGGTAGGAGAGGGTTTTGAGTTCTCTTTCTCTGTTGTCCATTTCCAAGAGGTGTGTGTGTGTGAGAGAGAGAGTGAGACAGAGAAAGGAGAATATGGCTGTGCAAGAGTATGATTTTTCATACTAGTTCAAACCTCAGGATATTATGCTTAGTGAATGAACATGTGTGTGGGCACAGGTCGACATCAGTGTACCCTTCAATTGCCCTCCGCCTTACTTTTTGAGAAGGATTTCTCACTGACCCAGCACTTATTTCACTACAGACTATCTATCCAGCAAGCCCTGGGGATTCACCTTTCTTTGCCTCCCTATCTCTGAGATTATAGGCTCGTGTCACCACATGTGGCATTTTATGTGGGTTCTGGAGATCTGAACTCAAGGCCTTCATGCTTGTACAATAGATACTGAGCCATCTCCCAAGTCCAAGATTTTTAAATGTTTAAATTAAGCAACCACAATGACAACAACCCTTGAAGTTCAGAATAGCTGGGGCATTGACAGATGTGCTGTAGAAGAGAAAGAGGTTGTGATTTGGATATGCCTGTTCCCAAATCTTGGATTTTTTTTTTTTTTTGGTTTATGCCATGCTAGATTAGTGAACAAGAGCACTGGGATCCTCCTGCCTTCTTCTTCATCTCATCTTGGGAGGGTCTTCTGTGACCATTCCCACCACTACTTTCTGCAAAGACCCTCAGTAGCTTTCTTAGTAGCCTTGGCGATTGCTGCTCCAAACCACTCTTCCCTACTCTTTCTGGGGGTTTCCTTCTAAAGCAAAGGTTAAGTCACATCATCCCCCTGCCCCTGCTGGACAACTTTCCATGGCCATCCCATTACTCACTGTGATCTGGGCTGTGTCACTAACTTTAGCTCACTCATCTTTCATTTCTGCCCTTCGCTTCTCCTTGCTTCTACAAAGCTGAGACGTCATCGTTTTTCAAACACGCCTGGCACGTTTTGTCAGTGTTACATGCTACAGTGCTTCCTCCATGTGCATTCACTGCCTCACAGCCTCATAGCTTTGTCCCTAAATGACTGATACAATACTACAAAAAATATATGGCCAGTGCTGTGGCCAGCATGGCCCTGACTCTCAAGGAACACAGTACAGTATGTCTGGGGAGACAGATGTACAGAGGGTAGTGCTATATTGAAGGTCATGAACGTGATGGAGGGAGCACAATGGTCCACCAACTGTGAAGTAGTGTTTCTGAGAAGGTTTCAGCCTAGTCAGGCTGAGCCAGGATTAAGAGCACATTGCTGAGCAAAAAGGACCACGCCATCTTCCTTGTCCTTCTAGGACCATCTTGTATTTTATCTCACCCACGAGGACCCTCTTAACCTTAAGATGGGATGATCTCCTCTCCTTTTGATTTCTATTATTTTGCTTCATTAATTAAAAAGTAATTTATTGCCAGGCATGATGGTACATACCTTTAATCCCAACTGTGAGTTCGAGGCCACCCTGAGACTACATAGTGAATTCCAGGTCAGCCTGGGCTAGAGCAAGACCTTACCACAAAAAAACAAAAACAACAAAAAAGTATTTTTCCCAAGTTCATACATAGACATATTTTTATCTTATTCCCCTTCTATTATCCCATTCCCTTCCATTAACACCCTTTTTCTTCCCTATTAAGCCACATTTTACTTTCATATCATTTTATTAAAACTTGTAGAGTTAAAATAGGTTTGGGGCTGGAGCAATGGCTTAGTAGTTAAGGTGTTTGCCAGCAAAGCCAAAGGATCCAGGTTTGATTCCCCAGAACCCACATAAGCCAGATGCACAAGGTGGCACATGTATCTGCAGTTTGTTTGCAGTGGCTAGAGGCTCTGGCAAATCCAGTCTCTCTCTCTCTAGCTGCCTTTCTCTCTCATTCTGTCTGTCAAATAAATAAATAAAATAAAAAAATTTTTAAAGTAGGCTTGGGTGTGTGATCAGGTTATTTAATGAGGAATGGGTGACTCACCAGGACTAAACCACTAGTGAATCTACCTCTCTTTTTCCAGCAACCATTAGCTCCCATTAGGTAGCCTGGGAAGTCTGAGGTCTCATGTATTCTTCCCCATGGATGGTGAAGTATTTTGTAATGTTCAGAACTATCTTTTTTTTTTTTTTTTTTTTTTTTTGGTCACAGATGAGTTTCTCGAGAGGAAGAATCGTGCCTGATTTCATGTGTAACACCCCCCCACACCCCCACAGTCGTACACACTTACCTTGTCTGCAAGAGGCTGACAACGCTTGCTGGACACCCTTTGAATTTGGGAAGCCGTTGCTGGCACCCTTTACCTTGGTCAATCAGTCAGTCTGTCTTCGCTTGGTGTGCATGGTTTGTGAAAGCTAGGGGACACCAGGATGGTAGTGCCCTGCTTCGCTTCCTGTCCCCATCTCAGAGGTCACAGGACAGCCACAGGAAGGTGAGACAGGCAGTTTGCCAAGTGGGGGAGAGGGCATGGAGATGAAAGATGGTTTCTTAGCATCAGGAGGCTTGGAATGTCACTTGTTAATAAAGTTGGTGGTTTTGTAAAATGGGGCCAAGATTTCGTCTGGCCAAATGTGCAGGGCTGCTGTGGAAGGTCAAGGATGGAATACAAGTGAAACATTCCCTTATGCTGAGAAAACAAATGCATGGTTAAGGACCGCTACTGACTGAGAGGCAACGAAGGCGGGCAGAGTTGCTGAGAGTCTTCCTGACATTCAGGTGGCACATTCTGGCTTCACTGGCTGTGCTCAGAATTCAGTGCCTCGGGGCACAAAAGAGAAAAGGGAAAATCAGCGTTCTTTCCTCTTTGCCTCCTGACTTTGGGTATCTGTGCCTGCTGTATAATTAGGGCCTCAGATTACAGCTCCAATTTCAGAAAGTTTCCCAGTTAATTTTACCTGGACATATACACGTTACAATGCTTGACACCTGCTCAAGCAGGCAAATAATTGTTTTGACACTGTGACAGTTGTAGAGAGTATATATATTTTTTAAAAAAATATGATGTCTGCCAATGGGATAATTAGAATCCAATTCTCATTTGCCAGGGCAATGAGCTCCGTAGGCCAAACGACTCCCCAGTGATGTGCCACACTTTTTTCTTGATCCTTATTGGCTGGCAAGAATTTAGTTCCATGGAATTGTTCCATTCCTCACTGATGGCTGATTTAACCTTTAATAATAATAGCAATTATGTATGGAATACTTCACTTGTGGGTTTCTTTTTTCCCTACAACTCTCATTTCTTGATAAAAAGTAGCTTTAAGTTGACTTAATTGTATGGTTATTTAGGGCTACATGTCCCTTGCTGAGTTGACCCTGTGGTTTGCTCGTGAAAGTGGGGTACTTAGCAAAGGGGTACTTGCATTTCTGTTTTTTGGGTGAAGGAGTCAAGGAAGGAGGGGTGGCTTGAGGCATAGTGTCCAGGAAGTTAATGGGTGCTCAGTACTAGGAAACAAGGTAAAAATAAACCAGTGACATGAAAGATCCGTGCGAGACTTGTCCGGAAGCAGTATGCTATTTTTTGGGAGTGGGGGGGTCAGTTAGCGAGGATCTTGGGAATCCTGGGGGGTGGAGAAGGTAGTGTGGTTTCCTTCATGGGTTGATGAAACAGCACTGCCAGATTTGTGAGCTGAGTCCTGACCTTCCTTATGGACTTCAAAGAGCCTATTTCATTCCTGGGGTTTTGTGGATGTGGACGTGGTCCTATAACTCACGAGTGGTCGTTCACTCTGGGCAAAATTTACTAGCTTGTTTTCTCTAGATGACAGAGATAATGCTCAGATATCTAAGTAATGTCAAAGTGTTTTTTTCTTCTTTTTTAAAAATCTTATATGTAGTCCCTTCATTTTATATTTTCTAATTAGCACACAAGGCAGGAAGTTTCATTGTGACACTTTCACAATATTCGTTTTGGTTGGTCCTATTCCTCCCTATCTCCCCATTTCATCAACCCTCACAACTTTGTGACTGCCCCACCCCCCATATTCTCTTTCCACGTTCATGTCCCATGTGTCTATTACTGTCCATACCCTCTTCCTTAAAAACCCTTTTACCCCTCCCCTGGAGCCCTTTCTAGTGTCATGACCTCTACCCACACTCATTCACACACACACACACACACACACACACACACACACACACACACGAAGTTAGAAGCTAGGATTTGCATACGAGAAAGATGCAAACATGAGGTGTATGTCTTTCTGAGTCAAATATGTAACATATTTTACATAATATCCATCTTAATAATTTCTAGATCCACCCATTTTCCTGAAAATTTCAAATTTTCATCTTTCTTTATGGCCGAGTAAATTCTATCATGTATATATACCATATTTTCATTATCCATTCATTTGTTGATGGATGTCTATGAAAGCCATTTCTTTAAGCCTTTAACTTTACTGAATTGGACTCTAAAATCACAGGAAATAAGTCTATGATTGACATATGGGATTACATGAAATTAAAGAGCTTCTCACGGCAAAGGAAGCTATCCTGAGGGAACAGACCACCTCCAGAATGGGAAAAAGTCCGTCCTTGTGAGCTATTCTTTATAAGGTTTTATGCACAATCCCCACCCCTCCCAGCTGTGATTAGGTGAGTGATAACAATGTCTTTAAGATTTTTTTTTTCATTTTACCCCATAATGCATGTATCTCATCCTCTCACACTCATAAGAATGGTCATGATACACAGAAGTTTGGGTTTAAACTTGACCATTGTAGACATGAAGAAATGAGATCCCAAGAGGTTCAAGACCAGGACAATAAGAACTATGAGTTGGTCCAAGTACGATGGTTACTCTGTCCAGCCTGGGACCACAAAGGAAGTCACCAAAGCACTTGCAAACCAGCCGGAAAGATGAGATGTTGCTAACAACCCTTTCCTGTCAGACAAAGGCTTGTTCCCACGGATGAGGGAAACAGAGAACTGGGTCATCTTTTTCCAGAGTCTTAGAGTTGTGCTCAGAGGAACAGGTTGGTGGGATTAGGGGACTACATTCTAAGGGAAATGGGCAGTCACAAATGCAGGTGGGTGCAAGGTGCAAGGGAGAACAGAAGCCACAGGAGCGATTTATGCTGACTTTAATTCAAATAGTGTACACAGACATGCAGTAGACATCAACTTTCTCCACCCAAGCCTTCCTCCCTCTTTGTTTCACATACTTTCTGTTTTCAGTTCCCAAGGAGTGTCTCAGTAGGATGAGAAAGTTTTATTTCTCCAGTTATTAATTTTCAACATAAGCTAGAGACTCCCTGTTATGAGCAGCACATGAAAAACTGCCTAATTTCTCCCTGTTCCCTCCCCTCAGCCCACTTGTTTTTCTTAAAATATTTTTATTTATTTATTTATTTATATTTATTTATTTTTTTTGAGGTAGGGTCTCATTCTAGCTCAGGCTGACCTGGAATTCACTCTATATTTTCAGGGTGGCCTCGAACTCATGGCAATCCTCCTACCTCTACCTCCCAAGTGCTGGGATTAAAGACATGCACCACCATGCCCAGCAAATATTTTTATTTATTTATTTGAGAGAAAGAGTCAGAGAAAGAGGGTAAGGGAGGAAGGGAGAGAGAGAGATAGAGGGAGAGAATGGGCATGCCAGAGCCTCCAGCCACTGCAAACAAATTCTGGATGCATGCACCACCTTGTGCATCTGGCTTAGGTGGGTCCTAGGGAATTGAACCTGGGTCCTTTGGCTTTGCAGGCAAATGCCTTAACCACTGAGCCATCTCTCTAGCCTGGAGTTTTTCTATTGGTACATTGACAATTTTAAAAAGCATATGACTCATTAGGTTTAGATAAATTAGACTTGCTGCTGTAAAGATGTCAGATGAGATTAGAAACCCTTGCATTTCTGTATTTCCTCTTCCAGGTGTTATAGATTTTAATGATACCACCAAATATCATCAAGGTTTATCATCTGTTCATTCTGTTTGAGTATTGTGTAAGGCTTCTCTGTTTCACCTTTAGCTTGAATTAAAAAGCAAACACTGGGCTGGAGAGGTGGATTAGTGGATAAGGCACCTGCCTGCAAAACCTAAGAATGTCTGTTCAAATCTCCAGGTCCCACATCTAGCCAGACACAAAAGTGATGCAAGCACGCAATGTCGCACATGTGCACAAGGGGACGCACATGTCTGGAGTTCTTTCATAGTGGCTGAGAGGTCCTGGTGTGCCCATTATCTCTCTATCTCTTCCTCTGTTTCTTTCTGTCACTCTCAAATTAAAAAAAAAAGCAAACACCAATGCAATTTTATAAAGATGTTGTATTATTTGTTTTGTGATCAAGTAGGGTTGACTGGTCGGCCCTTCTGCGTGGAGGAAACAATAGGAAACAGGTCTTTCTTCACTACTATATCAGCTGCTTCTTTTTTGGGGGAGGGTGTTTCATTTTTCAGTTTTTCAAGGTAGGATCTCACTCTAGCCCAGGCTGACCTGGAATTCACTATGTAGTCTCAGGGTGGCCTCAAACTCATGGCGATCCTCCTACCTCTGCCTCCCGAATGCTGGGATTAAAGGCGTGCGCCACCACACCCAGCCTATATCAGCTTCTTAAATGTCCAAGCTTCATTTTTTTTTTTTTTCTTGAGGCAGGGTCTCACTTTAGCACAGGCTGACCTGGAACTCATTCTATATCCCAGGCTGGCCCCAAACTCACAGCTATCCTCCCATCTTAGCCACCTAAATGCTGTGATTAAAGGCATGAGCCACCATACCAGGTGTGCGGTCAGGTTCATGTTGCTGGTAGAAATCACCCGACCAAGAGCAGCTTGTGGGAAAAGAAGAGGTTTATTTTGGCTTACAGGCTCAAGGGGGAAGCTCCATAATGGCAGGGAAAACGATGGCGTGAACAGAGGGTTGACATAACCCCCTGGCGAACATAAGGTAGACAGTAGCAATAGGAGAGTGTGCCCAACACTGGCATGGGGAAACTGGCTATAACACCCATAAACCTGCCCCCAACAATACATTGCCTCCAGGAGGCTTTAATTTCCAATTGCTATCAGCTGGAGAACCTAGAATCCAGAACATCCAAGTTTATGGGGGACACCTGAATGAAACCACCACACCAGGTTCCAAATTTATTTAGTTTGCTTCATAGTTTTAGGGGTTTTCTGTATTTTTATTTTTTTGAGAGTGAGAAAGCGAGAGAGTGAGAGCAAGAGAGAGAAGTGGCTTGTCGGGGCCTCCAGCCACTGCCACTGAACTCCATATGTGTGCGCTATCTTGTGTGCATGTGTAACTTTGTGCACTTGTGTCACCTTGTGCATCTGGCTTACGTGGGACCTGGAGAGCTGAACATGAGTCCTTAGGCGTCACAGGCAAGTGATTTAACCACTAAGCCATCTCTCCAGCCCAGTTTTAGTTTATTATTTATTTATTTATTTATTTATTTATTTATTTATTTATTTATGTATTTGAGACAGAGCTAGGGAAAGAGAGAGAGGAGAGTGAGAATGGGCACGCCAGGGCCTCTAGCCACTGCAAACAAACTCCAGATGTGTGCGCCACCATGTGCATCTGGCTTACGTGGGACCTGGAGAATCGAGCCTGGGTCCTTAGACTTCGCAGGCATGCGCCTTAACCGCTAAGCCATCTCTCCAGCCCCCAGTTTTAGTTTTTTTTAAGCCGACTTTTACCTGGGTTAAATATTTAATTTTCTCCCTCTTATGGCAAAGAAACGCAATGTCTTCACTATTACACAGAGAATTTCTCGCTGCTCCACATAATCTATGAAATTAGACTCTGCACCCTTTATGAACTCTGTCGCCCTGAAATATTAGCATTCCCGTGGGGTGTTTTGTTATTCATTGACAGTTTCGTGGCTCTCTATCTGGTTTTCATTTTTGATAATCCCATGGCTTTGATCTAGGGTTTTCATGTTTTCTGGGGGATACTTTTTCTTCGGTCTCCTTGAGCATATCCTGAAGTAATCCTCTCTACCAAGCAAATTGGTGTGTATGCATGGCACGAGGAGTCTGATCTCCTCTAGTACTCAGGTCAGATCTTTCTTTAGAAACTAGAGATCCAAGACGATCTTCCCACAGGGCTTTCAGGTTGTTTGCTGCAGGTTGAGATCTCCAGAAGTGGAGATGAAGTGTGGGAGTGAGCTTCGCTGAGGTTCAACCCCATGGGAAGGAAGGAGACGACAGACTGACGAGGAGGCGAACTGAGTCATTGCCCCCCACCAAGCCTCGCCAACAGGCAGGTGGACATTAGACCAAATACTATGCATGCATGTCTTGTGTGGGGAGAGCATGAGCTGCGAAGAGCTGCTGTCTGTAGTCAGCTGATCCGATAGCTGCTGGCTCTTTGCTGTTGCCATCAGCTTTCCTCAAAGGGGGAGCAGGGCGGTGTGCCCCTGGGTCCAGCATGCTATTCTCTCTTCTCTCTCTCTTTCTGTTTCCTTCCCACAATCCCTTCCTCGCTCTCCTTTAGCTTTAGAACACGTTTCCCCCCTTGGTATTCTGGTGTAGTTATGTGTATTCTTTGGTGCCCTTGCTCTGGGTGTGTGCGCTGGGATCTTTATCTTGCATATCGTGTTTCTTTTGTATTCTCACTGACAGTTGCCTCGAAATGGCGGTGTCAAGATTTTTGTATGAGTTTGGCTTTGAAGGATAACATTTGAGTTGAAAGGAAGTGAGGAGGGATGCATTCGGAGACGACTTGAATGCAGCAGATATACTGTTTTTCCTTAGAACATATGATTATTTGGCATGCATGTCGGGAGAGGTATTCGATTATGGAGAGTCAAAAGTCAACTCATGCCAAGTTACCATATTGTTCAAAGAGATAGTATTGTGAAAACTGTTGTTAGATGGAGGCTGGATGTCTTGGAAATAGTTTTTCTTTCTTTTTTTTTTTTTTTTTGGAGATAGACACAGAGAGAGACAGAGAAAGAGGGAGAGGAGGACAGATAGAGATGGGCGCGCCAGCAGCCTCTCAGCTGCTGAGAACGAACTCCAGATGTGTGCGCCCCCTTGTGGTCAAGTGTGGCATTGCACCCTTGCATCACTTTACATCTGGCTAAATGTGGGACCGGGAGATTGGAACTGCTGGAGATTGGAACCAGCGTTCTTAGGCTTAGGAGGCAGGTGCCTTAACCACTAAGCCATCTCTCCAGCCCAGAAATGGTTTTTCTATCCTGAAGAAGTACTGGAAAAATGGAGACTCTAAAGAAATGATTTCTTTCTCGTTCTGTAACCTTTACAGAGACAGTCTTATATAGACAACGAAACATGTCTGTGTACAATTTCTCCAAACAAATTTCTCTGGTGAGACACAAACACGTTATTTCTAGCAACGTGCTCAAACTAGACGCAGAGAAAGTGGCTCTTTCCCACTTCCTTTGATGAATGCACTTGTTTGGAATTGAACTTGTGTCCTTTTAGAATCCAGGTGGTGAAGAAGTGACTGTATTTAGAGGTAAACATTTACAGGGACGACTAGGGATAAATAAGGATGGGTTTCCTCACCTATAAGGACCTGTGTCTTTTTAAGAAGTAGTGGCCATAACACGAAGGTGGTCACCTGCAAGTGTACTGCATTTTGATCTTGAACTCCAGCCTTCTGGAACTAAGAGAAAACACATTTGTGTTGCTTTAACCACTCAGTTTTTCATTATGCCTCACTAAGCAAGCTAATGCAGAATCTTACATTTTCAGTAAGATATTTCTTGATAGTTACGTAGAGTATGTTTTAACCAAGTGTGATTTCCCAATTATTTATGACCTTTACATAGGTTCAAGATGAAGTAATTTGACAAATGTGCTTTAATTATTTTTATGCTGGTCATGAACTTAGCTTTACACAGAGAGAGAGAGATTGTGATGTTGAGGGCTGTTATTTTTCCTTCTCTGGGTTTGTGCTTCGAGAACACACAAGTCTCTCCCCTTACATTTTGCTTCCCATAGGATGATATCCATTAACTGCCATGGCTGTGTTCACTCACAGATGGGCAAAGGGGCATATCAAGAGGATGACTTGTTGGGCTGGAGAGATGGCTTAGTGTTTAAGGCACTTGCCTGTGAAGCCAAAGGACCCAGGTTCGATTCCTCAGGACCCATGTAATCCAGATGCACAAGGGGGTGCACACATCTGGAGGCCCTGGTGCTCCCATTCTCACTCTCTCCCCCTGCCCATTTTTCTCTCTCAAATAAGTAAAGAAAAATAAAATTAAAAAAAAAGAGGATGACTGTTGTAAGATATGAGAAAAAAAAAAAGCCTCAATATGGGAAGTGCTACTTTAGTTAAATGACAAACAGGTTAAATTAATTCCAAAAGGCTGAAATGTTGCCTGAACTTTTATTTCATATTTTTAAAAATTATTTTATTTCATTTATTTGCAAGGAGGGAGAGAGAGAGAGAGAGAGAGACAGAGAGAGAGAGAGAATGGGAGTGCCAGGGCCTCCAGCCGCTGAAAACAAATTCCAGATGCTAGAGAGCCACTGTACATCTGGCTTTACATGGGTACTGGGGAACTGAACTCATGTCATTAGGCTTTGCAGGCAAGTGCCTTAGCCACTGAACCGTCTCTCTGGCTCTTATTTCACATTTTCAAGAGAACAGTTCAGCATTACTTCATGACGTCTTTGCTGCTGCTTGTCACATTGTGGAAATGTCTCCCTGTTCCTTCCTTTACTTCATTCCGCAATGAATAAGTTACTTTTCTCATTGCTGTGACAAAGTACCTGACAAAATGAGCTTAAGGAAGGAAGGGTTTATTCAGGTTCACGGTTTGAGAGGGGCGGACTCATGACAGAAAGGCGTGCTGGTATATGCATGAAGCAGCTGGTCACACTGTACTCACGGTCAAGATGAATGTTGTCCTGTCCATTTGCAGTCAGTCCCAAATTCACATTTAGGGTGGGTCTTTCATCTTCAGTCATACCTCTCTGGAAACACCCTCACAGACATGCCCAGTGGTGTGTCCTAGGTCATTCCAAATCCAGTCACGTTGATGAGGAAGATTTAGCGTCTGTATAGACTCTGGTGACCATGAGTGTCATTTCATCCGACACGTGACCTTAAGAGCAAGCTGAGCGTCCGTTTTACTGCTGCTGGGATAACTATGGGTCCTTTAGAAGACACACAAAGCGCTCGGCTTCATTCAAGGCGTGCAGCAAATATGCGTCGAACATTAGGGGTGTCTGGGAGGTTCCAATTGGATCTTTTCACCCACTGCTCAGGTCTTTCATCCTCTGGGCCCCCAGATCATGGGTGGTGCTCTCTCTTTATCCTCTCGCTCTCTCTCCACACAATTCATGTTATATTATAATGACTTGTTTAATCTTTTGTCTCTTTCCCTGTTTTTTTTTTGAAAATTCATTTTTAATTTTTGTTTTTTTTTTTTTTTCAGTTGGTATACCGAGATTTAGGTATCACTCATTGTGACATTTTCAAATACAATTTGTTTCTGTTGTTCTTGTCCTCCCTCCTATTCCCAGTCTTCCTCTTTCCCAAACATTTCTCTTCCCCCACTCTCCTCCCCATTTCTGTCTATATGTCACACGTGTCCTCTTTCCCTTCCCTCACCCTTCGTCCAGCTCATCTCTTTATATTTGGTTTTGGTTGTGACTCTACCTTAAACAGGTCTCTATCCACATTTGCCTCCCTTATGAGCTAAGTCCCCAATACCTTAGAGCACATTTTCCCATGGTCTAAAACTCCTATAAATCCCGTGTTCACATTTCATCACAATATCCACTTGTTATGAAATTGGTTCACGCATAGTAGATGTTCAGAGATGGCTGCTGATTGCCTATACTTTAGATGAATTAGTTGCTCTTTGATTGGGAGTCCAGCAGATAGGAAAATGAGAGAAGAAAGGAGAATAAAATTATATCAAATTATAGAACATGGGAGAGGCGAGGCGGCCATGAGAATTTCATGATATTCAGTCGTGTGGCTGGGAATGTTGATTATAAAATATCCGACGTGCTCTGACCCAGTGAAAATTGGGTATGTGAATGACATTCCATTTGGGAAGACCGGCATTCTTGAGGGTTGATGGAGGGCCATTTCTCCCATCAGATTTAGTGTTATCTTGATTCTGTTTACAAGTGGCTATTAAAGCCTAACCCTCAGAACCGCGGAACCTAATATCCTCCCAAATGCCACCCTCGCAAATGTATTTTCTCAGACTAAATCCCCGATTTTCTCTCAATCTGCTCGGGATGAGTGTGCAATTATTAATTTTTTTTTTTTTTTTTGGCCCAGAGAACATTCTTTTAAGACAGAACTTTGGAAAACAACATTCTAAGGTACCATGATTGCATCCATAGAAGAAATCTCTCCTCTGCAGATGACTCTCCTATAATATGCATCTTTACAATTGTTTTTTGAGAAGTTTATGGGCGGTGCTGAGGAGTTTTATCCCCCATGAAGGAGATGGCCCAGAGTTTTACTCAAAGCAAGTTGGATTTAAATATCAGGACTTGGAAGCTGACCCAGCTCAGGAAATCTTGAGACTCAGGGCTGTTTTTCTCTTAACTGTCCAAGGACAAGACAAGAGAACTGAGGCTCCTGCAGGTACCTAGGGAGGTGTCAGCTTGGATGGTTGTCCCAGATTCGGAGAAAATGCTGTTTAACTAGGGATTCACTTTTGAGTAACTGTGGTGGGAACCATAGTATTCTCAATTACACTCAGACCCTCATGTGAGCTGACAAATTGCACACATAATCATTGACACAGATGAGGACATAGTAAGTTTTCCCATATTACCTGTGGCCTGGATTTCATTCCTGTATGGGTTAGCTAACTAAACTGGGTTTTCTAGTATTGATCGCCTGTTAACTTTTACTGTAGATACTCTTTAACATTCCCTTAACACCTAGCTAGCATCTTGCTGGATCTTTTTTTTGGTGGGGGAGTGTTTTGAGGTAGGGTCTCTAGCTCAGGCTGACCCGGAATTCACTATGTAGTCTCAGGATGGCCTTGAACTCACAGAGGTCCTCCTACCTCTGCTTCTTGAGTGCTGGGACTAAAGGCATGCACCACCATGCTCAACTGTCTTGCTGGATCTTTATGAATGGTCCATGACAAGACATTAAGCCTTGGGCCTCTTTCAGCTCTGGCCTGCTTTTCCTGGGATCTGGTCTGAGGAATTGAGAGACACATGTAGCTAGTCCCAATGGCATAAACAAATTTCTCTAAATTTCTTAAGACATGCCTTCAGCTGATTTTGTTTTTCTGGTTGAACCTTGGCTGATAAAACAACCCTCCTCAAATTATGGCAACTGACCCTTATGTCTCAGTTGATGCTGATATTTTTACAAACTCTGCCATGTATATGACCTGGACTAAATCCAGAGCAGGGAGTAGGCAAGTCAATCAGTCATCACTTGTGTTGTGACCGTCAACATTGTCGTCATCAGTTTTGTCACTGTTGTCAGAGGCCACCAGCACGGTCACTGGTATTGCATCATATAGCTGGGAATAGGAACCCAAAGTGAGTTATTCCAATTCCAACTGTGTGCGGTGTTACTCCTGTCTGCATAAGCTTTCTCATGGGTTCCTCGAGGGCTTTCAATGATTATTTTTCCCATCTCTCAAAGACTCCAGAACCTTCTCCAGCACCATCATCAGCTAGGTTTTGAGTATTCGAGCACATTTTTCACCCAACCACCATTTACACATACAAAAAGTCCAAAAAAACCCACTAATGAATGTCTTTGTTCTTGGAAGCAAGTTCTATCCCTTTCATCAGGGAATTTCCTATGTTTTTATCATTAGTTCTCTGAAACCATATAGCATGGTGACAATGTGCTTGGTATTAGAAGGGAATATATAAGAACAAGTGTCTAAAGGGCAGGATTTCTATAAGAGATTGAAATAAACAACTTGGGCCTCTTTTGGGAAGCTATTGCTGTCAGGGAGCCTTTCAAATACTCATGATGACTGCTTTACGTGAGTTTTTTGGAACTCTGGCCAAGCAGTGTGTTCAGTCTTAAGAGGCTTGAGGAAGACTGGCTGTTGTTCTGTCAACTCCTGTCCCCCCGCCCCGCCCTGCACGACAAACCTTCTCAAGACACAGAGCAGTGTTTGGTTCTTGTGTGACTCCCAACCACTGTCCTTCCTTCTTCCTTTGGCACTTATCCTGAGAGGAGGAGCCACAACCTGTGGTGGCAGATGCCTGGGAAGTTCCGTGTCCTCTCTGCCACCTGACACAGCGCAGCTAGGGTGGACAGCTCCAGGCATCTGACAGTGATACATACTAGGGGTTAGAATGGGTGGGACCCACTTGTCTCCAAACTCATCAAAGGCTGCACAGCTGCAAAGCAAAAGTTGAAGTGTGATGAGGTTAATGTCCCTGGGAGCAAATCTCAGTGCAGTGACTGAAGACTCTCTAGTGGGGAGGCTCCTCTGATGAGTTCTTCCCTCCCAACCTTCATTGTCGTGGTGGTAAACAGCTCCTCACTTGCTTTCTTACTGGCCTCATTCCCACCACTCCCTCACTCCAAACTCACTTACACAAACCAGCTGCTCCCAAGTTGCTGCCCCCGTTCAGCTGTTGAGGGAATCTGAAGTAAGTACTGTTGCTGAAAATGAGCTGTGTATTTATCTGGTGCTGACCTCTTTCTCT